>CM029125.1:19913988-19991488 GCA_016859345.1 Istiophorus platypterus
TCACTTGTGAGTCACCAGATGCTAACCTGAAGCACCTACTTACAGCAGCTTTCTTGTCGTCCTGCCAAACACTTGTGCTGCTGGTGTGTGTGTGTGCGTGTGTGTGTCTGTGTGTGCGTGTGTGCGCTGACCTGACGCACACAAACACCCACCAACACACAACCACACACACTATATATAAGTCCATATTAAGCTGTGCAGACACTGACTTTTTATTCAGCTTCAGTTTCCGGTTTATGGCTGCAATTCATTGATTTCATCTTCTGATTATTTTTCGATCGAAACCTTGCTCTGCTCGACTAAAGATTTGGTAATTTATCCAGAAACGGAAAAGAAGCAGATCTTTTCATCTTAGAGGCTAAAATCTGAAAATATTTGTCAAAAGTCGACTCGAAAATGACTTATCAATAATCAAAACATCAGGTTCGTCTTCATCGTGATTCTACATCAGGACATTGGAGTGTATGAGGAGATATGAAGTCAGATTTAAGTCATTATCAGCTCAGTTACAACACACACTTCCTCCTCTTCCTCCTCCTTCTGTGCCCCTTTTCTTTCTCCTCCTCTGAGCCTCTGAGATTCATTTTCAGCTTTTAAAGAAAATATATTTTTCCACTGTGGTTGGAAAATTCTCACTCACTTTTTTTTTTTTTTTTTTAAACAGATGAGCTCCTGTTTTTCCTCTTTCTCATCCCTCCATCACTTCAGTTATCCTTCCATCCCTGCAGGAGTCTGACCCCCCCCCCCCTCCAGTTGTCTCTGTGCTCAACAAGCGACACATTCATCCACTATAAATCCACACACACACACACACACACACACACACACACACACACACACACACAGCAGCTGGCACACACACCGCCTGTATAGCTGCGAACACAACTGGAAGTGTGTGTGAACGTACGTGCAAGTGTGTGTGTAACAAAGTCCACATATTTGCAGGCTGACAGATACTGGTGTGTGTTAGAGAGAAGTGGGAGGGAGAAGGCAAGTCTCCACACACACACACACACACACACACACACACACACACACACACACACACACAGCTGGCCACATCCATAACACAGTGAGTTCTCTGCTTCAACAGGCTGCTGTTCTCTCCTCAGTCTATCAGACAGTGTGTGTTCTCTGCAGAGATGCTTCAGTTCAACACCAACTGACTACAACTGCTGCTGCAGAGTGAGAGAGAGAGTGTACGTGTGTGTGTGTGTGTGTGTGTGTGTCTCTGTCTGTCTGTCTGTCTGTCATTCAGACCTGAAAAACTTGTCTATCAAACAAAAAGTTGACCCGACTCGACAGATGTTTTGAGTATCAGTGAACTGAAAGAGTTGGTTCACAAATCAATCAATCAATGAATCAATCAATCTCATTACAGAGACAAGCGACATCTGATTCATCAGATAAACAGGGCCAGGAACTACTGAACCTCCGGCAAACACATGATCAACAAAGCTACTTCAGTTCCTTTGTACACACGAAAACATGTACTCAGAAACTTACAGAGAAATTAAAAATTTAAAGTATTCAGCTCCACATTAACCACCAAATGACTCAGAGATGGTTTCACACATTTGTGTGAGAAAAAAAAACTGTCTCTCAGGTCTTTCCCTTGTTCTGGGGTTTGGAACCAAAAGACACATTAAGATATGTCAACATCTGACAAGGATCAATATGAAAAGTTATCGATAAATGAAAACCTTGATCTGGCTCAGGTGTGTATGAGATGATCAGTGACTCCGGTTAGTTATTGGTCTAAAAACACACTGATGCTGTGTAGATCATCATCATGTCACTGAGCACGTTATTGTTGTGTAATGTGTGTGTGTTGCCTGGAGGCATCAGAGCATGTTCACACACGCCAAAGCTGGTTTGAGCTCTGGACTTACTCAACACACACACACACACACACACACACACACACACACACACACACACACACACACACACACACACACACACACGTCCTGTATTTCAGGTGATGAAAGAGTTGTGAGGGTTTACTTTGCATACAGAAAGAGATGGAGAGAAAAGGAGGAGGAGGGGGGACGAGGAGTCATCACAACCAGCTCCTATTGTTGTTGTAACTCCAGTAGCAGCAGCAGCGGGAGGAGGAGGAGGGTGAGGAGGAGCAGGTTGTTTTCTCACAGACTACGTCCACATTAACACATCATTTCCTCTTTGTTTCAGGGCTTTTCCAAATTAAAAAAAAAAAACAGGAGAAAAGAAAAAGATGTGCGTCTGAAACCGAGGCCACAAAGCTACGGCAACAATGACCAACTTCCTGCGTGACGGCTGAAGAGGCCGAGACGACAGGAGAGCAGATGATTGTATCGTGTTCTGTTGTCTGACAACAGGGGTGGAGTAATTCGGCGGTGTCTGTCCCGACAGCGTGCGGGAGGAGACCATATTTATGTCCACTTTATCAGCCAGCTGCCTTGCTCCTCGCCAGATGTTGGCTGTGATGCGGAGCCGGGGAGAAGAACCAAAGATTTAACTGTTTTCATTCGGTTCGGGTCATGGAAACAATTGGGGGAGGGGGGCGCAAACGCCCCCTCACACTCTGAGTTTAATTAATTATTTCAGGGCTGCAATGATTAACTGAGTGTTCGGTCAACGGGAGAGTCGGCAAATTTTTAAAAAGACTCGCTTAATTGATCGTTTTGGGCGTTTTACATGGAAAAAAGGCAAAAAAATTCTGGTTTCAGCTTCTTAGACATGAAAATTTTCTGCTTTTCTTTGTCATGATAGTCTATTAAATATTTTGGACGGAAGGAAGAAAAGCAGAAAAGGGAAGGAGGGTAGGGAGGAAGGAAAAGAGACAAGGGAAGGAGAGTAGGGAGACAGGGATGAACATGGGGGAGGCACAGGAGAGAGAAGGAGAAAAGGGCAGGAGATAAGGAGGAGGAGAGGAAGCTGAAATAAAAGTTTTTTTGAGTTAAACTGGTCCAAACTGGAAAAAGTTTGTCTCCTTGGCAACAACAGCTGTTTAAATTACTTACACACACACACACACACACACACACACACACACACACAGATGTGAGATGGGAGGGGTGCAGCCAGCGAGGGCTCTGATTGGCTGGAAGCCTGGCCTTGTACTTTAGTCTGTATCGAAGGGAGAAGGAGGGAGAAGGGGGAGGAAAAGCGGGAGAAAAAGTTGAGGAGAGAGAGACATGAAGCAGAGAAAAAGAAAGGGATGGAAAGAGGAGGAGAAGTGAGGACAGAAGAGAAAAGAGGTGAGAAAGAGGGAAAAGAGAAGCTGAGGAGAAGAGGAGGAAACAGGAGGATGAGCAATGGAGGGATAAGCATCCATAAGATCAGGAAAGGAGGAGTTAGTGATGCAAGAAAGAGGGATAAAAGGAGTCATAAAGAAGGTGGAAAGAGGAGAGCAAGAGGAATGAGGATAGAGATGAAACGAAAAGGAGCAAAAGGGGAAAAGGAGGAAAAGTGAAGGAGACAGGAAAAGGAAAAGAGGAGTTAAACAGGAAAGGAGAGGGACAAGGAGGATGGGAAGGAAAAAAAGGAGAAATGAAAGGAGGTGGAAAGAAAACAAGAGATGAGGTGGAGAAGGAAAAGAGGAGGAGGAGACAGGAAGAGGAGAGGAGGAGCTGAAGAGGAAAGACAGGACGAGATGCGAGACGCGAGGCAGAGGGAAAAGGCAGAAGACGAAGGCTAGGAGGGACGGAGAGGGGACAGGGAGAGGAAAGGAGGGATGAAGGGGGAGGGGCTCCAGAGGGAGGAAAGGATGGAGGGATGAGGAGGAAAGAGAGCGGCAGCATCTCTGAGGCCTCAGCTGAACTGCATCATCTAATTACATCTGAGTCTGACATGAAGGCTGAATTCTTCTGACACAAAGACGACCTTTATTGTGAAAAGAGGGGGAGTTTCTCTTGCCCTCTCTTTCTCTCCCTCCCTCTCTCCATCATCACGTCTTCTCTCCCTTTACCTCTCTCCTGCTGCCTGCTGCTGCCTTATTCTTCCCTTATGCTTTCACATTAAATCCGCTTTTTTTCCATGGATTTCTGTTGAACCTGCTTCTGTTTTACAGAGTTTATTGCGACTTGTGATGGAAATTTAGCACGAAAAACAGTCGCTGGCATCTACATCAGATTTTGTTTTATTAATTTCTACTCCTATTTAGACTTCAGCCTGTGTAGTTTTTATATATTAATCTAGATCCTTCTCTAGGTCCAACGGCAGCAGCGGCCTTCGAGGGTCTGGATCCCGGCAAGGCCACGGACGCCGACCGCGTGTTCACTGGTTTAACTTTAGTTTTGTGTGTTTTACAGCATCTTCTAGGCAGCGAGAGAGCAAAGGGCTGCTCAAGATAAGCTGTTAATGTGTTACTTGGGGGGGGGGGGGGGGGCTGCCAAAGTCCAACTCTTCAGTCACAACTGATCTCCTTTATCCTCCATCCCGGGGCCTGATGGTGCTTATCGGTGCTGAAACAACACGGCCGTGTCCTTCACTTCCTGTCTGGAGAGGAAGCAGGATGCAGAGGGAGGGTGGGGGGGGGCTGCAGGGACTGAGCATTCTTCTTTTTCAACCTAGATACCCCCCCCCGTAAGAGATGAGGAGCACAGTTTGTGAAAGAAAAAAACCTCTATCACAAGAAAACAACAAAGATTTTATTTTGAAATGCTACAAAAATAAATCAGCTCAGAATGGAAGGATTTCTATGAGGATGACCAGGAAACTGAAAGCTCTGACATGAGCTTACTGGTTTTCTGAGGAAGGGAAGATCACAACTGTAGCGGAAAATAGTGTCTTAAAGGGAAAGTCAGTGTTTTTACAGAAGATAAAAATGAGGAAAAACAGAAATGGAAAAAGTAAAAAAAAAAAAAAAAAAAAAAAAAGATAGGGAATGGGGGTGGAGGAGCACAAGGAAGAGAAAAAAGAAAGGAGGTGAAAAAGGAGAAAGGGGGAGGTTGGGAGAGAGGGGAAGAAGGGAAAAGAATAGCAGAACAAGAAAAAAAAACAAAAAAAAGGAGAACCAGGGGAAGAAGAAGGATAGTGGAGGAGGAAATGAGGAAGAAAAATGGATGAGGAGACAGAGGGAGGTAAAAACTTCTACAGGAGGTGGAGCTGAACAACAGGATGAGGAAAAATGAGAGAGGAGGAGAAAGACGACAGAAGAAAGAGAGGAGAGGAGCTGGAAGAAAGGGGGGGCAGGAGTAAACTTTGGAGGAGACAAAGACTGAGGAGGCAGAGTAGAGGAGACAAGGAGATATGCAGACAGATTAAGGAGACAGAGACAGAAATAAGATTCAGACTGAAAAACAGAATAATCCACAAAAGAAAGAGAGGAATCCTGTCTGAGTGTGTGTGTGTGTGTTTGTTAATGTGTGTGTGCAGGGTGTGGTGCTGAGGAGGACCAGGTTTCAGTTGAGTGAAAAGAATCAGCCTCTTTGTGTGTCTACCTCCAGGGCAGCACACGAACACACACACACACACACACACACACACACACACACACACACCTATGAATAAACACACAAAAGGTGCACCTTAAAGTGTGTGTGTCTACCAGCACAGCACTTTCCCATGGAAAGGTTTATTGTATTTTCCACTAAAAGCTGAATGGAGTTTGCTGGCCACACCTACTACAACTGCAGCCCCCCCCCAATACACACCTGAGCCCACGCCCACCACACAAACAGACATACATGCATACACAAACACACACACACACACACACACACACACACACACACACACAGACCCTCCCTGACAAACACACACAAACCTAGGTCCCATCCCCCCAACACCCGCCATCATCTCAAAAAAAACTCACGCCCCCTTTTAAAACCAATAGAACTACAGTTTAGCTCGGTTTTTTGTTGTCGTTTTTTTTAGTTCTTTTTAGCCACAACTATCGATCAATCAGTTAATCAACAGAAAATAATTCGGCAGCTACTCTGAAGAATAAATGAATCAATGTTTTTAAATCGGCAAATATCAAATATTTGACAATTTTAGCTTTTCAGTGGTGACAACCTGATCATCATCAGTCACAGTAAATTGGATATTATGTGGTTCTGGACAAAATGACTGATTCTTTGAGAAAAAAATGTGTGTATTGATCGGGCAACCGTAATTCCTTCAAGTCCCTTTGATTCTTTATTTCGAAAGCAAAAATAAATAAATAAAAAAGCGCCAAATAAATAATAACCGGAAGAAAATGAGTCAAAATAAAGTAAAAAAGAACCAAGGACGTCGTGTTGAGCCGCCGGACAGATTCGTGCCAACGAGGCGCGTGGAGACCCGACGCCGTCGCGTCCTCACCTATCTCCCCTGTTGTGGGACGTTTTGTCTACAGACTTGAGGACGGAGACTCTCTGAACCTTCACACACTGAACTCCTCCGACAAACCCTGCGTTTAACATCCAGCTTTTATATAGAAGACACGGCACCTCCAGCCTCCTCTCTCCTTCCATGGAGACAAAAGGCAACGGACTGAAACAACTGCTCCATTCGCTGACTCGAATATCGGGTTATTTATGCAAAAACATGTTCTCAAATATAAGTGAAGGTTTGCTGCTGTTTTCCTGTTTTAAATCACTGAAAACTAAACACTTTTAGCTTGATGTTTTTATATTCACATCATAAATTTCTATGTCCAGCAGCTTTAGTTCTGTTCGGTTTTACCATTTCATCTGTTGTCAACTCTGTCAGTGTCCTTAAAAGCGCTTTATAAACAAAGTTTATTTGATACAAAAAGTATTATTATTAAACCGATGAGTGGTGAAGTGTATCAGCTGGTTTCCGATGACAAAACAGGCTGAGTGTGTGTGTGTCATCATGATAATGGTACGATGCTGCTGCCGTGTGTGTTTCTGTGTGTGTGGTTGTGTGCGCGTGAAGCCAGGGCTCATTTGGAGAACCTGTAATTAGTGCTGGTGTATGATGGATTGGGGTGTGTGTGTGTGTGTAATCCCTGAAATCCAACAATGGTGTAACTACTATGAGTGTGTGTGTGCATGTGTCATTGCTAAATACAGTGAGAATGATAATTAGTCAAGAGCATGTCTGGAAATGGACACACACACACACACACACACACACACACACACACACACATACACACACACACACACACATACACAAATCCTGCTCACTTGCTGCATCATCAAAATAAAAGCATCTCAACTTCCTCAAAATAGAAGTCTTAACTTTCCTTTTCTGGTCCTTTCAATGATAAAAGTTACACAGCTCAAGTAGAAACATGACCAACCATGTAAAAAAATAATTGTCACGACAAACTGAAAAGGTCAAATGTCACTGCTGTCACGCAACCTCTCGCAAGAGGAAGAGAGTGTTGATGGGAAACTCGATGAAAAACCAGACTGAAGTGGAAGAAACCAATAAAATAAAGTGGGAGGAGGAGGAGAGTGACAGGAGGAGGAAGGAGGAGGAGAGGACAGGGCTTTTCCTTCCAAATCCTGACAAACGTAAAATCAGACCAGACGCTCCGAGTGAAAAACACACACACACACACACACACACACACACACAACAGGACGGAGTGTTTCTGCTGATATCAGGGCTGAGCTCTGCTCACTGGGTCACATGAGCGGCGATAACAACGTAACTGTATGTGGCCTTTAAACCGCAGCGGCAGCATCATGTGGGAAGCTGTGGTTTCATTCAGTATTGTCGGTCAGACTTCAAACCTCGGCGCCGACGGATGGCCGGGGGGGGGGCCTTCGCTCAGGTTCGCTCATTCTCGGGTTAGAATGGCACTGATGCCGTTACACAGAAGAACATCTTTATGGTTATTAAATTCAGGGATCAAAAGAAGTAAGAGAGAGTAAGGAGGAAACAGGCAGAGGAGGGAGGAAGCAAGGAGGAGTTCATAGGAAAGTAAAGAAGATGAAAGGGAAGGGGAGGAAACAAGGAGAGGAAACAAGTAGAGAAGTAACTCCTTTAAACTCTCGTCTCCTCAAACTCCCGAAAACCAGACCCCTCCCATCCTGTAAGTCCTCCCTCCCCTCCCCTCCCCCATCTATGTCTCTGTCTCCCTCACACACACACACACACACACACACACACACACACACACACACACACACACACACACACACACACACACAGGGATGCTCTGGTAAACATGGATGTCAAAAAAAAAGTCTGGGGGCATGTTGGCGCTGCAGTCTCCACGGCAACGAGGCGTGTTCTGTGTTTGCAGAACAAACAATGGTACCTTTACAGAGGCGGGAGGGGTGGTGTGTGTGTTAAATTGCATGCATCCATTCCTGTGTACTTGCATGTGTTTTGTGTGTGTGTGTGTGTGTGTGTGTGTGTGTGTGTGTGTGACAGATTACAGACCTGCTAACAGTCAGATTAACAGGGATTATTCAGGCTGGGTCTGTTTGCCCCATTCACATGCTGCTGCTCCATCAGGCTACTTAAACACTCAGCTCCGACTCACACACACACACACACACACACACACACACACACACACACACACTTGCTGTTTAACAACAATAACTAGGTTTTTACACAGTTATAATCGTTTCATAAGCAACAGCTGCCTCAACCACAATTTATAAATTGTTCCAAGAAATTATGCAAAAGCGGAGAGACCTGTTGAATTATGTCTTGTTTATCTACGACAAAATGATCCCTGCAGACTGAGGCCAAGTGTGTGTGTGTCGCCGTTCGACAATCAAACTCTAGTTATAAAGGGTAAACATGTTAAAAAGCAAAGAGAAGTTAAAAACATGCATCAGAGCTCAGTTTGTAAATTAGACTGAAGCTGCAGGGTCCATCCACCAAAGTAAATAAATAAATAAATAAATAAAATAGAGGAAATGGACTTAAACACACACACACACACACTTTACTGAGGTTGTGATTGTGGTTAAAACTCAATCTACCTGTGCTGATTTAACCACCATAAAGTGCACTGCTATTTGCATGCTCTCCCTCCAACCCCCCAACAAAAAAAAGAAAAACCCACAACCCCCCCTCCATTCCTCTCTCCAATCCTGCAGCAGAGCAGCAGCCAGCTGACAAAACTGTTTAGTCAGCAAGAAAGGCGAGTGGGGGAGGAGGAGGGCGAGCGAGCTAGGGACAGACAGAGAAAGAGAGAGAGAGAGAGAGAGAGAGAGCGAGCGAGAGACACTGGCAGCCTCCCTTCAGTGCCTCCATCATGCTTTAAGTGTGTGTGTGTGGGATGTACCACTCTGCAGCTGCAGGAGGGGAGCAGGAAGGTTCCACTGTTCAGAAAACAGAGAGGTGGGGGGTGTGTGGGGGGGGGGGCACAAACTGACAGGATGACCTGCAGATCCACTACACCTGATAACGAACGGCTCTAAACACCTGACGTACAACAAAACCACACAACCGGGAACTGGGTTCTGAATCCAACAAGAACTTTGTTGAAAGAAATTTTTCTCTGGTTCATTTATATACGTTTCTTCTGGTAAATTTTCTGTTTTCTGTAAAATAAATGAACTTTCTCCTCTGAGGACAGGTTTTCTCTTGTCCTCCACGTTCACTCTTTTTTTCCTGACCAGCTCTCTGTGGGAACAGAAAACACCACATACTGGTAGGACTGCGCACTAGGCTCAAAAGCTCCAGAACAAGCTAGTAAGTGGACCTTGAGTGGAGATTGTCTTTGGAACTTTACTCACTCACTTTTTGCCTATTACCAAAATACGTACTTACATTTAGTAAAACTTAATCTTGAGGAAAACAGTGTGATACAGCTGAAAGCTCCAAAACAAGCAAACTGATGACATTAAATGCTAAATCATCCAGTTACCTGTTAATCCAATCTGTTAAAAAAAAAAAAAAAAAAAAAAGTGAAATGCCCAAACTTCACCGAGTTGATGCTGCTTCAGCTCATCAAAATAAAACTCGGCAGAGCTACAGCACTAAACACAGCTAGCTGAGTTTTTTGGGTTGAACTTTTTACTTTGATGAGGTCAATCAGCGAATGGTCCTCATTTTGTGAGGCAACAAGGGGAGCGAAGGCTTTAAAATCATGAGCTGAAGCACATGAGTAAAGTGGGGGGGGGGGGGGTTAGTTGCTCATTCTGACTGTTGATGACTTTTGCTTGTGCTTTATTTTGATAAAAACCACAAGATGGTCGCGACTTGATGTGGTCAGGGTGGAGCCGCCTGAGCCGCTTCCTCTGCCTCGGCCACTTTAATGAAACTCCTCAAAGCCTCTTAACGTGAAACTTAAGGTGTGTGTGTGAGCTGCCCTGTCGGATGGAGGGAGGGAGGGACGGACGGACGGAAGGATGAAGCAGAGACGCTCCGGCTGTATGTGGGACAGACCTGTTGTATGGGATGCCAGCAGGAGGTGTGTGTGTGTGGGTGGGACTCTCTCTTGCTGAAATGCAGCTTGAGGAGACTAGACAGATGCTCAGAGAGACAGCGACAGAGAGAGACAGAGAGAGAGAGAGAGAGAGAGAGAGAGAGAGAGAGAGAGAGAGAGAGAGAGAGAGAGAGAGAGAGAGAGAGAGAGAGAGAGAGAGAGAGAGAGAGAGAGAGAGAGAGACACACACACACACACACACACACACACAAAACTCGGGGCCACCTTCCACATTTTATAAGCAATAAAGCCGTTTACTGCAAAGTCAAAGTCCTGAACAGCTGCGGCAAGACACACACACACACACACACACAAAACTCGGGGCCACCTTCCACTTATTTGCAGCAAATAAAGCCGTATTTACTGCGAGTCCAAAGTCCGAGCAGCTCGGCCAGAAAAGAAATGTCGATGTCACAAGGATGGAGGAGGAGGAGGGATATCTCAGGGACATCAGAGAAGAGAAGGGGAGGAGCTGAAGAGATGAAGGGAAGGAGGAGAAGGAGGAGGATGCTCACAGGAGCTTATCTCGGAGTTCGTTTATGATTTTATGTGCTTGAAACCTGCTGCCTGTTTCGTTTAAAAGGAACAGGTCGACATTTCACGGAGCACCGCTTATTTGCGTTCTGGTGGAGAGTTCGGCGAGAAGGCCGGTGCCGCTCTCATGTCTGTCATTCCATATTCCATATAACATCCATAAAACCGCTTGGAAATCATATTTAAGAAAAAGAAAGACCCTCCTTCTGGATGCAAAACTCAGAATCCTGCTGTTTTAAAGTCTCCTCAGTATCACAGTGATCAGTGACAGTCGTCTGTTCATCCAATGCTACACTGCAGACAGGAGCTGATCACTGCTGGTTCAGCTGCTGTTAATGGGATAGTTTAACTGAATACAGACAGATAAAGGATTAAAAAAAAAAAAAAAAAAAAAGGTCAAGTTGTAGCCCACAGCTTACTCACCTACACCAAGGTGACATAATTCCTCCAATAAAGCCCCCAGACCATGGGAACTATTTTTACACTGTTCTTAGTACTTTTACTAAAGTAAAAGGATCTAAGCACTTTCTGCAGCATTGTGTAAAAAAGCTGAACTATTTCATGAAGTGAAAAGCAAGGAATAAGGAAGAAACAACAGAGGAGGAGGATGGAGGAAGATGGAGGGGTTAACGGGAAGTGAATCGGCCTCTCATCAGGAGAGCAGAGGAGGAGATGGAGGAAGTGGAGAAACAATAGCTCCTCTCTCTCCTCAGTGTGTGTCGTTGGTCCATGTGAAGCCTTTATTATCAGAGACAGAGTTACATAAGTGTCAGAGATGTTGTTCATCCTCTGCTGCTGAGCTTCCAGGAAAATTTCAACAACTCAGAAAGAAAGAAAAAAAAAACGCCACTAAAGTCATTACTTGTGGAGGGAAAAGTCAGTCAGTGAGAATAGAGAAGGGCGAAAAGATGATGAAAACACAGGAAGGAAAACTTTTGAGGCAGGAAAACGTTGAGACATCTGTTTGTGCTTGTAGAAAAAGGTCCCAACAATCAAGAAAGAAATCCCGAAAGATCCGTGCACCGCAGCAGAGTCTCTTCAAGACAAAAACAGGAGCTTATCGGGTCCAAACAAGCCGAGTTATTCAAACGTACTTTTATAACAAACTCTTGGGGTCAAGGCCAAAGGAGAGGAGAAGTACGACTGAAATCAACTACACACACACACACACACACACACACACACACACACACACACACACACACACACGTTCGACATCTCCAACCTTGACGATTTTAACATCACAACGAGCACTTTTACTACTTCCTGTCACTTTAGACACAACCACAAACCGACCGAGTGAGGAAGTTATGGGCAGATTAACCTGGGATTAAAACTATCCGTTAGCTGCAGCTGTGAAGCTGAAAAACAACGGCGGACAAGATCGCACCGCTTCATGTAAACCGAGCTGACGGCGGCGATGTGAAGCTTCGAGCCAAACAGAGAGGATTGTAATATTTACTCTGTCTAACTATAGTGTATTCAGTGCTATATAAAGATGGTGGTCTGTGTGTGTGTGTGTGTGTGTGTGTGTGTGTGTGTGTCTGTGTGTATATAACTGAGCTGCCTCTTGCCTAAATTTAAACCCAGTGACGAGACCACAAGGCAGCCCTCATGGGTTCGGAGAGTGTGTGTGTGCGATACCAATGCCACAGAAATACATGGGAGGAGGCCCATCAGACGACACACTTAACTGTGTGTGTGTGTGTGTGTGTGTGTCCTACTTTAGCACCATTTCACCCCTCGTCTCACATTACACTCATCCTCTTCTTGTCCCTCCGTCAGCACCCAGCCTTCAGAAATCATCCTCAAATGTTTAGTGGGACTCTATAGATTCATCCCTGATTGAATCGATCAATTGATCGATCGATTGATTGATTCGTCCGTAAAATTACAGCAGATGGCAGGAAAGTGCATGTTATCCAGAGATACTCAGCTTATTATCATGTTGGACAAAGAAAAAGCACCAAATCCTCACTATGAACAGACTAAAACGATGATTCGTTCACCGAAATGTTCGCAGTTGATGTTTCTGTCTACAGCCGATGAACACGAGACACAAAGCGCAGCCCGGGCTGATGGCGACACTGGGTTTAAAGTCACAAGAGTTCATCCTCTGGGGACCCCACAATGTCTGCATCCAGCTTCCACCACAATCCGCGACAAAAAAGCATCAAAAATCAGCGGTTATTTTCATTTTCTTTATTAATCGATTTTCCGTTCAGACTGTGACATGTCAAGTAATTGTTGAGAAAGGCTCCTGAGTAGGACTCAGCACATTGATCAGTCCAAAACTCAAAGATAAAAGATTCATAAAACTGTGACAGGGAGAGGAAACTTTCTTTAGATCGACTGATCCGTCGCAGGAAGAAGAAAGAGCACAAGTTTAAAATGAATATTGCGTAAATGTTCTAAACGTTCCCAGTAAAACGTGAAGACAAGTCACTGAGCACAGACATAAAAAACAACTTAAACTGAATTTCCTGATAAAAGCTCGGCCATGCTTCTGACCTTTGACCCTGAGGCAGAACCTTCCCAGCCTCCTCCCAGGTGAGTGATGCACCTGTGACTCATCTCCACACCCTCAGTTGCAGTGAGTGACAGGAGCCCTGAGTCACCGTGGACTGCAGCTTACAACGCACTTTCCTGTAAACTCCACATATCAGACTGTTAGTGATCATTACTGGAGAAAAAAAGTCGGCCTAGGTGAGGAGGGTGAGGAGAAACTACTGACTATTATCTCAGTTTGATTTTTAATTTCATCAAGCTGATTTTGTCGTTCTTTTGCCGCTTGTTTCTATATAATCTAAAGTATAATGTCAAGGTACTTGTACACTTTCTAGTAATTTATACTTTTACATTTAAGAAGTGAAATATTTGCATTTTTATCACTTTTATCTTTATTTACTTTGCTGATTCAGATTAATAATAGCATATATAATAACCATAGATCAATTCTAACATATTATCATAGGTTAAGGTGGGACTTTATTGATCCCCGATAAAAGATCTGATTACTTCGGCCATCATTGATCATGTGTTGTGAAGTACCTGTGCTTGTCAATAAGTGTTTAAGTTCTACATATTTAATATCAACAGTGGTTACAATTTTTTTTGTTGTTGTCTACAACAAAAACAAAGCATGAAAGTGTTAGAAATGAAACCTGAACACTTTAAATGGGTTGTTTATAAAAATAATGGACGTAGAGCTGAGCTGGTATAATTGAGAAAATGTTGAATATAGATTTTGCATTAAAAAAAAAAAAAAAAAAAGGCAGTGATTTATCACCAAAACAAAATCGGAAACGATTGTGGTTTTGGAAAAAAAAGCGTGATTTTGGTTTCACTTTCACACCAGGAAGACAGAGCTGCCGGTTTAACTCAAGAGCCACGCTGACTTTTACCGACATGTCAGTCTGGATTAAAGAAAAGCGGCGGGTTTTCATTTAAAAGTGGAAAACAAAAAGCTGAGTTCACACACCCAGCCCTCCCCTTTCTGCCTTTTTCTCTGGAGCTCTGACGTCCATCTGAATCCTACACTTACTGTTTCTGGTCATGACTGAAGAGTCACATGATAAAAAGCTCAGGACTTCAAGTGGAGGGACTCAACACACCGAGGTCACATGAAAGTCTGCCCAAAATGGGAGAAAACTGTGCATTTAAAATACAACCCACTCCCCCCAAAGATTAAAGTAAAAGCTTTTTAAGCCTTTTCTTTCCTTTCAGAGTCTTTAAATAAAACATAGATCTTGAGGTCTCTGTGGAGACCGGGGGGCATTTTGGTCCAGACGGAGGTGTAATAGTGTGAATCCCACCCCTCCCCCACCCTTCATCCTCCTCCTCCACACCTCTCCCTCACAGACGACCCCCCCACCCCCCATCCCAACCCCACCAGGGTCAGAAACAACAGGCTGCATCTCTTCCCCGTGAGACTGAAACTGGTTTTAAACCACCAATGTGCTCATGGCTGCCACCAGCGTATTTCCAGTATCCATTCAACTGCTGCTCGTTCCCCTGATCAATGGATCGGTCGTCGATCGGTTGCACAAAATGACAGAGAGACCCGTCGTCACTTCGAGAAGCCACAGATCTTCAGCTCATCAAAAAAAGACAAAGCAGCAAATCGACCGAGGAATCGATCAACTCATGCATCAAAGCTTCATATCTCAGGTTTTAACATTTTGCTTTGAAATGAAGCCTTAGCGCTTCAAAGTGTAAGTCACATTTCAAAGATCAGAAAGCGACGTTCAAAGCTGAGACCGTCGCATTGTGTAGCTTGAACCATCAAGTTTCAGCGTTTGAAGTATCGCATTTTACAATCATCTCAACACCACTTGCCCAGTGTGACCGACACATTTCAGTTTCAGCTTCACTAGTGGAAACGTCAGGGGACCGTTTCGAGGCCCTGAGGAACTCCTTTAGAACAGTTAAGAGGTTTTTAGATTTTTATGATGCTAACATGTAATTTTTACTAGATTAAAACTCCTGACATGACAACTTTTACCACAAATTCCCTTTTTCTCCCCTTCCTCACCTTTCTGAGCTGTATGTTAACTCCTCCTCCTCCTCCTCCTCCTCCCGTCGGTCGGGGGATGGAACATAATCTTATCTAAAAAAGGCGGGTCTATAAATAGAGGCTGGGCACGAAAAGAGAGGGAGACCAGGAGAAAGAGAAAGAGAGGCAGTAACGTCGAGTATGTGTGGAGGTGACAGTGTGTGTGTGTGTGTGTGTGTGTGTGTGTGTGTGTGTGTGTGTGTGTGTGTTTTGGTGTTGTCTAAAACCATGTAACCAGTGCAAAAACACACGATCACGCATGTCCTGTCATGGCTGGTACTCCGGCGTCACTCCGCCGCAGTTCGCGTTCTGATTGGCTCTGACCCAAAAAGGAAGCGCAGTGACCTGCTCGTTCCATCAGAGGCAGTGTTGAGTTTTTTTCGCTCTTCATATTGTTTAATTTGCAAACATGCAGAGTTAATATCCTCAAAGCTGCTGCAGCAGGTGAAAGTCACAAAGGGATAAAATTGGGGTAAAATCATGAAGAAACATGTTTACTTTCTAGTTTATGCTTTCAGCAAAGAATAATAATATATTCTTGAGTTTATTCAGCAATTTAGGGCTGCAACCAACAACTCTCATCATTGGTTAATCTGATGAGTATTTTCTTGGTGACCATTTGTTCTGGAAAAAAAGTGAAAATATTAGAACAATTTAATCTCCTGAGAGGTGACGTCTCGTAGCGTCTGGCTTTGTCTGACCGACGACGTCCGGTTCTCAGTGACAGGAGGTAGAGAAAAGAAGCTAATCTTCACCTCGGAGACAATCCACCAATTATCAAAACAGCCGCTGATCAGTTACACATCTAATCTTAATAGCCGTGGGTCTGCAGCGCTCTGTGAGCTCAAGAGACACTACAGCCACTAATACGCTACAAAGTTAGTGGATCAGTTGATCGATCAATAAGTCGAACAACTTAAAAAACATCAAGCCATAGTTTAGGTCTTTGTTCCTCAAGATGGATGTGTCAAATCGTTTAAACTTCCAGCCTTTTTTTGGCACGTTGGTCAAACTAAAACAAGAGGATGTGTCCTTGACATCGCAAAAGGAAGAGAAAGAAATTTTTTTTAAAAAATCCAGCTTTTTAAAGATTTGATGTTCAAAGCAGCGCAGTAGTTATTTTATATCCTATTGAATTACATAAGATATTATATTACATTATATTAATTATATTATTGTCTGCATGAACGTCCAGGTGAGTTGCTCTGAGACCGAGCAGGTGAGACGACAATAAGGAGACGAGACGAAAAGACAAAGAAAAGACGAAGTGAAGGGTGTTTCCTTAAGCTGTTGGTTAAATAGTTGGCTATCAGTGCTCATCATGTGATTGAAACTGGTGGAATCAATAAAAGGGCATGTGTGTGTGCGTGTGTGTGTGTGTGTGTGTGTGTGTGTATGGGATAAATGGAGGTTAATGTGTCTCAGAGGGACAACCAGAGCTTTTAATTAGCTGCTTCACATTGGTCCCTGTGGACACAAATGTCCCGCTGAGACTCCCCATTAACTCAGCTCACACTCAGTCAATGGTTTTACACACACACACACACACACACACACACACACACACAAACACACACACACACACACACACACACACACATTACCCTGCAATTATTACTAACACTGTTAATAAACCAAATTCAGTTTCCCTTTAAATTTTAATCACTAAACACTTTGGAGGTAAAAATTTATAATCAATACATTGATTATATCTGTGTGTTTACTTCGATTTTGTCTGTGGTCATTCAGCTTCATACTTATTTAACTTATTTAACATATTTAACTTTATAAAAACGTAAATATCAATAAAAACATATACAGCTAAAAACCATACATTCACACATGAAAACATCTGATAAACGAATTAAACGTGTAATAAAATTTACATTCTATGCGAAATTATATTCCTTATTGTACATTATACAAAATTTTTTTCATAGTGTTTTTTTGAAATCCATTTCATGTATTTCTATCTTTCAAATTTTTATCAGAATTTAGTGGGGGAGGTCAAAATAAGTCAAATAAATAATGCATTTAAAAAAAGTGTATTGATACCAAAATTGCTGTATTTGGCAAATAAACTAAAATTATTCGTAACTGAGTTTCCTGTATTTCATAGAAATAGGGTCAACACACTGTATAAGAATATTTCTATATTATTTTATATTTTATATATTATATTATATTTTTTACCATCTATTACATTTTTATCGTATATATACACACACACAGACACACACATATATATAAAGAATTCTTATACAGTATTGAGAAGGAATAGAAGGATTCATGTTTTCACAGGTGTTTCTTCCTACTCGAACATCCGACAGGTGACTCACTGATTACTGATCGATTAATTATTGACAGATAACAAAGGGCCATACTGGGCTCCGCCCTGCTGAAATGTTTCTGTCATAAATGCTGAGGCTGTTTTACGAAGAAAGAAAAAAAGCTCCGTTGATGTTTCAGACACGGTCGGTTGGTTTCGACTTATCACCTGCACAGGAGCAGAAACAAGCATCCCTCCGTCGTGCTGCATCATGCCTTTACACGACTGTAACTGCAGGCTGTGTGTGTGTGTGTGTGTGTGTCTGTGTGTGTGTGTGTGTGTGTGTGTGTGATTTTGTTCCCCACAAATCAGCACTCACAATGGAGGATGCCCCATCGCACAAGGCACTCTTTGTGTGCGAGTGTGTCTTTCAGTCGGTGTGTGTGTGTATTTGTGTGTATATAAATGTAAGCTTGTGTGTGTGAGCCAGACACATCATCGACTACATCACTGGACGTCAGCATTTTAAAGAAGAAGAAAAAAAAAAATTGCTCTGACAGCAATACAACTGCCACCTTTTGCTGCCTCTGCCTCCTAGAAATCACATTTATATAAAACTAATCTGAATCCGACGCCGCTCGGTTCACGATTTCTATTGACATCATGAGGAAACGCTGTCAATTACAAATCTAACCCGTCACCAACACATTAGTACTGAACCAAACAGTCAACATCTTTGTTTTCCATCAAAAGGTCTGATCCTGCAGGTCAACATCCACCTGTGGCAACTCCAGCTTCGTTACACTGATTCAGGAAAAGATCCTGGTTCTGGTTCAATACAGAAGAATCTCACAGTGACCCCAGACAGAACCTGTTTATTTACACTGAATCAGAACCATTATTTTTCCAAACTTCGTCCTGTTTTATCCGCAGGCGGGACGGAACTTTTTACATCCTCCATCCAAGAAAGAAAAACCTGAGGATTTCATCAAGTGACAGTTTTTGCAAACAGTCATTAGCCGCAGCCCAATGTGAGTCAAGATCTCAAACTAATATATTTTCCTGACCAATTAATCTACTGATTATTTTCTCAGTCAATCAGCCAGTTCATTAAACAGGGGAAAACAGTGTAAACAAGGACGTCCTTTTCAAATGACTATAATGTTAGAAAAGGAAGAGCAGGTCGCTGTGAAGTCTGAGAACATGGAACGTTCTGACTGAAGTGATGAAGCGGCTGCTGCTGTAGCTGGTGATTAATCGTCTTTTGAACGGCCAATCGATGAAACAGTCGGTCGTGGAGCTCTACGTTATCTCCATTTTGTGACTGAAAGGGCAACGTGGAGTGTCACGCACCCTCAAACCTTCCTCTCCACACACACACACACACGCGCACACACACGCGCACACACACACACACACACACACACACACACACACACACACACACACACACACACACACACAGCAACAGGGAAAAGACCAACCCTCACGCGACATGACAGCCACTTTGATGTTTTGATTAACCCACCCTCCCTCACACAGACCATATGCATCTCCATTTGAAAACTCAGCCTCTGCTCCACAAGGAGGAGGAGGAGGAGGAGAATGGAAGAGTGGAAGGACGAGTTAGAGTTTCCCCCTCAGCAAGAAGTGCCTGTCAGAGGGAGGGAGGGAGCGAGAGGAAGAGAGAGAGATGAGCGCCTGTCGCCGAGGGCCCGGCTCGGCCTCAGTGTTGAATTTCGTAATGGAATGCTAACTGCTCATCCGGATCTCTCCTCCTCCTCCTCCTCCTCTTCCTCCTCCTCCACCCGACATAAGAAGAAGAAGAAGAAGAAGAGGAAGACCAAAGACAGCAGGAATACATGCTTTATCATCTCAGACAGGCCCCTGCTTCATCTGAAAAACACTCAGAATCATCACACAGGCGTCGGCACACGGCTGTGTTGGATAAAGCCTACCAAAAACAACTTTTAAAAGTCGGATGAAGTTGCATTAAACTCTCTGCTGTGCCCTCAAAATGCAACCATTCTTTACAGGAACAATGTGAGGACGCTGAAGGGACTGTACAGCCACATAAAAGTAATAAAAAGGATCGAGGCCACTGTACACTTATCTACGTGGGCAGGCTACAGCAGCTGAAGTCAGTACAGATTCATTACTGTGGACAACAGATGCACCAAATTCACTGTGGGGGGACTGCAGGGATTTTACATCCACACCACAGGAGGTGAACCCACCATAAAACACAGTAAAAGTACTAGAAACACACTTCTGATTAGCACAAATACACTTTGGATCCAAATATGAGTATCAGATCCTTAGTATTGTGGTTTCAAATACATTTAAAATCAGCGATGAAGTCACCAAAGGGTCTCACAAGCACCTTTAAATCCTTACTGAAATGAAAAAAAATACAATAAAGTCCATGAAGTCACAGTAAACCTGCTAATTGGTGTCAGAAACATACAGCAATTTATTAAGAGCACTGCAGAAGTGAGAGATAACCTCAAGTATGGAAAGATAAAGTCACAAAAAAACTTGCAATCAAGTGCCACAAACACACCAAATGGTTTGAGCAAATACTGAGGGAAAACCATGTGATATGCAGATACCGTGAAGCAGAGTAAAGTTGTCGTTACACAGAATAAACACACTTTAAATCTCTGCACAAGTGTAACAGGAGCATCGCCCTATTTGAAGTTACCATAAAATGACTTAAACTCATGTCAAGGTTCAAAAATATGCATGAAAATTTCTTTCTGGATATATTGAAAAAAAAAAAACAACAAAAACTTAAGTTGCTTTAAAAGTTGCTACAGGGGACATCTCTGGATGCTGGACTAATAAAAAAAGTACCATAAAGTATGATAAAGGTGCTACACACTCTTTACAGTGCACCCCCCCCAACACACACACACACACACAAACACACACACACACACACACACACACACACACACTTCCCTGTAGGGATTGTGTTGAAACCCTAGAGCACTTGGCAGGGACATAAAGTGCAATAAAGTCAATAAAAAAGTCACCATTGTGAACAACAGATGCACAGAAGTTTCTGCATGAGTTCTTGATGACCCCACGCATATACATACTGGATTATCATTATCGATATTATTATTATCATCAGTATAGGGAATAAACAGATAAACTCAAGCAAAATTAACCAGAAAGAGAGTAGTGCTAGTATGTATCAAGCTTCAGGGAAAACTAAAGTTAAAGAGTCTCCAAAGTACAGTGAAGTTCTAGTAAATCCACTACAGGGCAATACAAATACCCCGAGCATAATATGGATAATATAAATGATGGTAAATTCACAACTTATTCAACATAAAAAGCACAAATTCACTTTAATTCCCTACTGGGGTGATACTGAGGCGATGTAATTTATATTAACTCATGTTTAATTACCAAAAATGCACTTTAAATCCAAACATATGGAGACTGTAGTGGTTGGAGACGCCACTGTTCATTTCTACGAATGCACCAAAATAAAAATAAGCGTAAACTCTGCCATTAAACCTGCTAAATGTGCTATATATTCACATTGAGTAAAAGAAATGTAATTAAAATCCCCACATATGGATTCTGTAGGGGTTAAATATGTTGTAAAGTTGGATAAAGTTACTACAAACACTGTTACCGCAGATGACACAAATTAACCTTCTCATTATTTTAAACAACAACAACAACAACTGTATGCATAAAAGCTTCCCTGAAATATGCTAAAATCATAAGAAACTTTATATCTATCTACCATTACTACACTTTAAAGCCCCACATATGGATTCAGGAGGGGTCAGAGGAGTTGAAGCTGGATAATGTTACTATAAAGTCACTATCACTTACTACAAAGCCTAAAAACTGCAATAAAAAGATGCTGAATTTGGTGTAAACCCACATTTAACCGTCGCATACGCACTCTTAACTCCTACAGCATTCAAACAGAGGACTTTAAGGTCACTTTAAACTCATTATCGGTTAATAATAAGAGTAAAAACTGCCCCTAAGCATGCTAACATTTTAATAAAACTTAAATGTAACTACCTTTAGTAGACTTTGTGGATTCTAGAGGGGCTAGAGGCGAAATGAAGTTAGATTAAGTTAGTATGAAGAGCAAAAACTCCCATACAAAGATGCTAAATATGGTCCAAGTTCACATTTAACTAGCAGTAATACACTTTAAAGCCACAGATATGGATTCTGTAGGGGTCAAGCCTGTCATAAAGTTGGATGATGTTTCTATAAGTTACTAAAAGTCTGAAACATTCACAAAGTCGTGTCTGTTTTTTGCTAACAGTCGAGTCGAAGTTTCACAGCAGGGAGGTGGAGAGAGGTAGAGAGACATAGGGCGAACACGGTGGGGAGGGAGGGAGAGAGAGAGAAAATCCCTAGCAACCATTATCTCACCAGTTCAGCCCTGAGACGGACGGGAGAGAGCCCATCAGCTCATCTCTCCTCACGGCGAGTCAGGCGCCCGGAGCCGGCCCCGGTCCGTCAATCATTGACCCCGATCACCGATAACAGTCTCTCTGACCCAGTAAAACCTCATCAGATTAGACGGGCCGCGGTGGCCAGCATCCTCCGCCGGGAACGCGGAAAAAAGAACCGACGGCGGGGCTAGCGGCTAAAGTTAGCCGCTAAAAAGTTGGCAAAGTCGACGGTCGGAGGGCGCGGAGGGGTTTAAGTGTCAGAAATACGCGTGAGTTGACGTTTAAAATGGAAGTTAGAGCCGCGGATGATGTCGAAAGACAGAAAAGAGAGAGAGACCGAGGAGGAGGAGGAGGAGGAGGAGGAGGAGGAGGTGAAGGGGGGTGGATGCAACAGGCGTCACGTCGATGCTGTTGCTGGCTGCGCGTAACCGGAGACGCTGCTAAAAGTCCCCGAAACTCGGCGAAAAAGTGGCCCGGCGGCCGCGGAGACTCGGCGGCGTCGAGCAGCGGCGCGACCCGCGTCGCCTCGTCGCCGCGTCGGGCCGGTTTATGGACGAACGACCGCAGGTTTCTGCTTAAACGTGCCTGGGCAAGGTCACGGAGGCGTCGAGCTAGCCGCCGTTAGCCGGGGCGCCGCCGGAAGCGCCGCGCTCGGCCCCTTCGCAGTAAAACCGACGTGTCGAGAGCACGTCGCCAAATGTGCAAGATCTAACTGCCCCGAGCAAACTTTTTTCGGCGTATGTTAGCATCTAGATACGTACTTATGTGTGTACACGCTTATACTGACATACACTAGGAAAATAATGGTAATTTAGCAGTCAGTGTCTCCCTGTGTGTCCAGAGTTTACTGATGCTCTCAGTCGATTAATCATTTACACCGCTGACAGAAAATGAGCTTTCATCTGATAACTAGTCGGTGGCTCTGGCCTCTCATACGTTAACATTTGATGCTTATTTAAACTATACGGGGATTGTGCGTCAGATGATTCCACGCAACCGTAATATTCGATTATCTACGTGAATAATTGATTTTGTATTTTATCTATAAAGGGTAAACAAAGGTGAAAACGTTTCTCAGAGGCCGAGGCGACGTCTCCGGACCCACTAATACCTGAAACGTTCACTCTACCAGAAGCTGGAGAAAGTAGAAGCTCTTAGAAAATGAGATGAGAATGATTGTATGCTTATTACAAATAGTGATGATCAGCTACCTTTGGCAGCTCTGTGAGCTGAATAAGCCCGTCACAACAGCCGGTGAACGAGTACAACGAAGACAATCACACAGCCAAACATCTCAAAACTCTCTCTGCATCAAGCAGCATCGCTCCTGTGTAATAAAGCTGAACCTCCAGGGACGATCCGAGTCGATTTAACGTCGAGTCAACGCGTCTGAACAAAGTTTTGTTCAAAAAAGTCTCAGGAAAATCGCCCTCAGGTCGCCGGTCACCCCGCCAACGTCTATTTTCCCCAGCAACAGGTGGTTTTACTTTGAAAGCGCGGCAGGAAGCAGCGGTGCTGCCTGCCGCTACCTTAACACTGGTCTCCTTACACATGGCCACTAACAGCGAGGCTCCGACCAAAGTGCACCCAAGATATGGATGCTCGATTCCGGCGAAGAACAGACTTTGAACCCCCCCCTCCGCCCGCCGACCTCCCCTCGGGGCAAACCCGCCACATAAACGGCCCCCAAACGTGCACACGGGGGTTAAAGTTGCACCGAAAGTCGAAAAAAAGACAGAAAAACAAGTTGTTTGCGATAATTAGCTGAAGTCTGCTGAATGAGGAAGAGACCCGGGGTTGAATTCCACCGCTTGGATGCGCATCAAACTAGGAAGCAACACGGAGAGGAGCGAAAAAAAGTATTATCCCTCCCCAGCCGCGTCCTCATCTCTGCTCAAAACTTTACTTTAACGGCCACAACAAGTCCAAACGTCGACCCCCCCCCCAACACCACCACCCGCACCTCCCCCAGAACCGAGCCACAGCTCCGGCAGCGACCGAAAGCGAGCGCACGGAGCAAGAAAAGCCCAGAAAACGGCGATGGAGGAGCGAGGAGAGCGGAGGACTTACGCTTGACTTTGTTGGGGTTGGGCTGCTTGCGCCGAGACATCGTGGCGAGGATGATGATGGTGGCGGCGGTGGTGGGGGGTGGTGGGGGTCGATGAGGATGATGAGGATGATGATGATGATGATGATGATGATGATGAACGGCGGTGACGGTGGATGATAAAGGGGGATGAAGAAAAAAAAAAGAAGGGAGAGCGAGAGAGAGGCTGCAAACTCGCTCCTGAGAGGAGAGGAATCAAAATGGCGTTTCCGAAGGGATGTGCAAACTTGGACAAACTTTACTCCGGCTTCTCCTCCTCCTCCTCCTCCCTCCTCCCCTCCCCTCCCCTCCGCTGCACTCCCCTCCCTCCTCCCAACCCCTCCTCCTCCTCCTGCCCGGTTGCTTCTCTTCCTCTTAGCTCTCCTCTCCCGGAGGAAAGGAAGAAAGAAAGGAGGAGAAACGCAGAGCGAGGAAAGCGAGTCGTCGAGGGGCAAATGTTGGGCTTTTAAAGTTGTTTTTGCTCTCTCCCCCCTCCCTCTCGGACTGTCCACCCCTCCCTCCCTCCCTCTCTCTCTCTCTGTCGGTGTCTCTCTCCCTCTGAACCTGATAAGTAAAGCTCGTCACGTGTCTCTCCGGTCTCCAGGGGGACGTGGCCACCGAGCATCTCTCCCCTCACGCACGCGGCTAGGTGGACGTTACCGCGTTACTGGCACCGGACACATGATGGGGGGGTCGTGTGCGTGCGTGCGCGTGCGCGTGCGTCGGGGTAATCCCATCTGTTGATCATCTCGGAGCGCGCGCGGTTACGTTTGCACAGGAGACACGTTACTTACGCGCTTTTTCTTCAGCTTTTCAACACTTTGCGCAACTGATCTACGCATCGAGGGCTACATTGCGACTCGTAGCGCGCTTTAAAGCTCACCTGAAACTTTATTTGTCCGCTTTAACTTCCTCCATCACTTCTCTCCACAGAAACTCGCCCGCTTTGCTTTCTCCTGTTCTATTTTTCGACTAAAACCAAACGTTAGTTTTATCAAATTTACTCGGTTTAGACGGTAAAACAGAAAAAAGAAACCATCCTCTCTCTCTCTCTCTCTCTCTCTCTCTCTCTCTCTCGGCCACACTACAGGCCGGCGGCAGCTGCCGCACATATCGCGAGGTTTCGGGCGGAGGCTCATGGGGAAGAGGCAGATATCGCGAGCTTTGGAGGGACGAGGGGATGTCAACCGCCAGCCTCTGGTAGGTTTTTCGGGGGGGTGAAGCTACTGTGGGTGGTTTTGAAGAAAAATACATCATCGCCAACAGAAGTCTACACAGTTTGACAGTTTTATGTCTAAATGTGTTAAATTAAAACAGTGTCTCTGTTGAATCTGTGAATATGTAGAAGAGTAGCTGCTCACAACTGAAAATAACTCGTGTAATGTGCTTCCATCCACATCTATCTGTTAATAAAACCTTTACTCATCTTTATTAAGTGTTCTTTTTAAAAAGCAAAGTGATTCCTGTATTACATTGATTCAAGTTTATAAGTTATTATTTATAAGTATAAAACATAAGTAAATCTCTAAAGTAAATCAATACAAACTTAAAATTGTAAAGAAAAAAAAATAGAGCAAAAGTAAAATAGTTCCTTCTCAAAGATGTTTTCTCTTTTGCTGAACGTAGTTTTGCATCCATAGAAGGTCGTGGTGTTATTAGTGGTGATAACAATGCTTGTTTTCCAAGTTCTTCGGCCGTCTTTGTGTTTTACTATTGAAGACATTAGAATCCTTCCTCTGATCAGACCTACATCTTCAGGAGAGACTGGAGGCACAGTGATGAGTCAGGCCGGGGCTAGCTGCTAGCTGGTTAGCTGCTAGCTGGTTGGCATGCAATCTTCAGTTGAAGCGAGGAAGTGACAGAACCCAGAGTTAACATTGGTGTTTTTTTCTACGAGTGGAGAAAAGCTTTCGGTGAGCAAAAGAATAAAGTTCGATGTTAAACTCACGTCGACTGGTGATTACACAACTCTTAATGCCAACACTGGCTATGTAGCGAGAGCTAAAATTACGTATAGCACCTTCAAAAGTAATCTTAATTTAGAATCCTAAAAAAGGTATAGTAAAAGTAAAATGTAGACAGTACGGCAAAAAGTACTTATGTCAAAACTATAGTAAAAGCATCCTAGTAGTAAAATAATTCTGTTTTAACACAGTAAAAGTAACCTAAAAGTAAAAGTACCTAATCAAAAAAATAAAACAATTACATCTTAAAATCTTAAAAGTAAAGTGATCCCATTTAGAAAATCTTTTAAAGTAAAAAAAATTGTTCTCAAAATGTCATAAGTACAGGAATTGTAACGTACCTAAGTGACAAAAAAAGAAAACCCATCTTAAAAGTAAAGTAATTCAATCTTAGAACTAAGATAATTCCATCATTAACCATAAAAGTAGTGTAAAAAGTAAGGAATTCCATTTCAAAATCTTTAAAAGTAAAATAAATTCTTCTTAAAATGTTACAAGTACAATTGCTTCAGTCACAATAAGTTGCAATTCCATCTTAGACCTTAAAAGTTAACCAAAAAGTAAAGTAAATCCTAAATTTTTTGAACAAAAATCTTAAACCTGGACACAAAAGTAAAGCTACAGGTAGGAGATGCTGAAAAACTGAAGGGGTTTCTCTGAAGAACCTGACACTTGTCGATCTGCAGCCATTCACAGCCATGCAGCAGTGATGAGGATGTGGTGAGTGTGTGTCTGAGTGTGTTTTTCTGAGTGTGTTTGAGTGTGTGTGTTTGTAACACAACGAGCAGTAGCTCCGTGTCCGTGCTCTCAGCTCCAGGCTCAGACCGAACCCCAGTCACCAAGGCTGGAGACTAAATTTAAACCATCTCCCACTTTCATTGTTAAATTTAGTGCGAGCGGCTCGACTCCTCGCTCTCTGCACGCCGTGTTCCTCTCCCACATTCCTGCCTGCCCTCCATCTCCAGATACAGACCCCTCCTCCCCCATCCTCCTCCCCCCTCCTCCTCCTCCCCTGCAGGCGGTTGCAGCAGAGCAGGAAGAGTCTCTCCGTCTGTCTCGGGCTGGTTGTGGGTAAATAACTCCAAAAAGTCAGTTCAGTTTTGTTTAGGAGGCTCTTCATGTCCTGTAAGTTGATAGGTACAACTCAAAATTTTGTGAAATACACTCATTCTACAGCACAACTTTGTAAAACTTGTGTTTCTACCCCACTAGAAAATATCTCACAGCTATAGTCAGTTGTTATTATACGGAGCAGTACAGATCAATCTATCCAGCACTGTATAAACATTTATGTTTGTCCAGGCATTGTGAAGTAGTCACTTTAACTTTAACTCTATGTTACTTCTCACTTTTTTGAACTTAAACTCTTAAAAGAAAACTCAAAAGTAAAATAACTACATCATTAAATCTTAAAATTACAGTAAAAACTAAAACAACCCCATCTTCAAATCTCAAAAGTCAAAAGTAAGTCCATCTTACGTTCTTAAAGCAAAGTCAAAATTAAAGTAATTTGATCTCAACAACTTAAAGTTGCAGTACAACATTTGTCAGACTAAAGAGCCAGAGGTTTCCCTCAGGAGCTGGTGGAGACCAAAGACGGAGCTAAAAGAAGAGGGAGTCCTGGACTACATTCATCAGGTGGACACACCCTGTTGATGAGAGAGGTCAGAGGTCAGAGGAGAATGTCCAGATGGAGCTGACAGAGAGGCTATGCTACCTCAGATAAAACCATCTCAGACCAAAGAACACATCCAACCTGGAGGTGAATGAGCTATAACAGTGGGAGGCAAGGTTCAATAGAACTGGACTGTTGAAGACTGGAAAAACGTGGCCTGGTCTTTGACGGATCGGGTTTTCTGCTGAGGGAGCAGATGGTTGGGTCAGAACCTGGAGTCACCAGCATGAATCCATGGACCCGACCTGCCTGGTGTCAACAGTCCAGGCTGGTGGTGGTGTGATGTGGTTGTGTGTGTGTGTGTGTGTGTGTGTGTGTGTGTGTGTTTGTAACACAACGAGCAGTAGCTCCGTGTCCGTGCTCTCAGCTCCAGGCTCAGACCGAACCCCAGTCACCAAGGCTGGAGACTAAATTTAAACCATCTCCCACTTTCATTGTTAAATTTAGTGCGAGCGGCTCGACTCCTCGCTCTCTGCACGCCGTGTTCCTCTCCCACATTCCTGCCTGCCCTCCATCTCCAGATACAGACCCCTCCTCCCCCATCCTCCTCCCCCCTCCTCCTCCTCCCCTGCAGGCGGTTGCAGCAGAGCAGGAAGAGTCTCTCCGTCTGTCTCGGGCTGGTTGTGGGTAAATAACTCCAAAAAGTCAGTTCAGTTTTGTTTAGGAGGCTCTTCATGTCCTGTAAGTTGATAGGTACAACTCAAAATTTTGTGAAATACACTCATTCTACAGCACAACTTTGTAAAACTTGTGTTTCTACCCCACTAGAAAATATCTCACAGCTATAGTCAGTTGTTATTATACGGAGCAGTACAGATCAATCTATCCAGCACTGTATAAACATTTATGTTTGTCCAGGCATTGTGAAGTAGTCACTTTAACTTTAACTCTATGTTACTTCTCACTTTTTTGAACTTAAACTCTTAAAAGAAAACTCAAAAGTAAAATAACTACATCATTAAATCTTAAAATTACAGTAAAAACTAAAACAACCCCATCTTCAAATCTCAAAAGTCAAAAGTAAGTCCATCTTACGTTCTTTAAAGCAAAGTCAAAATTAAAGTAATTTGATCTCAACAACTTAAAGTTGCAGTACAACATTTGTCAGACTAAAGAGCCAGAGGTTTCCCTCAGGAGCTGGTGGAGACCAAAGACGGAGCTAAAAGAAGAGGGAGTCCTGGACTACATTCATCAGGTGGACACACCCTGTTGATGAGAGAGGTCAGAGGTCAGAGGAGAATGTCCAGATGGAGCTGACAGAGAGGCTATGCTACCTCAGATAAAACCATCTCAGACCAAAGAACACATCCAACCTGGAGGTGAATGAGCTATAACAGTGGGAGGCAAGGTTCAATAGAACTGGACTGTTGAAGACTGGAAAAACGTGGCCTGGTCTTTGACGGATCGGGTTTTCTGCTGAGGGAGCAGATGGTTGGGTCAGAACCTGGAGTCAACAGCATGAATCCATGGACCCGACCTGCCTGGTGTCAACAGTCCAGGCTGGTGGTGGTGTGATGTGGTTGTGTGTGTGTGTTGTGTGTGTGTGTGTGTGTGTGTGTGTGTGTGTGTGTGGGGGGGGTTAGCCCCTTAACAATAGTAAATCATGGTCTGATGCCACCGTCTGTCGGAGTACTGTTACTGACCATGTTCCTTCCTTTGTTGCCACAGTTCACCATCTTCTAACGGTTACTTCCTGCAGGATAATGATCCCCGTCACAAAGTAAAAGTCTCAAACTGGTTTCATGTATATGATAATTAGTTCAGTGAACTTCAGTGCCCCGCCCCCCAAAGTCTCCAGATCTGGATCCAGTAGACCATCTTTGTAATGTGGTAGAACAGGAGACTGGCAGCACAAATGTGCAGCTAATTAATCTACATGCATGATGTCAATATGGAACAGAGACTTTCAAAGGAAAGTTTCCAATGTCTGATGGATCCAGGTCATGAAGTCATGAGGCTTTTTGAGAACAAAGGAAGGAACCACCCGGTGTTAGTTTGGTGTTCCTAATAAAGTGAACAGTGATTATATGTGCCAATAATACAGAAATGTGATGTCTCTAAAATAAAATAAAATTTGTCAACACAACCATAGAAAGACATGTACACTCACACACACAGGCTGAGCTAGGAAAGCAGCTAACAGCATTACATCACTAATCCAATCACCGCTTTTCATCCTAAGTGGCCACTTTTCAATTCAAAAGAATGTACTGACAAACAATGAGCCCATCACAAACACACAGCACACGGGGCAGCTGGACCACTCACATCAATCAATCAACACTCACACCTCTTACCTGTCCTGGAACTACCTCCGTGAACCAGTTTAATGGCACTGGAGTCATTACAGGTGGAAAACAAACACCTCGTCTGTCATCTTTTTACTGACACCTTCAGTGTCAACATGTTTTTCACTTATTAAATATGTAAATTAACAACCTTTCCTTGTGACCTTGGTAGAAAATGTGACCTGGTTGTGTCACATCTCATTTAAAATGTGTTTCCTGTTGCAGTTTAGTTTAATGGATGTGTAAGACAGAGCTGGGAATTGTCTGTACTGACATATAAACTAAAATTTGAATGTTGAATTTGGACCCTGTTCATCACCTAAAAACAGTTGTTAACCCTAATATGGGACATTTTTTCTCTTGGTTTTTAAACAAAACAAACCCAAAAAACCAAACAAACAACTAGTTCTGTATTTTTATGTCTTTTCTTTTGCTTAAATCAATAAAACTGAAAATTGTTCCTCTGAAAAGCAGGAAAGTTGGAGCATATTTGACCACTTTCCTCCAAGCAGCACTAAAACTAGAGTTTATTTCTAAAAGGGTTTTTTTGCACTAAATACTTGTTCTAGTTCTGTTTGGTGTTATTCTGTGTGTTGTTGATCAAAAAGATGAGATTAGATTGCTTCTAATCTGTTGACGACTTTAGTCTCAGTGGTCTACGCAAACGTGAGCTCTACAGAGTGATTTTTAACTTCTGACACGCTGGAAGCAGCTTTATTTTAAAATAAACACATTTAAAGAGGTTTTATTTTACTAGATTTAAAACCGAGGTGTCCTGTAACTTCTCTGGGAGCTTTGATGCATCGAGGGACAAAAAAAAAGGGCTCACCTCTCCTCCTGCATCCTGGCCTAAAAAACCAGAGGAACAGCAGCAGAGAGTGTGATGTTATTTATTGGACTGTAACCATGGTGACGTTGCCGAGGAACGAACCATCGCCAACAAAAGGGTGGATTCATCCATTCATCCAGCGGAGAGCAGGAGGAGGAGGAGGAGGAGGAAGAGAGACATCCCCAAACTCAGCCGACCAGGGTCTGTCTGAGCTGGAGGGTTTTCCCAACACCGAGCAAGTTGACACAGTTGTTGTTGATGAAACTTTACACACTCCTCCTCCTCCCCTGACTCTTCCTCCTCCTACTCCTCTTTCTCCATTGGAGCGTTGTCAGGACAGGCGGGCAGGCAGGCAGTCACATGAAGCCAACACCTGTCGGCAGTGTGGGGGATGACAAGCACATGCTGCTCCGTCTCACACTGTTTCTCAACTCGCTTCAAAAACACATGTGCGCGTCCGTTCCCTCTCCATGTCCACTTCATCGCCGCTCAGCTCTTTGTTTTCTTTTTTCCTCTTTTTTTAGCAGCAGAAAAAGACGTTTTGAAAGCTATAGAGATGCAGCTCAGACATGCTCTGAAGTCTGGAGGAGCTGCAGCAGCAACAGGAGGAGGAGGAGGGAGGATGGTGGCGTGGGGGGGGGGGTAGGGAAGGAGCAGTGGGAGAAAAACCGGTTTCCAATAGTGACGGATGATTTGTAGGTAACAGTTGTTTGCCTTGCAGCCTGAGGCCTGCCCAAGTCGACCGGAGAGGGTTTGGAGCATGCAGCCTGGTCTGACTGCAGCCGAGACCCAGCAGAGCTGTGGACGGGATTAAAAACAATTACACTCAGAACCAGAGTCTTCAAATTTGAAGGAGAAATTATGACTTAATAGGCTGAAATTTGTGAGTTTTGATTTGTTAAAATGTGGATGTTTTCTGTCTAATGCTATTGGGAGACGTCTGAAAAAAACTAGACAACTAAAAGTACAAACACAACAATGTAAAAAACACTCCATTACAAAAACAACCCTGTCATACAGAAATAAATAGAGTAAAGGTAAAAGTAAAAGTACTGGTTGTATTTTGACTGATGTATCATTGATCCTGAGTCCTGGAGGCTACAGCAGCATTTTACTGTTACTGTTACTTTCAACCAAATTTCAAGAATATCGGCAAAAGAAAATGTGAATTAATGCACATTTCCTCCACAGCTGCTGCTGTGTGAATGTGAGCTGGTGGAGCCAAGGCTCCGGCCACTGCCGTCAAACTTCCACAGAAGAGGACGTGGCGAGGTGAGGTCGTTGAAAGAGTTGCAGTCGAAGCTCACCAGCTTCATCTCAGACAAGCTAAAAAACATATACTTGTGAGATATTTCAACTTTTTTTGTTGGAATATTTCAATGTTTATGAATGAAATATAAAATGCAGAGAAAAATAATGTGGATAGACGTTCAGGACAGGTGGGAACACTCTGACCAGGGTGTTATGACACATGCAGCCTCTAGGGGGTGGTCACAGGGCACTCATGTGCTTTGTGTGGTAATGAGGCTCTAACTAAACTGCTGCCTTTCAAACACTTCCTTGACTCAATGTGTGTATGTGTGTGTGTGTTCTTGTACTATTACTCGACACTCATGAGGACCAGTCGGACTTTCAGACTTTCCAACCCACTAGCATGAGGACTTTTTGTCTGGTTCTCATGTCCCCACAGGCCTGTTGAGGGTTAAGATTTGGTTTTAGGGTTAAAAGTTATGGTCGGGTCACAGTCACTGGTCAGGGGACTGTACTATTACAGTGAGGGTCCTGACAAATATAGAAGAACCAACCTGTTTCATGTGTGTGTGTGTGTGTGTGTGTGTGTGTGGTGTAATTTACACTGTTAATGATTCAGTGTTGTTACAGTGAGTACTGCCAACGTGTGTGTGTGTGTGTGTGTGTGTGTGTGTGTGTGTGTGTGTGTGTGTGTGTGTTTGTGTTTCAGACGGATGTGGTATCTGGACAGACCAGTTTTGTGATGCTGATACATTAGAGACAGTTGCCATGACGACGACTCACCTGTTGCCGAGGGGGGGCGGCAAAGAGTGGACAGACCCAGTCAGAGACCAGCTGGTGAACATGGTGGAGCGTTTAGCAGCTAAAGAGCCAGAGGTTTCCCTCAGGAGCTGGTGGAGACCAAACATGGAGCTAAAAGAGACAGAATCCTGGACTTAGACTCATCAGGTGGATTCAGAGACCAGATCCAGGTGAAGGATCATGTTCCTCTGCAGCTGTATACTAAAAAGCTCAACACGTAGAGAACATGATACAAGAGACCAGAACTCCTAGGTTCCAAAGTAGGACCTCATTCTTTCAAAATCGCATTACAAGATTTCAAACAACACTAATAAATGTAGATGCCGACCCGGAACAAATCCTGTATAAACACTGGGTAACCTGGCTCAGTTTATGTGTTGATAGGGATATAAAATAGGGATGGGAAGTTAAAAAAACAATTATGAGCGAGTAGTTTTTAGACAAAGTGGACTAAGTGGCTCTCGAGTCGAGCATCACGAGGTTTCATGGGGCGGTATCATCCAGGCGATGGCTGGTGCCGGTTTTCACTGGAAATGGTTTTAGACCCTCACCCTGATCTAGACCTCATTACAGTTTAATCTCAGAGGTCCACAGAAACGTCCTTGGACCTCATGTCTCGGTCTTGGTCTTGACAGAGTGAATTGTGGGACCTTATCCGCACAGGTGTGTGTCGTTCTAAACTCATTCCAGTCGGTCCGGTTCACCGCAGGTGGACTCCAGTCCGGTTCTAGACTCATTTCAAGGACAATTAGAGAAAACAGGATCCGCTGACCAGTCCAGAGCCACAGCAAAGCGTCTGAAAACTTTCGTAAACCACAGATTTTAGTTTTTGATTTTTGATAAAGTTACAAAATTGAAAAAAACTGCAGAGTGAGAACTTTGACTTTCGACAATTGAAGTACTTTTACTCAAGTATAACTATAGATGTAGGACCTTTACCTGTAATGGAGTATTTCAACATTGTGGAGCTGATCCCCCACAATAAAACAGTGGGATCATCTCATCCTCCGTCCATCCTCCATCCTCCGTCCTTCAGGCAGGGAGAGGGAGAGGGAGAGAGAGAGAGAGAGAGGGGTGGAACAGAGGCTCTCTCGGCCCGGGCGGCTGATAAAGAGCAGCGTATCAGGACTCGCTGTCACCAGGGTCCCTGTGCTGAGTGACATGTGAGTTATAGGAGAGTCTAATATTAACGGGCCGATACGACAAACCGGGGTCCAGTCAGCGCCGGGACCCCGGGAGGCAGATACAGCCACAGACACACACGACGGTTCCACCACCTCAGACTCACTGCTGCTACACAACCACATACTCATACTCATAAAACTACAGGAACATCTGAAATAGTAGGGTTTTTAACCTTTATGAAAAAAAGAAGAAAAGATTTCATGTGAATTTCTTTCTTTTGCAGTTTTATCTTATTTTCTATGATAATCAACATCTTTGTGTTGTAAGAAAATTTTAATTAATGCTTTATTTAATAGGTATATCATTTAATAATATATGATTTCTAATATTTTTTTCTGTCAAACTAGTTGAGTTAGTTGTTGACTTTCAGATTCATTTCCAGTAAATATTTATTCATCTTATTTAATATTGAAGACTTTATTCTTCTTTTGTGTTCTTTTGTGAATTGTGTGATGACACATTTGCAAATTTTCAGGCTGAGATCACCTGCAGAAAAAAATGGGAATGGACAAACTGATCAGTAATAATCTCATTTATTGATGATTTATAACAAATCTAGTGGCTCTTTCAAGGAAACTACATAGAAAAATTATCTAAAAAGTAATCAGAATTTAAAGAACCATAAAATAAAGTGATAGGTTATTTCCAGGTCTCAGTATTTTTCTGACTTTTTCCTTTATTGAATCAGATAAAAGATGTTTTAAAAAACTTATTAAAAAAATGAAAGAATAAATTGCAAATAACTTTGTTGTTCTTCAGTTCTAAAATTGAATATAAATTCTATTTACTTTGAATATATTAAATGGAATTTCAGATTTTCTCTTTATTCTGTTTGTCATAGTGTAATTTTTCATCATTTTTATGTTAATTTTACTATAAAATCTTTTTCCTGTTTTCTATTTTTCCTGATTTTCACAGATAAAAGTTACATTAGGATTAAAATCTGTTTGTCAAAATTAGCCCTGATGAACAATAACTGCATAAAAAACATAGTTTGAACAATAAATGAAATGTGAAAATTGTAAAGAGGCTATAAAACAACTGTCTTACAAAAACATAAATAATATCCAATTTAGACACAAATGTAGATATTTGAGTTTTTCTAATTATCTAAATAAAGTAAAAGTAATGATGTTGAACTAAAAGCACTAGAATTTATATTTTACAACCAGTATAAAGCTGTTGTTTTTCAAGGAAAAGCTGTCACACAAGTAAAATCTGTTATTCAGAGGGAAAAGCCCTGACCAGCAGAAAAAATATTTCTAAACACTAAGAAGACTTTTCGTCTCAGGAACAAAACGTTGAATTTTCCAGAGACTCGAGATATTTCCAGACGGAAAATTCAGCTGGTAAAACAACAGGAAACCTTCAAACATAATAAAATACCAACAAAAGACTGTAAACTGGTAAAAATTAAAAAAAAAAATAAACAACAGTTCAGTCTAATTATAGTAGATCAGTCATTTCAGGTTGAGGCCAGAGAGTCCTAGAAACAGCCCGCCGGCGCCATCTAGTGGTGAAACAGCTGGTTACATAACAGAGACAAAAACAGAGCAGAGGTCAGCGCTCAAAGGTCGGGCGTCCTCTGCCTCTGCAGGCTTGTTTATCACAACGCAGCAGTCAGGGAGGGGGCAAGGTGGGGGGGGGGTCCATTTCCCGATATCTGCTTCTTTATACCTGTAGCCCATAGTTTCATGGTCATTTATTTATCATGTTTATCTATATCTTTAGCTCTATATCTATCTATCTGTCTATAGCAATGGATATTGACTGACAGACAGACAGACAGACAGACAGACAGACAGACAGACAGACAGATAGATAGATAGATAGATAGATAGATAGATAGATAGATAGATAGATAGATAGATAGATAGATAGATAGACAGACAGACAGACAGACAGACAGACAGACAGACGGACAGATAGACAGAGAGACAGACAGACAGACAGAAGGATAGATAGACAGATAGATAGATTTTCTTAATCTTCACTAATTTGTCTGTTTAAATGTTCCATCCTGTTTTTTTTTTCCATCAACGGCTGTAATGAACGTGATTAATAATCATCAGTGACACACATTCAGTGTTTTTGAATATGCTTTTAATGTTAGTAGACAGGTTCAGCTTTATAACAGCTATTAAAGGCAAAGAGCAAAGAAAAAAACAACAGGTGCAATCATGCTAGTTATAATCTGATAAGAGGCTAAAATTAGAAATGATTTTCCTTAATAAACAGATTTTATAGCTGGACTTTGTAATCAAAGTGAGTTACCGCTATGAGGCGTCCTCACTGTCGATGGCAGTTACTGATTGAAATGCATTATGATTGATCAATATTTCAGGTCAACTGTTTTTGGCAGGGAGTAGAGATCTGAGGCGGAAGAGCTGGTCTCAAACTCACTCACACTGTTTTCTGCACAGAAGAGTTTTCAAATCCCATTTTCATGAAAAGGGGTTTTGTTTTTAATTTTGTGATTAAAGTGGGTGTTTAAAGGTGAAAATACCTGAGGAAAACATATAGTTATGTTTATATTGGGACAAAACAATTTCGTATCCGAATTTTGTGTCCAGTCTGTAAATGCTGCATTTAGTTATTTCAAATTAATTCTTCATTTAAATTTCATTGCAATTTAAATGTTATTTAACTGAAAATAGATTTAAACTGATTCGAACTGATTTAATTACTTATTACTTAAAAAAATAGTAAGTAATCAATGAATTATTGGTAACAAGGTTACTCTAGTTTTATCTATGTTAACAATCCTTGGAATTACACATGTGTGAATGAAATCAAAATAAGTAATCAAACCATTAGAGTAGTAACTAGTGCTGCTCACTGGCCCCACCCACTCTGTCTGAAGCTGCTGTGATTGGTGGAAATAATGAGGGGTGTGGGGGGGGGCACTGATCTGTGAGCCATTCATCTCAACCTGAGACGATGACATCGATGGCTCCCCACACCTGAAAAAACACACCTGGTTCAGTTCAACTTCCTTAGCTGCTATTTGATCTTAATGCCAACATGCCTGCTTTATATCATTTATTTGCTGTAAAAAAAAATACACATATTCTCTAAGCAAATAAATAATATATTAATTTAACAATATTTAATATTTATAATAATAGATTAAAAAAACAACCAAACAAAATTATAAAAGAAAGAGAGTGCTTATTAGCTTTTTTGTATGTTAACGTGCAATAGCTAACAAGTTACCATGAACTTCAGCACTTTAGAGTGACATGCCAACAGTAAGCATCTCAATGTTCACGTTAGATATTAAAAATACTGGCACGATGATATTTAGCACGTAACATTTGGCAAAACTATGCTGTTTTTTTCCAGTTAGCGTTAGCGTTAGCAAAAGTGAACACAAGAGTCTTCAAATCACCTGCAATTTACTGAGTAAAGGAGGGTGGAGGGCTATTGGGCTGATGGTGAACATGGTTTTGATAACAGAAATATGTCGACTCATCGGTTTAAAGTCATAACGTAAAAACCAGTAATATGAAATTTGCTGAAGTTACCTGAGAAAGGTTGCGGCAGTCCATCACCGCAATGAGGCGTCGCGGTCCCTCCAGCCGGGGGAAGAACGACTCCTTCCAGGAGATCGAAGCGTGAGGACCAATGAAGCTGAAACAAGCACAGAAAGATTAAAATATACAATATAACATCGGTCAAATGTTGCTGAAAGATGCGTTTATGTGTGTTACCTGTAGAAATGTGTCCTGGCGCTCACGAGTCCAGGTCCCTCCATGGTCAGGTAGACGTTCTGCAGGGCGAAGGTGAAGGGGTTGGTAAAGGAAATGGTCACAAACATCTCCTGCTGCACCTGAGCCTGGCCGCTCACCTGCAAACAGATAAAAGGAAGAATGAAAAATAAGTAGAAGAAGAACAACACACTTAAGGAAGGAGAAACATAAGTAGCGAAAAATGTACTAAAGTGCTTTTGTGTTAATGTGCAATTCAAGTTTTTCACTATGTTTTTTCAACAGATTAAAGAACAATGCAAAACAAGATAGCACATTATATCAAATCAATGGAAAACAAAAAGAACAGAACAAAACAAATTAGATCTGGAATTCATTTCCTTCACTGTGAAACTTTCTTGCGGTGTATCTCAAGGTTTGATTCTGGGCTCTATTCTTTTCTAAATCTATATTCTTCCCCATCTTCCCATAATTAGCAGACACAACATTTCGCTTCGTTTTTATGCCAATGATCCACACTTGTATGTTCCTGTCAACCCTTGTAGTTTGTTGAGTGTGTGTGTGTGATTTTACCATCATCGTGAGACTGGGGGGCTGTAGGTTGATCACCTTGATGGCACTCAATGATTCCTCGTCAGCCTGTCCAGTCACAACAAAGTGGAGGCAGAGCTGCGAGCCCAGGTGAGGCATGTACTCCTGAGCGGTGGTCTTCAAGATCACTCGCTCCGCTGCAACACACACACACACACACACACACACACACACACACACACACACACACACACACACATAATAGTTTTTGTATCCTAATTATAACTGAGCTTATTTCCAAAAAGACCCTGCTGGACTTTAGGTGACTGCTGGTGCTGCTCACTCTGGTAGGCTGGCACTGAGACAGTGAGGTCCTGATCTTTGAAGTGATTGGCCATGACTCCGGTGTAGAAGACCACCGACCCGGACAGGTGAGCCTGGATGGTTCTGGGGTGCTCACCCAGGTTTTGAAAATCCACCATCAGGTTCAGGTCATGACCCAGCGAGCACTGGAGAGAGGGGTGGAGTGGACAGACAGAGATGGGCTGGATGATGCAGAAGCTGAAAAGCTCTTTTTATGAAATCCACTTTGTGTCATATGAAAAAAACACCACAGGACTGATGACGTCCAAACATCTCCAGTGCTTCACTCAGTTCAACTACATGACGGAGATTAACAGAACTATGGCGATGTACCCAAGAAAAGACAATCAAAGCCATGAGAACCATGTTCACCTCATACCGAGAACCAACGTTCAAACAAACATGGACGGACAAATGAAAACACAGATAAACGAATACGCCGGATGGATGAGCGTAAACACGGGCGGGTGGTCAAACCGACGGGCGCATGCACGGTTCAATACGTGGACGTGAGGCGAGCATTACCGGGTCGGCGTTGATGACCACGGACAGCTGGGGTGTGGGCAGCTCAGAGTGGTCCCTCTCACAGCCGTATTCCTCCGCCCGGGACGAACTCCTGCTGTCCTCCGCACTACCTGCAGGCACAGATCGGACCGGTACAGGTGGGGCTCGGACCCCCCCCCCCGACTCCCCCAAGCTTGAGTTGATTATTCTGTTTCATTCAGCGTGCGTGTTACCTTCGGGGTACTTGTAGGTGTATGTGATGTCCATGGATGCTGTGCTGCCCACCGCCTTGGTGAGGACGGCCTGTCCAATGTGGGTCTTATCCACCCTGTATGGACTCAGGGTCCCGTAGCGATCGCGCTTCAGGAAGACCACATCGCTGTTCACCTGGACGGAAGGGAATCGGTCACAATGACAATTTATCGAGCTGAAGCTGAAGCCTAAAGCGAGTTAAGACACAATGAAAAATAGTATCAGCGAAAAAACGAGTAAAATTTCCAATGTGCTCCTGAGAAGACTCGAATTGTTCTTTTAGCCATGAAAGAATTTAAATGTAAACCTATATGGGCACATTGGTAAACAAGTATCATTCTTAAAACAAGTAACCTCAGCGAAGACAAATCCGGAGTCAAACGGGTGGCACAGCAGACCCTCCTTGATGGCAATGACTGAGGCCGGACCACAGCGGAAATGCCCTGTAAACCAAACACAGACAGGTGTTGCTCCTCTGCCGGTTTTATCCGTTTTATCCGTTTGATCTGTCCGTCCTACCGTCACTGGTCTCCTGGGGCGTGGCATCCACCACCTGCCATCCTCCGAGGCCGGGGGGCAGGTCGGGGCGCACCATGAACACCTCGTTCCAGCAGTGGTAGTTCCTGCGTGATGGGACAGAAGAACGACCCGTTTTACGTTTTGTGACTTTCGAGCACCGACAGACGGAAGTTAACCAGATTCCGAAGACACGCCCACAGTCTGGATGTAAAAGTGCAGGCGCAACTAGCTACTGGCTACCAGCTAGCTCAGTTTAACTCATCACACTCCATGACTTTCTTGTTTTGTAATAAGAGGAAATGCATCATTTGATTAAAAAACTGATAACAGAACAGCCCAGAAATGACATCAAGCTGTTTTTGTGTTTGATTTTTATACATATTAACTTTTACATTAATCTTGACTATAATGACCAAAATTTAAACATATAGCTGGTTCCTCTCCTGGACATACTTCTTGGTAAAAGTGCTTGTAAACATGTAATGTTCACATCTACAGGGACAAATCATCAACACTTCGTAAAATATGGGCCGGACAGGCAAAGAAAGGCTCGGGGGCCCTCGGGCCCGGGGGCCCGGGGGCGCGGGGGCCCGGGGGCACGGACCCACCAGATGGAGTCCCTGGTGTTGCGTTCGTCTGGCGTCCCATCAGGATTGAAGATGAGGTCGGTCTTCAGGTTGCCTGTGTTGTCGTGAGCCGAGGAGAAGTTGGTGACGACCCTCGCCGGGATGCCGAGGCAACGCAGGACTGTGGAGATGTGAGATAAATAAACGGCGTTAACGGCAACAAACGTTTACCGCCCCGTTCGCTCAGGTCGTATCTTACTCTCAGGAACTAGTCCCACTCTGGCCCTCCAAAATAAAACCCCAGTCATGGCGCTGCTCCCTTTAAATCAAAAAAGCAACACTACACCTTTAAAATGGCCACGTTCAGCTTTACTGTGGTAGAAAGTAATGAAGTTCCTTCATTCAAACAGTTCTGAGAGACTCTACCTTTTTTCCATTCATTGCCTCTACTTCTCTAAAGGGAAATATTGTGGTTTTTACTCCACCACAGTTGTTACTTTTCTGACAAAGATTTTACACAAATATCTTTGTAATGTGTCTTTTATGGTACTTATATTACTTATTATTACATATTGTGCATATCTTTGTAGTTGTGTCATGTCTTTTTTTCGTGTCTCTGTCTTTTTGTAGTTTTTTGTGTGTCTTTTTTGTGTCTCTCTGAGTCTTTGTAATTGTTTTGTGTCATTTTTGTCTCTCTGTCTCTCTGTAGTTTTTTTCTGCCTTCTTTTCTTGTCTTTGTACTTTTGTTTCTTCACTTTGTGGTCGTGCTGTGTCGTATCAGTCTTTCATTTCTCTTAGTTGTTGTGTTGCATCTCTTTGGGGCTGCCGGGACGACCTCTGGGGCCCGGGCCCGGTCCATTTGTGGACCCTGGCGTTTCTAAGAGGGTGGGATCCTGGTAGTGGTCTGCGCCCTTACAGGTGTTGAAGACGCCGGCGAACACCCAGCACTGGGCAAAGCAGACGGGGACGGAGGTGCCGGCATACTGCAGCAGGATCTTGCAGCTGCCCGTCCAGGACGTCGGGGACTGGCCCATGGAGTAGTCATCGCTCCAGTTCCCCACCAGCACACCGTTGTCGTCCTGAGAGTTAATCTGGGGGGGGGTCAAAGGTCAGTGAAAATGTGGGACTGAAACTTTTATTACGCACCAGAAAAAAGGCCAGAAAACTATTCTAAACTATTTCTCAATCACGAAATTTTCTTTTTTATTCTAAAAACTTGAATCTAATGGGCAGATACTTCATAATAACCAATATTTTTCCATTCAGCACAAAATTGCACAGGCTCCTCTTGGAAAAATCCCTTTAACTGACAGATAAATACATCTTTTACAAGGAATGTTTCAAGGAAATTAGCCGAAAAATATGGCACCCTCAAAACAAAGTGTTACCGATCTATTTGTGAGAACGGCTCTGAGCTCTATGCAGACACAAAAACCCACTACCGTCGCCACCGGGACAAAGTCGGTCAGGCGAGTTGGGTTCTCCCGCTCGCTCTCCTCACCATGGCAGAGCCCTTCCGGACCAGTTTGATGACGTTGCCTCGGTCGTAGATCGGCATCCGGGATGCGTCCAGGATGTAAATGCAGGCGTCCAGGATGCCGCGCTCAAACTGCAGAGAGAGGATACGCCCGCTTTGACTCCATCCATTCCAATCTGCATACAACGCGTGTGCTTATTTGTTATTTACCTGTCCATAAATCCAGTTGCGTTCTGAAATGGCACCGACTGAGCCCTGATAGATCACACCGCTATCGTTCAGCACAAACTCCCTCCGCTCTGCCTCGTCAGGGATGAACACAGGGTCCTCTGCAGGGACAACAGTGTTTTATTCTTCTGAATATTTTATGGTTAAATAAAATGTATTCGTATTTTGTGTTTCCATATATATATACTTTCCGAAAAATACGACCAGACTAAAATTCTAAGACGGAAAAACCTTCTTCTAAGGCCTGGCAGTACTTCTGTCAGCCACTATGGGGCAATGGGAGGCCAGTGCAGGCATTGATACCTGGACACCATGCGTTGAAGAGCAGGTACAGGTCGGTCGCGGTGTCCCTGCTGGTCCTCTGCAGGCCGCCGCCCGTCACGATGGCCACATAGGTACGGAACTTCCCCACGATGGCGTTCGCCGTCGGCGTGATGCCCAGCATCATCGACTCGCCCTGAGACTCCAGGATCCGGCCCGTCCATGGGCCACAAGGACGGGAGTTGAACGTCACCACCACCAGGGAGCCCTTACTGGGAGAAGGGTTGGCTCCTGGGGGAAGAGGAGGAGGAGGAGGAGGATTAATGATGCAGAGGAAGCGAGATAGGAGATGGAAAGTGAAGGAGATGAGGACACAGAGTAGTAAAGAAGGAGGAGATGAAGGAGGAGAGAGGGGAGACAATTAAATAGATAGTAAGGGGCAACTGGAGCATAAACAGAAGATGACAAACCAATGAATTGAGACGTCAAACTACTCCACTGATGCTTAACAAGCCTTTAATTAACTCCCAGCGTGACTCGGCTACAAACGACGCCAACATCTGGAGACAAGCGCTCTCATCTTCATCAGCCTGCGTGCCGGTGCACAGATGATCAATTCTTCTGATCAATAACCGGTCGTTCGCCGGACGAACACACGCTAAAGCTGGACCTCTACTGGGCTCCTGTCTCCTCCAGGGGATTCCCTGGAAACTTTCCCCATAATTCCAGGAAATTATCTGGTTTTTAGCAGCGAATTATTAGGGTCAGTTTGGAGCTGATTATGAGGGAAAAGCAGAAAGTCTTAGATGCTTCAGGTAGTAGAAAGGGAAAAAAATAGAAATTCTGTTGTAGGCAAGTGAAAAATATAAAAAATCTACTATTTACTATATAAGTTATAACAGAGCCGCTGAATGAAAGCATGTGTGTGTGTGTGTCTGTCTAACATGAGTTTCTTTCATCAAACAGCGAAAGTTTATCTCCATCGTTTCCACGTTGGTTGTTTTTTCGGGCCTTGTTTGGGAAAATAAACAGTTAAAACGTTCATAGAATAATAGAAACAGTGAAACCAAATGTACGTGAAACAAACTTCACATTAAAAAATGTTGTATCGGAGATCTCTTGCAACATCTTCTTTCGAGTTAAAGCTAAATGTGCGTCGTGTCACACACAGCAGCTCTAATGTTACGCCAGAGGATGTCTGATGTGTGTGTTCTAATCACAGAGCCCTGGGGGAGCGCGTGCCTGTGTGTGTGTGTGTGTATGTGTCCTAATTATCAAGCCAAGTGAATGTGCGGCTGCCTAATGAACCGACAGTCGTCCTAATTGTTCGGCGTTAATGAACACGTCTTCATCAGCTAATTGGTTAACGAGGGAGCGGTTTGACGGGGAGTCTTAGGTGGGTCGAGCTGTGGCCATTGAGCACGCTCTGTGACGGGATACCCCCCCCCCCCCGAAACAGACTGGAACAGACTGGAACCGTTTACTGGGAAAACGTGGTTATAATGTGATACATAGTAAAATCGGATTAGAGGGCATTTTTTTAATGGGGTCTGGTTAAAGGTTTAAAATCTCCCGAACAGGAGGGATACGGTCCCGTCCCGAAAGGCCCCCGTCAGGACCCTGAAATCTGGATCCAGTCTCACCGATCAGGAACTCCAGCTGGAAGTCGTCATCCTGGGTCGGCGGGTGGTTGAAGGTGACCCTGACGACGAACTCCAGGCCGCGCCGGACCACCAGGTTCTGGATGTCGTAGGCGGACGTGAAGTGGTTCGGTTTGTTGACCTGTTGACACATGTCGACGTGCTGCACCGACAGAGACCCTGGGAAGGAGGGATAAAGGGAGAGTCCACCACGTTTTCACGCTCTTGGTTAATGTCTGGACGTCAGAGAAACATCAGTCTGGGTCTGAAGTTATTTACACAAGCACAAGGATTAATGGAGCCTTCTCTTCCTCTTATTTTTATTTCAATCAACATCTGTCAAATATTTCCTGTTTCCAGACTTTTGAATCTGAGGATTTGTTTCTTTTCTCTGTGTCACATGAGAGAAAACTGGATTTTTTTTATTATGGTTCTGGAAAGTTTAGATAAAACGAGACGTGTGAAGGCATCGCTTCGGATGTTTTTTTTCCCACTATTTTCTCTCATTTTATAGACAAAACGATGAATGGATTTATCTACAAAACATGTCAATTATGACAATAACTGTTGGTTGCAGCCCTAAATTAGTTCTCGGTCCATGTATGAATTTTCATAAAGGTCAGAGGTCGAGAGCAAAGAAACTGGAGATTTTCCAGCCAGTTTTGCTTCAAATGACGCAGAAGAACATTTTGAAGACAAAACATCTCAGACCTTAAAAGAGCAGACGCACTGAATGGATCCTACCTGCAGCGGGTGTATACACTCTGGGCGTGGCCTCCGTGTCAGGGGCGTCTTGAAAAGGTTCGAATTCCGGGAAATCGTCGGTTTCGATGAGGTTGGTGGTCGGCACCTAAGAATAAAAAACAAAAAAACAAATCATCATCGAGGAAAGCGAGGGAGGAAAATTAGAGCGATGAAAGTGAGTATTCTGATTCCCGGCTCCAACTGAACTGAAGCGTACCGGTTTGGCGTAGCGCCCCCTGTAGGTGTCCAGTCCATGGGTGAGTCGAGACATGGTGGAGGCTGGACAGGAAGAGAGGAGAAATTATGGCACGTTCTGGTGACGCCTGACATTAAAAAATGGAAAATATAAAGTGAGACAATATCTAAAATAAGAATATTATAATCACATAAGAAATAAAACAACATTTAATATTAAACACATTTTAAATTAAATTATGTTTAAAAAAAACAATAGGAGTTTTGTTTTTTGTTTTTTTTTTAGAAATGTTCAGAAATGCTTGAAAATATTCACATGTAAAAAAAGTAATTATCCAGTGGAAAGGTTGGAACTTTTAATCTTGCTTGTTATAAGTTTATCAAAAGCTTTCTTTAAATGTAAAGATTTAATCAAAGCAGAAAAAGAAAACATTTTGGAACCACCGATAGATAAAATATGTGATATTTACACGTTTGATATAGTAGTAAATTCAGAATAAAATCAAATAACAGTGGCAGTGTCTTTAAAGGATGAGAAACATTTAACCTGTGTAATGAACTTGAAGAATTAAAACATAGATAAATTAGTTAATCTCTGATGTTTGGCTGAAAATAATTTAAAAATAAACTGCAGGAAAAATGTGCAAAATTAAAATATCGTGCAGCGTGAGTGAAGCTCACCGCTCGGATGAAGGAGGGAAGCTGGTGCGTCCGGTCTTCGGTGATCGGATCAACTGCAGCACCGGTTTATATGCACACACTGCTTCCTCTTTGTGTGTGTGTGTGTGACCCCGACCCAAGCGAAACGACCTGCGGTCGCTGGCGACCTGCCGACGTTTTCTGCTGACATGAACTTCTGCCGCAGTCCGGAGGGAAATATTCCTCCGTTTATCCGAAAACTTCGGTCTGACTCGGATTAATGATTCGAATTATGACGCACAAATTATAGGTCGATACTTGATTGATCCCTGAAGGAAAATCACAATCTTAATTAATGCATCAATAATCATTGTCTAATTTTTTAACGTTATAATAACACATTATTCTGCATAATATGCCCTTTAACTGAACCAGAACATGGTTCAAGTACCATGTTCTGATGGTGAGATTGAACTTTTGGGGTAAAACATTGAGTGTTTGGCTTTTACTGTCAGAGTACTTCACATGCCCCCCCCTTTGTGACCGCTCAATCATAAGAGTAAGATCCTTTTATTTTAACTGGAATCGGCCGCTGAAAACCACCAGACTCCACTGACAAAAGCAATAATTTTACCACGCAGAACAAGGGGTTTCCCTGCTCAGCGTTGTCAAGACATTTATAACAAAAGTTGTACTTCTACGCAGACGATCGGCCACTGGTTCTCAAGGTTCCTGCTCAGCGACAGGAATATCAGACTTCTGTCCCTGTCGATCACTGACGACCCAAAAACGTCAGAGAACGGGACCCAGGTTGGAACAAATCCCTGAGAACAAACCAACTGGTCAAAAGCCTGGTCATCAACCAACTGGCAACCGGTTGGACCAGTTCATTTGCACCACTTAGTGAAGCCTCTGCCAAAAAAACCTCCGGACAAAAGCGAGGCTTTTGTGGAAAGTGACACCTAAACAGTGGAAAATATAAAGAAAGAAAGTGTCTAGAAAACAATAGAATAAGAACATGAACATAAACATAAAACTTGAATTAAATGTTTTAAAAATGTCATCAGAGGCTTTACAGAAGAAGGGGACCTCATCAGTGTTTCCTGGTTTTTAGAAGGTTCGATTCCAGGTGTTTTATTTAAAACCTACTGAGATTTTTTAAAAGTAAAAAAGTCAGTTTGCTTCCTGTAACCTTGGCCGGGTCACCGTGACACGCTGCTGCTGATTGGTCAGACGTTCAGCTTCCTGTTTGATCTGACCTCCTCAGCAAGCCTCTGACACTGGGGCGTGCAGGGGGGTCGACAGAGGCTTCCGGGTTTGAAAGTCTAGTTTGCATCTCTTTCTTTTTTTGGAAACAAATGTTGAGAATAAGCCTCATTCAGCCTCTGATCTGACATTTGACAGCGAAGATTTCATTTTTTCAGGGGGGTGGGGGGGTTGCACCTGGATCAAGAACAAACACAGCTGAGGTGTGTGTGTGTGTGTGTGTGGGGGGGGGGGGGGTAAATTTCCATTGTATGTAAACAAAAACAAACGTTGTGGTAAAGCTATCTCCTCTGGACCTAATTAAATTGTCTCTGTCTCTCGCGACGACGCCATGACACGTAGGACCTGTTTTTTTTCACGTTTTCTGGGCCAACGTCCAGTGAACAGTAAAAAAAAACAAAAACAAAAAAACAACAGTGTCCTCAGGTTTCAGGCTGCCCCCCCAGGGGGGACGCGTCACCGTCTCCCGCCTCCTAATCCGCCTGACTCATCGGGACGCTCCGGGGGTTGTTTCAGTACATCAGCAGATCTCAGCTCCAGAAAAATGGACAAGGACAAAAGAGCCGGAACAAGCAGAAGAAAAAGAGAAAACGAGACAATGACAGAGTAAAGGAAGCTGTCCATAGTGTCCCTGACGTCCCAGACCTGGACCCTGGCTGCATGTCCTTCACTTTGTTGACACATCTATAATGTCCACCGTTAATAAATAAATAAAGGCACAAATGCCCCCAGAAAACTATCAAAACCATACAGAGGGGACAGAAAAGGAAAGGTGGACAACAAACAAAAAGACAGGATGTCGCAGAAAATCAAGCAACGGGAGGGGGAAAACGCCAAGAGGTCAAAGGTCAATCGACGTATTCGACGACGCGCAGGAGGAAGGAGGAAGCAGGAAGGAGGAAGTGAGAGCAGGAGGAAGTGAGAGCGGGAGGAGGTCACTCTGCTCCTCTCGCTGCTCCGAGTTCCCGACTTCAGAACCGGACATTTTAAAATGACACGGAGAGAAGGTTTATTTTTACTCGAATGAAACATTAAGAAAACATCTGCATGGACGGAGACTGATAGAGGTCAGAGGTCAAATGTGGGTTTTTTCTCATTCAGGTGAAATAGGACCAATGTAGGGTAGCGATGGCGGACAGATGCCAGAGTCCTGGTCCTGTGAAAAACCGTCTCCAAACTTTATCCAATGCCAGCACGATGCTTCAGGCGTCAGAGTCGAGTTTTTAGCTGCAGATCGACAGGCAAACATGAAGAAGAAGAAGAAGAAGAAGAAGCAGGAGAAGAAGAAGATGAAGAAGAAAAAGAAGGTCTCCAATCGACTGGTCCAAAATTAGCTTTAGATAAACTCATAAGCTGTGGATTTTGTCCCCCATCTTTTACCCTCGAGTCCCATTAATATGTTGCCTAAGTGTCACGTGGAGGATATAATCTATGACTCTAAGACAGACTGGAAATACTGTGGAACTATCCTTTAGCAGCCAGAGAACAGTGAAAGGAAACCGACAGTTTAGCTCCTCCAGAGAATCCACAGAATAAACCTCATTTTCAAGTTCGCCAACATTATGAGATGCCAGGAGACGGGGGGTGGGGGTTTCTGCAGAGGAAGTCCAGGTATCGAGTTATCCTCCTTTTATCTAAACTCGAGAAAAACTCCTCTGGGGTTTGGTCCAGAGACGAGTCGAGCAGCGGAGCCAACAGCTCATCGCCGCCTTGGGAGGTTGAGTCGATACCGAGTGGTGAGTCAGCACCGCCGCCTGGCAGGGCCCTTTGTACCGGGGCGGCCCTGTGATAATCCCGGGGGGGGGGCACGGCCATGGCTGATTGATAAAGAGACAGAGCTGAGAGACGCCGACGGGCTTGACGGGCGCTGGTTCAACCCAGGACACATCTGTTCTCAGGGTGAATTTAATAAAGTTTTTATCAAGCGTCTGCCAGGAGGAGGCCACGAGTCTCCGGGAGCCGGAAAAAAGTCTGCGAGATGCAGTTGAAAGCTCTGGGACAACCCACTGTAGGAAGAGGCCCTTTAGTTAACCTTCAGTTAAGAGGAGAAAGGGAAGGACAGGAAAATTCACGGTAAATTTCTAAGCAGAACCTCGTCACATGAGCCCCGTCTGGTCTCAACGTCACAGCAGGATGGCTGTAGGTCAGAGGTCAAAGGTCAAAGGTTGCAGCTTTCTGCTGATTTTTCCTGTGACCTGGGGCTGAAAGAAGAGAAGAGAAGAAGAGGAAAAAAGTAAATCTAATAATTTGATACACACCCCCCCCAACATTCCCATTTAATTTTTTTCCTTTAAAAACTCTTTGTTACTCAGCAGTGAACATAACAGGAGCTCTGTGATTGGATGGTTCTCACTGAAATGCATATGAGGGGGGGGTGGAGGGCTTCAGCTCATTCACCTTTTTTTTGTCAGGCCTGGGGGGCCAGGGGGCCGGGGGACCACAGAGCCCCCACAGACCCCCTGTGTTTCAGCATTCCTTGTTGTGGAGACTCGCAAAGATCAAAATTAATACACAGAGACACAAAGGCCTTCTGCATGTTTGTGCCTGGGGGGGGGGTCTGTCCATGTTTTTAATTTTGATGTTTCATCAAAGACTGAAGATATTATTATTATTAAATAGCCTGAAAATGAGACTAAAACAAACAGGCAAAGAAGCTGGAGCTCAGCTGCTTCTCTGCTCCTCAAGCCGCTGTTGTGTGTTTCTGCCACTAGATGGCGCCACCGGATGGAAAAAAACAAACAAACTGAGGCAATGATGATGAATGATGCTGCAGCCTGCGCACACACGCACACACACGAACACACGAACACACACACACACACACACACACGAATACACGAACACACACACACACACACGAACACACACACACACACACACACACACACACGCACACACACACACGCACACACACGAACACACACACACAACACACACACACACACACGCACACACACAAACACACACACACGCACACACAGGAACACACGAACACACACACACACGCAAACACACACACACACGAACACACACACACACACGCACACACGAAGACACACACACACACACACGAACACACACACACACGAACACACACACACACACACACGAACACACACACACACGAACACACACACACACACACACACACACACACGAACACAAACACACACACACACACACACGAACACACACACACATGAATACACGAACACACACACACACACACATACACACACTCACACACACATGAACACGGAGCCCCATTGAAGAATTTGCTGCTGTGATGTCATCCCTGCTTCCTCTAAATGAGCCATTTGGCCGACACCACTGGTGCTGACAGGCCCCCACCTCCAACTCCACCCCCCCCACCCACAGACCCCCCCCAAAAAACCATACTGGATGATGATGTATCACGCATGGTGTGTCCTTGTTACGCCACCTCCACCAAAACGACCCCACGTCTCGCTCCCAAATTCAAAGTGGGAGCGCCGCTTTAATGGCGGCGGTGAGACGGCCGCCAAGTTAGAGCCAAGTTGGAGCTGGAGGGGGGATGAAAAGCCAGGACGAGGTGACGTCACTCCTGGGGGGGAACGTCTCGGGCGTTCGGCCAACGAGCAGGCGGAGCCGCAGAAGTGACAGAAAAGTGGATGGAGTTTTGAATGGAGCGACACGCTGACACTGTGTGAGGTCGGGGGTGCAGGGGTCAGTGACAACGGGCCCTGGTCCTGCTCCTGGTCCCTGAGGTGGGGGTTCTGGTGCCACAAACAGAAACACACACACACAGGCGCGCACACACACACACACACACTCACACACACACACACACATTATCAAGCTTTTCCGGTTTTACTACCAACGGATTATGAGACGAGGTTTCCCCCTGCAGACAGACCCCTCCTTTACCGAGGGGCGATGGTGGGATGTCTCTGTTCAGGGCCTTTAAAAAATCCAGGGGGGGGGGGCTGCAGTTCCCCCTTTTGCCAGCAGGGGTCAGCGACGACCCCAAACCTCCACCACCACCAAATCTTTTTTTTAAAGTATCATAACTGGGGCAGGAGGTGAGGAGGTGTGAGTCCATCTGTGTGTGTGTGTGTCTTGCTTCTGATTGGACAAGAGGACGGAGGGATTGAGTTTGAAGGGAGTGAGTTTGGAGGTCAAGCTCAAAGTCAAAACAAAGAGGTCACACACACACACACACACACACACACACAATTGACCATTTAGTGTCTGTCCAGGAGTTAAATGATTTTGAATTTGAGTCGATTTAAAACTGTCTGGGGACCCAGTTATTGTGCATGTGGTGAGTGAGTGTGTGTGTGTGTGTGTGCGCGTTTACCTGGGTGTGTGTGTGCATGTGTGTGTGTGTGGAATCTCCTCCTGCTGCTGCACCACTGCATTGCCTCAGGGAAACATCTGTGTTAATATGCAGCAGCAGCAGAGAGTCGGTTTGTTTCAGATTCACCTGACGTCAGCAGGAGGAGGAGAGGACGAGATCCCCCCCCCACACACACAGCGAACACCCTGCAGGACTCACAACGTGATAGATTGTGTGTGTGTGTGTGTGTGTGTGTGTGATCTCGTGCGTCATACGATCCCCTTCAGCCTGAGCTGCTCAGTCTTCTGCTTTGTTTTACGACTCACACTTTAAACCCCACACATTCATACAGTTAGTGCCATAAGTATCTGGACAGAAACCAAACCTAATTTCTGCCTCTTTACACAACCACAATGGGTCTGAAACTAACAAACCAAGATGTGATTGAAGTGTCGACTTACAGCATTTTTTACACATTGTCCCTCGTTTCCTGAGGTTCTGAAGTAATTGGACAACAGACAATTTATCAGTCTCATGTCCAGCTGTGGCCTGTTCCCTTGCTATTTCAGGACAAATCAAGCAGATATAAGGTCTCGAGTTCATTCCAAGTGTTGGCTTTACATTTGGTAGCTGTTCATGGGAACTTTTAATATGCGTTCAAAGAGGAAAATGAAGGAGGTGTCGTTAGGCTGGAAAAAAAAACTATCAGACAGATGCAGAAGCTTATTGGACAAATCACCACATCAGGGCCAAGAAATGGAATATCCTTCAATGGCCGAGTCAGTCACCTGGCCTCAACCCACCTGAGCATGTTTTTCACATCCTGAAGACAAAACTTAGGGCAGAGAGACCCACAAACAAGCAGCAACTGAAGGCGGCTGCAGAAAAGTCCTGGGAAAGGAGCTCAAGGAGGAAACTCCGCAGCTGACGTCCACGGTTCCAGACTTCAGGCTGCAAAGGATTTTCATCCAAGTATCAAAAATAATCCTGATATTAATTATTGTGTCGGGTTGTCCAGTTACGTCTGAGCCCCTGAAAGGGAGTGACTATGTAAAACAGTGGCTGTAATTCATAAATGTGATATAAATGTTAATGTGATATTTTTGTGTAACCCCTTGAATTAAAGCTGAAAGTTGACACGTTCCAATCTCATCACTGTCCAATTATCTATGAACCTCACTGCGTTCCAGCATTCCTACAGTGAGTCCGTCCTCTTTTCCTCTAGAACGACCATCAGCTGGACAACGTAAGACCTGGTCCAGGATCACTGATAATGTGTATCATTGATGAACCAGACGCCCAGAAAATAATGAACCTGCAACTAAAACGGTTCCTGCTCTTTGACCAGTCTGGTCACAGTCGTGACCCCGGTTCCTTTAAAAAGGGAACTTTTTAAATTTTAAAGCCAAAAACTCAGAACGGACGGAAGAGAAACTGAACCAAAGTCACAGAGAAACAAACGAAGTATAAACATCAGTTTTTTTGTCATGAAAAAAAGGAATATAAGTCTGACCAGACCAGAAAACACCTGAGGTCACGCCGCCAAGGCCAGAACATCCCGCGGGTGGAATGTGGATCTAAAGGGGTTAAAAATGCGTCCTGGTTCACGAGGTGCAGGTTTATCAACGGGCCAGTTCCGGGTTTAAGTCATCGCAGGACAGTCGGCTGAACACGGGGCCTGCTCGTCCAACACCTGCTCACCCAGCGGCAGGTGCCTCCGTTGTAAAGGTCAAAGGTCACCCCTCCAAACATGCTGCAAATACCTGAACGAAAAAAAAATCTTTTCCGAAATTTTAACGTTGCTTTTCACTATTTTCTCAATCAATCAGTGTTAAAGGGGAAAAAAACGTCAGGTTCATTGAATAAAAAAATTAAAGAAATTTGATAAAAATCAATACAAACTCAACTGAAGCCAATTTTCTAACAAATCAGATATGAATTAAAATATGTTGATAAAAATAAAATTACATGGTAGATCATGGGGCTTTTTTAAGGGGGGGGCTGCTGGAGGCCTGGTTGAGTAGGTAGAGAGAGAGAGAGAGGAGGGGCTTTCTCTCTCTCTCTCTCTCTTTTCTTTTTCCTCTCCATACGCGTAAAAACAGGCAGGGACGCGCAGAAGGCGAGCACGACAGAGGAAGGACGGCGCGGAGGAGACGCACACCAGGAGTCACAGAGCAGGAGCAGAAGACGACGAGGAAGAGGAGGCAGAGGAGGCAGAGGAAGGCGGAGGGCTCGGAGGGCGCTGGATGTAGCCGGTTTGCGGGCGTGCTTTGCGGGGAATGCGCGGCTCCTCCTCGGCTGCTCTCCAACTTTCCGGATCCCTGCTCCCATGCTGAGAGGAGGACGCAGAGGATGGGAGTAACCTGGTCCTCCAGATGCCTCGCACTCTTCCTCGCGCTACACATAGGTGAGACCCGGCGCTCGTGCCCTCGCTAGAAACGCAGGAGTGTAACGCACGAGGCAGCGCACGGTCTGCTTCCTGCTTCTTTTATTTATTTTCCTCCGGAATAAAACGCGGCTTTATCTTTATTTATCTGCTTGTTCTTGTCTGTGAAAACGGCGAGAAAAAAACGTTCTCAGCTTCTTGATTGTCTTTTATAATTTTACTAATAATTTAAGGTATGAAAACAAGCCGCCTTCATCTCTCCAGTCGCTTCTGGTATCGAGTTTAATTTTATTTTTGGTTATTTTGAAGGACGAGCTGCTGTTGGAACATCTCCAGTGGTCTCAGTTATTTCTGGGCTGAGGAAGTTAAATTCGTTTCCAGAGCTACGGACGCGTTTCACTGTTTTTTTCCTTTTTAAAATCATTATTTTTATTTTTTAAATCCGGTCCCTGTCGGTTCGGGTCGGACCGGGGCAGTGGAGGCATGTGAGCAGCGGCGCGTTTCAGCGGGGCACAACTCCGAGGATGTGCGTGACAGGAGTGAGTGCGTGCGTGCGTGTGTGTGTGTGTGTGTGTGTGTGCGCTAACAAGGGGAATGCCCCCCCGCCCCCTACCCCCCCCCCCCCCATCCGTCTCTGCACCTCGGTTTTCCCCGAACCCGGAGACATTTGCTGCGTTTTTTCCACCTGATTAAAATAAATGTATTTCCCGGTTTTTGACGTTTAAATTAAAACATGTTCTGGTTTCACGCGCTTCGTCCTGCGGGTCTCGGGGTTTTATTCTGTTCTGGCCTGAGAAGCTTCAGGGAAAAGGCCGCGGACGTGCGTTAATCCGAGGCTCTGAAAACCCTGGTCGTCCCGGTCCGGTCGGTTCTGCGGGATCCGCTCCTGTCGCCGCAGAGTGCGGAGGTGCAGGGGAGGCAGCGGCGCCGTCACCCCCCCCAACCCCCCGCCGGGAACGAGAAAGGGGGGGGGCGAAAACGGCCTCGTCACCTTATTAATTTCATATTGTTTTATTTACTGCTGCTCTGAGCAACGAAAACGCGCGAGCAATGTCCAAAAAAAAACACTGATGCCCTTTAATGCTCACGTGCACGCGCGCGACTGAGGCCGCGCACCCGCCTCGTGCACGATGGAATAAAATAAAACCTAAAACCTGCACGATTTGTTTTCACGTTTTATAATAAAATCACTTCTTAGTTTCTGGTAACAGGGAAGGGGGGGTCTGGCGGGGGGGGGGGGGTCTGCAGCAGGAGAAAAACCTGGTCCTCCAGGATCCGTCTAATATCTGGAAGTAACAGAAACGAAAAGCTGCAAATCTCGGAGCTGAGGGAACAGAAATATGGAGATTGTTGTTCTCTTCTGTTGCATAACGAGGCTGTGGAGGTGTGTGTGTGTGTGTGTGTGTGTGTGTGTGTGTGTGTGTGTGTGTGTGTGTGTTATGGTGGCAGAGAGAAACGCTGAATTATTCAAGACGCAGAATCCTCCTCGGTGCTATTGTTAGAGAGGTGGGGGGGGTACTGTTCACGGAGGAAGTAACGAGTGAAACCAGGTAGAAATCAGGGACAGTAGATGAACAATAGAGGAAGAGTAGATGAAGAGTAGACGAAGAGTAGATGGAGAATAAACACGAAAGTGTGAGCGGATCGTTTCGATGCTTTTTAGACCCGAATTGGACCGAAAAGAGCCGAAGACCGCAGCGAAAATAAAAAACGAAACGAAAGGAGGAAAAAGCTGCTGAATTATTTCACACACTAATTATCACATGGAGGGAAAATCGAATAAAATCGATTAATTGGTCTGCGTTTCAAATACCCCCCACCAAAAAAAAAAAATCCCCATTTATTCCGGTCCCAAACCGGCTCCCGTGGACCCGTTTGGATCCGGATCTTAATCCTGTTTTCAGTCTTTTCCAGGTTGAATTAATTTCGTTAATTCTTTAAATTTATTTTTTGCTTTTCTGAATTCACTGTTTAATTGTCGCAGCCTGTGATTGGCTGGTTGAAGGTTTCGCGCGCTGTTGCAGCACGTTTCACTCTTAAAACAAACAAACAGAAAAAACAAAATAATACAAAACGTAAACGATTTTAAATCTGAGGAGAGAATACGTTTTCTGTAAAAATATTTATTTTCATATTCGCGAAATCGAAGCATTTTACCGTTTTGTTAAACTCATTCACATGCAACGAAGATTTTAATACAACGACTTTAATATGTTTTATGTATTTTTATTGGGGGGTTGGTTGTTTTTTTGGGTTATTTTTTACGCGCGAAAAATGGCCTCGTGTGTCGGAGGTGGGTGTGTCCGTGGAAGCTACAACACGCTGCTTTTGGCATCGATGCACTGCAGGCAACGGTGTGTGTGTGTGTGTGTGTGTGTGTGTGTGTGTGTGAGAGTGTGTGTGAGAGTGTGTGTGTGTGTGTGTGTGTGTGTGTGTGTGTGTGTCGGTGGGGGTGAATGAGTGCGAGCGTGCCCCGATGGGAGGCGCGAACGAAAAAAAAAAAAAAGAAATCTGTGCGCGCACCCGCTCGTGCTTTGCGTGTGATGGGACCGTCCTTGTTTCACTCAAATAGAAATAACCCCCCCCCAAAAAAAACGAAAATAAACTAAATTAAAAACAGATGGAGGGAGGGATACAAACCGGATCCTGGGATCGGGAATGAAAAGATGGAGGCGATAAAAAACGAATAAAAATGGACAGATTAGGCAAAAAATGTGAATAAAAGCGACCGATGTAATAAAAATTAAACATAAACACGTTAATCGGTTAGTTTATTTTATTTTATCTAGAAAAGAAAGGAAATCAGAAAACGGCCCCAAAACGTCCAACTGAGCAGAAATAAAGAATAAAAAACGTTTAACTTCTCGCGTGACTGACCTCCTGAATAAATCTTTAATAATATTGAATCTTTATAAATAATAAATCTAAGAATTGAAACAACCTGAGAGAAAACATCAAATAAAGCTGATTTTAAATCAAATACTGAGAAACATTGTGGCATCAGAGTGGGGATTTTTTTTTTTGGGGGGGGGGCGCAGATTAATTCACGAGGAAGAAAAAAATATTAGTTATAATGATGTCGGTGGTGCAGAGAGAGGCGCGAGGACGAGGCAGAGACGGTTGGTCTGAGATGATGTAATGCCTCCAACATACAGTGGTAGAGAGACACCGGGAGAAACAATGGAGAGAGGGGGGGGCGTTTGACTCCTTTATCAGACAGATTCAATATTAGAAGGACGCGGTGAATTACAGAGATATGATCCAGGCATCAGGTGATTTTAAATCAGGGAAAAAACAAGACTGTTCATCAGGAAAGTACATTTCACAGCATTGATCTTTACATTAAATAGTAAAAATTATTAGAATAAAAACCCAAATGACTCAGAAAATATAATATTCTTATTAAAAAGTGCATCGGTGCTGTAGCGTTAATAAAAGCATCATTGCATCATAGGAACATTAACAAGACAATACAAGCTCCACTAAAAACCAGTGAGTAATTAAACTAAAAAGCTCAAATATTATTACACGGATAAAATAACAGTAATTAAAAAAAAATGTAGAATAACTAAATAGCTTTGATATTTAGTATAATAGTGAACTATTATTAACCTAAGTGGTTATTATATTAAAGGACGACTGCAGAGTTCATACAGTAAATAAACGACAATAAACTCACCTCAACATTCGATGAGTGTTTTAGCATATTGTTATATTATGAGACAATTATATATATTAGAATATTATAATATATAACTCACTAAAGATGTGATAAAAATAAACACTATGACTCTGCTAAATGTCAGAGATGCGAATGGACTGTGGATTATACATGGACACGATCAGGCCTTGAACAGTTAAGATATTCATTAATATTACATAATATTAAAAATAGCACAAATATTATGGGATAGAAGGTGAAAAGCCCCAACGGTTGGAAGATTAATGTGTTTCTAGGAGGTGAAATACAACCAAGCACACAAGTATCCCAGTGATAAGACACACTCCATGCGCCCTATTGAATCAGCAAAGGTCGATTCAAGGCTGAAATCCTGACTCGGTTTCCAGGCTGATACAACGTCCAAGACAAGGAATTAGTCTCAGCGTCGTCGGCCTGTTATCGAGATGAATCCCTTGTTTGGTTTTAGTTCAGGTTCAGGTTCAGGTGGTTTTCTCTTGAGGGAAACATCGAGTTTGGGGTAAGAGACACAGAGACCGATGCCGAGCGCTGGTTGAGACAGGATCAAAGCCCAGGGTTTGGTCGACTCCCGACCTCCGACCTCTGTGGACTTCGTTGCCATATAACAGTGTCACCTGACTTCCTCCTTTGCTGTCAACAGTCATAATTCCTACATCTGTTAGATCTTTGATAGTTTATTCTTTAGAAAGTCCAGAAATGACAATTACATACAAGAAATTCCTACAAAACAATGTTGTTTTATAGGAATTTTTCCTGAACTAATGAAGCTACATGTTTATGTGTGGATTGATGACTGGGACACCAGGGACCAGGTCCACGTCCAGGGACCAGGTCCATGTCCAGGGACCAGGTCCACGTCCAGGGACCAGGTCCAAGTCCAGGGACCAGGTCCACGTCCAGAGTAAAGTCTGTGGTTCAGGTTCAGGAAAGATGTTGGTTCTGGTTCTTTGTAAAATAACACGTTGTGTCTGGAGTCAGTGTGAACTTTTTCTGTATTAAACAAGTCTGGGATCTTTCCCGTCCCTGAACCTGAACCACATAGGAGATAGAAAACATTCCTACCAAACCTATTTGTTGTTGTGGTTTAGTTGTATAGAAACGTAAGGACAGTGGCCGGCGGGACAGTGGTTAGCAGAGCATATCGAGGCCACTGACTCTCCCCCTATCTTGATATCCGACCCAGAGTCCTGATCGAGCCTGATCCAAACTGCACAGATTCCGTCTGAACTACATGTGAATGGCGCCTGGTTCGTGTCAGTCGGCTCCTGGTTCCGTTTAACCCATTAGAACTGCCGTATCTTCCCTAAGTATGAGCTCAGTCACCTGAACAGCAGAGCTGTGGACTTGTCAGCCCTTATGTCGTCAATATAATACAAAAAGAAGAGGGGGCCAAGGACGCTACCTTGTGGCACACCACAGCTGACAGACAGGGCTTTAGAGCGAGACCCTAAGAGAGACTCTAACAAGAAGAAGCCTTTTTACAGGTCGCAAATTATCGCGGGCGTCTATTTCTCTCTCTAGATAGATGCTGATGACTTTTCTACTCTTAGCTCGTATAGTTTAATATCACAGATATACATATATGTATGTATATACACAGCCTATAACACACTCTGTCAGTGGGAACCCTCAGTGGTCGGCTATAGTACATTTTCTTGCTCTTAGTTAAAAACCCGTTTACCACTCACGTGCGGCGACGGTTGGAGGCCACGACGCCGACCGTGGGCCGGACGCACCACTGTTACCGTGGCAACGGATGTATCATTTGATGATAAGGCCCTCGAGCTCCAAAAAAAAGGTAGAAGGGGAACCTTAGGTTGAGATGTCTTTTCTTGCTTTGTGCTGTTGAACAAATGAATGGTGTAGTTTTTCATCTGTACAGACACCCCCCCCCCCACACACACACACGTCCTCCACTAACAGCCGTGTCTAGTCCTACACGTCATGCTGTGTTAGTCCACAGATTGATCGAGTGGAACCGGACCGAGGGCTTGTTATTATCCAAACCAATCAATCAGCCCCGATCCCCTGCTTAACGAACCACGCACACACACACACACACACACACACACACACACACACACACACACACACTGAGTTAACAAAGGTCATATAAAGGGGGTGTGTGTGTGTATGTCGTGTTAGGTGCTTGTGTGTGACTGGCGGGGGGGGGGGGGGGGGGTCAGACCTGAATTTTCTCTCTGTTGAAGTGAATTAAGGAACTTAATGAAACTGCCTGATTAGCACACACACACACACACACACACACACACACAGATGTTTCTCACTACATTTATCCAGAAACGCGTGAAACGCTGCCTCCGTTGATAAGTTTTATTCCCTCCTATGTCTCAGTTTAAACCCAGTTTCTACTCTTTACCATGTGAACATCGCTCGGTGGCCGCCATCGCAGAGGTCAGCTCGGCTACGCGCCTCAGGACCGAGAGTCCGCCGGGCCGTTCGATCGGCACCAGGCCGCAGCGGAGGAAATCGATGGCCGGTCCGTCCTGGGACAGTCAGAGCGGGAGGTGGAAGTTTGTAAAGTGGATCTTAAAAGAACTGAGGGACCGAGGAGGTCCCCGGAATAAAATCTAATCGAGGGCTGCAGCCCCGTTGTCACTTCCGAGCCTCAGTTAGCTCTCCACCAGACCACATTCAAAAATCTACCTATTTTTTCAGCATCTTTTTCTTTAAGCATGACATGAGGGTCACAAATAATATTTTTAACTAGATGACAATCTACAGCTGCACTTACTTCTTGTAAAATCTAAGATCATGTTACAAGCAAAAATTGTCTGTTTTGTTTTTTTTTCATTTAACAACTACATCTGCCATGAGTCTCTGCTTCCAACACAGTGATGGAAAAAAAAGGCCCTGGGCTTCATCGTCCTACGTCTATTTCTATCACAGTAGAACCCTGTAAGCAAAACTGATGATTCTACAGAACCAGACAGTGTTAACGGGTGTTTTTAAACATACACTGCAAAACATTTCTCATAAGTTGTCGCTGGTTTTAGCCAAATAATCAGGACAATCAGGGTTAGGGGAAGATCATCGCTGGTTTTCCTTCGCTTCAGTTTTAGACTTTTAGATTCCCTGAGCTCGGAGTCATCGCTCATTTTAAACCCTTCATACAATTATTACCACGTGGCGAGCGGATAAAATGTCTGGCTCAATGCGGAGACGAGCTGGAGGCCCTTTTAAATCCGACCTCAGGGTTAAGTTCTGTGAAGATCGTCCACCCCCCAGCGTCGGAATTAACCTGATCTGGGGAAGAATTTTCTAAATTTGTTTTTCATCAAATAGAAAACAGTTGTAGTGATTGAAAATGAAAAGATTTTCCTGTTTTCTTTAAACGAACCATCTCCCTCTTTTCTCTCCCTCCCCATGTCCTTACCTTCCTCTTTCTCCCACTCGCTGGCCCCTCTTCGTCCTCCTCTTCATCACCCCCCAGTGTCCGTGCTGCAGACGGTGCTGGTCAGTGCTGGCCAATGTGACTCGGTGTTTAAGGGTTTCTCAGACTGTCTGCTTCAGCTGGGGGAGAACATGGCCAACTATCCCCAGGACCTGGACGACAGGGAGAACCTGCACAAGATCTGCAGGTACGTTCACACATCTCATGGGGACGTCCTCGCCGCTGGGACGGGGCTGGACCGAAGCGGCTACCGGGGGGGGGGGCTGCTCCTGTCCCGAGTCCTGAAAAGAGACGAAAGCTTTGCTGAACATTGTCTCGATCCGAGCGTTTCTTCCTCTTCCTCTTCTCAACACTGGCAGATAAACAGACACCTGGTAACATATACCAGGCACATGCAGTGTAATTGGTCAGATAATGACATATGGAGCATAGAAAGCAGTACTTCAAGTTTCAGAAATTAAATTCAACCACAAATCCAGGCAATGTTTTTCTTCTGGAAGAGTAAAAAAAAAATCTAATCTAATCAGAGATGATTCTGTTATAAAACAATCAGATTCAGGGGCCGTCGTTCCCAACAGATCATCCATGGGACTCTGGGTTCCCTGAACCCGACCTCTCAGGCACAGTTTACCTGCGCCCGTTTACAGGCCCCTTCCTCTGCCGCGGCGTCGCGGTTTGTTTTTCTTAAACTAGGAGAAATCTGCACATGCAAAGACAAAAATCACAGTGAACACAATGAGATGAAACATGTGACAGACAAATGTGGAGAGAGTCGCCTGTGATTTTACTTCATGTCACTGCAGCTTATTTATTTGATTATCTGATGTTTCTATTTTTTCCTTTTGCAGCGTCTGAAATGACAGCAAAGAGTTTTTAATACAGGAAATGACTGAAGCTCCAACCGGGGGGGGGTTTCTGCTGGGGAGAGTGCATATGTGCAAGGCGAGGGTCTCACTATCCAGCTGACCCCCCCGCACAGGTTCCTCCCACCATACGAACTGGGTGGGCACCAGATGGCACAATGCAGCAGGACACCCCCCCCCCTCCCCCCACACACACACATGATTTTTTAATTCAGTGACAGCTCCATCACAGCGGTGTTGAGGCGTGGCAGGAGGGGCGCGTTAATACGCCTACACACACACACACACACACACACACACACACACACACACACACACACACACACACACACACGTTAATTGCTCAGAGATGTAGCATTGACACGACTTGGTTCAGGAGGTCAACATCAATAAGAGCAGATTGGAAGATTGGATTAGATACGGTGTGTGTGCTTGTGTGTGTGTGTGTTTGTGTGTGTGTGTGTTGCAGCACGCGTCAGTGAGCAGGCTGGTGTCGTCTTTACATCGGCTGGAGGAGGAAGGAAAAAAACAGATGGACAGATGAGAGGGGGAGATTGAAAAAAGAGGGAGAGAGGAAGCGAAAAAGGCCAAAGAATAAAAGAGGAGGAATAAAATGAGTGAGAGAGAAAATAATACAGACAAATGGGAGAAAAAGAGGGCAAAGAGGAAGTGAGAGAGAAGGAAGGAAAGAGAAAATAGAGGATGATTAAAAGAGGAAAGGTAACAATGAAGGAGAAGCAGGGAATGGAAGAGAAAGGAGAAGATGACGGATTCAGATGAAAAACTATAGAGACGAATGGTAGAAAAGAAGAATAAAAGAGAAAAGGTGCAGATGGAGGGAAAAAAGAAAGGAAGGACAGGAAACAAGGGAGGAGAAAAGAGGGAGGAAAGAAGGTGAGGGTGGGAACAAAGGGGAGGGAAAGGAAGGGGAGGAGGAAGAGGAGGCAGGACTAGAAGTTTTCATTGGAGCATGGTGACGAGGTTTCGTCCCGATTTTAATCACCGTGGTTTCATCACAACGACAACGGGTCCGGTCGCTTTACACCCTAGTCTGGCTGCTCGAGCTTTTATTTTGAAAAGGTTTTCCTTACTCAACAGGATCTGTTTGATTTGCTTCACAGAGGCTGACTCATCGCGGTCCAGCTGCGCCGCCGCCTGGGCGCCGGAAACCATGGAGGGCTCCTGCTCCTGGCGCCCGGGTGGCGGTGGCGGGGGCGGGGGCGGGGCCGGCCAGTTTTAGGAGCCAGCCTCCCGCTGCCTTTCATAGGCTCCGTGATGTTAACGTTTGCTGTGTTTTCTCCCGCCAGTTACTGGGATAACTTCCACTCCTGCGCCACGACGGCGCTGGCCGACTGCCAGGAGGGCGCGACGGACCTCTGGGAGAAACTGAAAAAGGAGTCCCGCAACCTGGATTTCCGCGGGAGTCTGTTTGAACTCTGTGGCGGCGGCAACGGGGCCCCAAGATCTGCCGATGCCGGGGGCCTCGCCTTGGTCCTGACCACGCTGCCCACCATACTGACTTGGCTGGCGTTTTAACCAGAAACAAATAAAAAAATTGAAAAAACACAAAGTGTTAAGAAGGAAAAAAAAAAGGAAAAATCCAAGTTAATAAAAAAAAAAGAAAATAGAATAAGAGCGATAGCTACTCTTCAAAAAATACGACTTCGAGGACTGAGTTTGAATTCATCACCAGAAAACTACACCCAAAAACGGATTTTTGCTACAGCGTCACTGTACGGCGGCCTGGTTTTGGACATCTTCAGCCCCCCCCCCCCCCCCCCCCGGAGCGCTCATCCAATCACACGCTGACCTGACCTGGAGGTCGACGGCATGAAATATTCATCGTGCCATTGAGCTGAAGTGATGACAATTATGAAAATTTGATGGATCCTTGCCCGCTTACAGTCGTGGAATTACACAGTATTAAAGTTGGCGGTGAATTATTGATGTGCAGAGGGCCCGGCCCGGACGGCCCGGACGGCCCGGACGGCCCGGACGGCCCGGACGGCGCAGGCGGCCCGGACGGCCCGGACGGCCCGGACGGCCCGGACGGCCCGGACGGCCCGGACGGCCCGGACGGCCCGGACGGCCCGGACGGCCCGGACGGCCCGGACGGCCCGGACGGCCCGGACGGCCCGGACGGCCCGGACGGCCCGGACGGCCCGGACGGCCCGGACGGCCCGGACGGCCCGGACGGCCCGGACGGCCCGGACGGCCCGGACGGCCCGGACGGCCCGGACGGCCCGGACGGCCCGGACGGCCCGGACGGCCCGGACGGCCCGGACGGCCCGGACGGCCCGGACGGCCCGGACGGCCCGGACGGCCCGGACGGCCCGGACGGCCCGGACGGCCCGGACGGCCCGGACGGCCCGGACGGCCCGGACGGCCCGGACGGCCCGGACGGCCCGGACGGCCCGGACGGCCCGGACGGCCCGGACGGCCCGGACGGCCCGGACGGCCCGGACGGCCCGGACGGCCCGGACGGCCCGGACGGCCCGGACGGCCCGGACGGCCCGGACGGCCCGGACGGCCCGGACGGCCCGGACGGCCCGGACGGCCCGGACGGCCCGGACGGCCCGGACGGCCCGGACGGCCCGGACGGCCCGGACGGCCCGGACGGCCCGGACGGCCCGGACGGCCCGGACGGCCCGGACGGCCCGGACGGCCCGGACGGCCCGGACGGCCCGGACGGCCCGGACGGCCCGGACGGCCCGGACGGCCCGGACGGCCCGGACGGCCCGGACGGCCCGGACGGCCCGGACGGCCCGGACGGCCCGGACGGCCCGGACGGCCCGGACGGCCCGGACGGCCCGGACGGCCCGGACGGCCCGGACGGCCCGGACGGCCCGGACGGCCCGGACGGCCCGGACGGCCCGGACGGCCCGGACGGCCCGGACGGCCCGGACGGCCCGGACGGCCCGGACGGCCCGGACGGCCCGGACGGCCCGGACGGCCCGGACGGCCCGGACGGCCCGGACGGCCCGGACGGCCCGGACGGCCCGGACGGCCCGGACGGCCCGGACGGCCCGGACGGCCCGGACGGCCCGGACGGCCCGGACGGCCCGGACGGCCCGGACGGCCCGGACGGCCCGGACGGCCCGGACGGCCCGGACGGCCCGGACGGCCCGGACGGCCCGGACGGCCCGGACGGCCCGGACGGCCCGGACGGCCCGGACGGCCCGGACGGCCCGGACGGCCCGGACGGCCCGGACGGCCCGGACGGCCCGGACGGCCCGGACGGCCCGGACGGCCCGGACGGCCCGGACGGCCCGGACGGCCCGGACGGCCCGGACGGCCCGGACGGCCCGGACGGCCCGGACGGCCCGGACGGCCCGGACGGCCCGGACGGCCCGGACGGCCCGGACGGCCCGGACGGCCCGGACGGCCCGGACGGCCCGGACGGCCCGGACGGCCCGGACGGCCCGGACGGCCCGGACGGCCCGGACGGCCCGGACGGCCCGGACGGCCCGGACGGCCCGGACGGCCCGGACGGCCCGGACGGCCCGGACGGCCCGGACGGCCCGGACGGCCCGGACGGCCCGGACGGCCCGGACGGCCCGGACGGCCCGGACGGCCCGGACGGCCCGGACGGCCCGGACGGCCCGGACGGCCCGGACGGCCCGGACGGCCCGGACGGCCCGGACGGCCCGGACGGCCCGGACGGCCCGGACGGCCCGGACGGCCCGGACGGCCCGGACGGCCCGGACGGCCCGGACGGCCCGGACGGCCCGGACGGCCCGGACGGCCCGGACGGCCCGGACGGCCCGGACGGCCCGGACGGCCCGGACGGCCCGGACGGCCCGGACGGCCCGGACGGCCCGGACGGCCCGGACGGCCCGGACGGCCCGGACGGCCCGGACGGCCCGGACGGCCCGGACGGCCCGGACGGCCCGGACGGCCCGGACGGCCCGGACGGCCCGGACGGCCCGGACGGCCCGGACGGCCCGGACGGCCCGGACGGCCCGGACGGCCCGGACGGCCCGGACGGCCCGGACGGCCCGAATCCTTTGGGTTGTTGAGCTGGCTGCCACTTAGAGACTCAACAGCACTTGGACAAATGTCACTCCGCCAGTTTCTGGTGTGACCATAGCCTTATTATTACCCCCCCCCCATTTAGACCGATGTAAACCTGCATCAAGTCAGTTAAGACTGTCTCAAATCATTTCAGGAAATGAGCACAAACTATGAAATGTTGATTATTGCTGTTAGCAAGGAAGTAACAGTTTTAAGCTGATTGAGTCCATTTATCTAACAATTTAGTTAAGCCCCTGAATGAGCTTAGAGTTTGAGGTTAGCTAACAGGGCAATTAATCCAGATTGATGACGGCTAGATAAGAGTTCAGAGGTCTGTAGCTAAAACAGATTAAATCAGATCACACTAAGCTAGGTTAGCTGACAGCTCGATTTATAGTTAAAAGAGATGGACCTGGGTTGATTTACAGTTACAAGAATAGCCAGAATATGTTTGTCTATAATACTTCAATTGAGCAGTTAAAACAAATTGTTAAGCTGTTTTGCTTTTAGTTCATCTTAGTGGCTAAAACAGATTGATGAGCCTGGTGAATGGCTCAGGTAAGTGGTCAAAAACAGACTAACTCAGGTTAGCTAACAATTCAGTTAGCAGCTATACAAAAATTGCGTCAGGTTAGCTAAAAGTTTAGTTTAGCAGCTAAATCAGCCTAGGTTGGGTTAGCTAATGGCTCAGTTTGGCAGTCAAAAAAATGCAAGGAGGGTAACGGTTTAGTTTAGCAGCCAAAACAGACAATGTATGGGTTAAATAGAACTGTGACAGGTTAGCTAACCATGTGATTTAGGAGCTAAAACGTGTTAAATATATTACATCAGTTAAGCAGTTAAAACAGATGGATTGAGCTGACAGTTGGGTATAGCGGCTAAACCACATTGGATCTGGTTAGCTAAAAAAGTCAGTTTAGCAGTCGAAAGACTATTACGTTAGCGAAGAATCCAGTTTAGCATGTTGCAAAATTCTGGTCTAGCATTTTGATCCTGGTTTAATTAAAAAAAAAACAACCTTTCCCGTCATGTTGGAAATGTGTTTGAATTTAAACAGCGGGCATCAGAGTTTAGCTTAAACCAAGTAGCTGTAGCCAACACGCTTCTTTTCTTGCTTGGATCAATTTGTGTTTTCTCATTTCCTGAAATCCCATGGGGACAAAGTTAAAAGTGTAAAAAAAAAAAAAAAGTAGGACGAACAAGACTCATGGAAACTCATCAAGGACGTTTTAGGACGTGAAAAAAAAGACAAGCCCGTTAGCTCGTCGTTCCTGTCCCGCCTCACGGAAGAAAGATATTATTATTATCTTTATTTACCTATTTATTTTGAAAAGCCGACAGCAATACGAAGACGTGACTTCATGGCCAGTGTAGCTAAAGAAAAATGTCAATAAATAAAGTAAAAACCGTGGCTGAAGAGCGATAAGACTGTTGCCATTTAGCACATCCCCCTTTTCATATGCCAGTGATTCATACTAGATGACCTTAGGGGTGATATATTTTAGGTCTGTATGTTAGATTAAGAAGCTCAGTCCCAACAGTGGAATAGCATCATAAACCACATAAATACCGTAAATAAATTCGCGGAGGTCGTTTATTTCTTTGCCGAGGCACAAAGTTCCCACTGCCTTCTGACAAAAAGATGTGTACTTCTGTTTGTTTGTTGGTTCGTCTCTTTGTTTGTTTTTGGGGATGTTGCGTAACATAAAGAGTTGAAAAAAAAAAACAAAAAGAAAAAAGGATTTATTCCAAAAATCATCTAACAAGAGAATATGTATATCAAATGGATTTTGAGAAAATAAAAATAAAAAAAGCTCTATTATAGACAGTTTTAACACAAGATTGATACTTTACAAATTATAGGCCTACTGAGATATAAAAAGAAACTTATAAAATAAAAGATTGCTAAAATGATAAAGAGTAAATAAATAAAATGACTAATGTTTGAAAAGAGGTGTGTGCTGTCATTTTGATCAGAGGATAAAAAAACGTGCTTTTCTATACTGAGATTGGTGTGTTGCATTCGAGGCGCTGGACGCTTGTTCCTCACACTTTGCATATGGAGCAGAGCTCAGAGTGTTTTCATTATTAATGAGGGAGAGTCCCTGAGCTGCCACGTGTCTCGGCACTCGGTTTATACTGATGGAGGAGGAGGAGGAGGAGGAGGAGGGGGAGGAGGAGGAGGAGGAGGGGGAGGAGAGAGCCTGACTGTCCCGATGTGGAAGATGTTTGTTCAGTCTAACATGAATAATCAGAGCCGCCATGACCTTTACACCAATTTGCATTCGACCTTAAATTGACCAACCATCCCGGAGGAGCAACGCCCGGCTCTTTACAGCGTTTGGTCAACATCACGGGAGGCTCGCGGCTCCGTCTCCACGCTGCAGGAGGAAATATTCAGCCAAATATCCCTGTAACATTCCTGCGTAGAAGCAGATTTTAAACACGCGTTTTAGAGCAATTAAATGGCACTGTCATCCTCCTCATGGGGCATGAGGCCAGAAATATTTATAAAAACAAAGAGGCGGATTTTATCGGGATCCAAAAAGTCTGATTATAAAAAGGCAGATTTCTACGATACACCTGTCACATGTTTGTGCTTCTGCAGGATTTGACTCAGAGTTTTCCTCTGTTTGATCGTATTCTGGTGACTCCGGAATTCCGGAGGAAGGATGAAACCAGATCCTGTCTCTGTGCCGCGGAAGAAACGTTGGACAACGGTGCATGGGTGCACGTTGTAGGGATCAATAAATATTCCTATAATATTCCTGCAGAGATGCCTACGCTCCCGTGAGGTGGATTTTTACCCCGACTTTTACATCTTAGCTCAAATATCCTATAATCCACCCATAGGGACGATAATAATAAAAAAGACTCTTAGTTCAGTCTAGAGGAGGAACAATTAGACTGAATAGAATAATTACTCATAGGAAAGAAGAGGTGGATAACACGAGGATCTGAAATAGGAAAGAAACTGACGGTGCCACTCAAGGCTGATTTTAATCTGTGTTTTTAGAGCTTTTTTATGGTATTTTAATAACCTCAACATCATATAATCCTACTGAGGGGAAGAAAGCAGAAAGAAGAAAAAAACAAACAAACAAACAAAAAACCCCAACTCTAACTCGATTTAATAATACTCTAGTGAACTGGACTGCAGTGCTCCAGGCTGCTTTTATTCACACCTCTCCCCCTTTATGGCATTTTAATAAGTCCAGAATCAAAAAATAATAATGTCGGGATGAAACCAGACCAAGCGAAACGCCGGCTGACAACAAGGTGGGGATCTGTGATGTAGGAAGCAGAATCCAGGGAGCGGAATTTTTTTTCCCACCACGTCTTTAATAATTCTGTGGAGGGGCCCCAGGCAGACTCCGTTCACTCTGGGTTCTGTGTTTTATGATGTCTCAGTGACACTAATATCCCATAATCCTCCTGTAAGGATCCCGCCTTCACGCTGTGGGACAAAACACAAAAAACCCCACAAAAAAACAGGATAATATACGACTCGTCCCACTGTTTTAAGGGGATTTATGGGAAGAAAACCCCAATTAGACGATTTCACCTGGAACATTTCTGTGATATTTGCCACAGTATTTTAAAGTCTGATTTTAATTCAGGCTCGTCTTGTGTTCGATGGTATTTTTCTTTTTATTGATTTCTTTTTTCTTTTTTTTATATGAAAAGGATGAAACTAGATCCTGTTCCAGATCTGCAGGAGACAACTTGAAACAAATATCGACTCATACAACGGCGAACAGGTAGAAACGATCGGTTTTATGGGAGTTTTGGAAATTTTGCCAAAGCTGATGTTAAACCCCTTTTCTTTTTTTTGTGTGTGTGTTTTATGGTATTTAAATTACACTTATATTCTTATGATAAATATAATAATCAGGACACTGCATTTTTTTAAGTGACCCTATGATATTTGAAAGCACTTAAACAGGCTTTTTTATTTTATCTGTTCACGTTGCCATTTTATAGCTTCTATTGCTTTTATAATTATATAATTTTATAATTATATTATATTTATATTATAACTCTGCAGGGATTCACATGTAATGTTACTTGCCTATTTTTTGCACTGTGGTACAGTATAGAATCTTATGCCCAATATTGTCCCTTAAATATCGATATAATAGCGTTTTTGTATTTTTAGAGTTTGAGAATCTCTGAGGCCTTTTACCTTATTTTAATTACAAGGATTTTTTTATTCGTAACGTTGCAGTGTCGTTTTCGTTAAGGTTCATGAAGCTCGTGCAGCCACAGTTCGCGCGCCGCGGGCTCCCGACGGGAAACGCGCGCGCCCCGCCTTTTTTTGTTGCGTTACACGGGCGCGTGAGGTGACGTGACGCGGACCACGGTCCAATCAGGTCCCGTTTCCTCAACGAGACAAAGCTCAGAAAAACCAGCGGACGTTAACGCAACCCATTAGGGAAAATTGCGCGATTATAAATAAATGAAATATTTTAGAAATAAACAGTCTGAGAACAATCATTTCTATAAAGTCAGTTATTATCACAGGCTGGATATTTAATTAGGCCGCTCGTTTTAATTTCTCCTCTTGAAATATGCAAAAATATACTAACTGATGAATTTAAAATAATGCAACAAAGGGGAAACAAAAATACCCATTTTTTTTTTTTTTTTTTGTCTTTTTAGAACTTGAAATAAAATAGTTTTGATAAAGCAGCTGAAGCAATAGTGGTGGTGGTGATGGGGCAGAATAATTCCTGGAAAATGAGAAAAATAATAAAAAAAAAACAAAACAAAAACAAAACCCAGAGAGGCGATTATCGCCTGTAGGAAGGAACAAGAGCAGGCGAGATTTCAGGCGAGATGCTCATCAAAAATGTATGGAGGGAAGCCCGAGAGGTGGAGGAAGTCCCGTGGGATTTGGAGGAGAGGCGGTTTTTTCCTTCTAAATTCATTTAGTCCATCAGCATCTGTCGCTGGAACGACGACGTGAGCAGGAAGATCAAGGCTCCATTTGCTTCATTGTTCCTGTGATTTGACTCAGATTAGATTAAGTATTGATAGCCTGTGGTCCTGGTTCGGGGGGGGGGCAGGGACCAAGGGGGAGTCGGAGCAGATTTTACTTTCATTTTCATCACATGAAGGTGAGTGAATGTCAATCAGAGTCAGTCGACTGGATCAGGAGGAGCTTTCATATCCAGAACTCTCTGCACAGGATTAAAAGCCTAAAAGACTACATTACCCAGAAGCCCTTGTAATAAACCTGTTTTATGCAATCAAGCCGGTGTCAGCGATGTTTCCTTCATCATCTGCACATCATCGAAGTCTGAGCAACAACCACACCCTTTCCAGCAGCAGCCAACCTATACTGTTGCAAATGCAAAATGAAACGCTTTTCAGGGGGAATTCTTAGGAATTGTGCAATCATTTTTTTTAAAAGAAATAATACTTCAAAATGTATATATATCTAAAAACATGTATAATAATGATTATTATTTTTTTGTTGTTGTTTTTTGAACATGAATCCGCTATAAGTCGGCCCTGATCTTGAGACAACCTTCACTTTTTCCATCAGAGTTTGGGTAAAAGAGAAAAGACAGGTTCAGATCGCGGAGGTGAGTTCATCCTAGTTTAGGTTTCCCTCAGCATCGAAGCATCGAAGTAAGCGGCCGCTCGCTTTCTGTTAAATCATGGCTGCACTGTAAACACCGTATGCTAACGGCCAACCCGGCATGCATGTAAACAAATAGCCCCAGGCAAAGAGAAAATAAGTTCCTGAGTTGTAGCCCACAGCTAAAGGCTTTACATCCAAAAGGTTTTACATTACAACATGATTATCCCCAAAAATCATTTTCAGAACAGGAAGTACAAGCTATTCAGATATTTTCACTTGTCAGAAATTTATTTCTTCCAAAACATATTAATGGAGCCCTCGGCCCTCCCGCCGTTAAAGGCTCATAACACCCCACAATGCAACACTGTCTGTGGGAGCCGTTGTCCCACTGGACAGACCTCGGTGAGAGAACGTGAAGCGGTCGGCCGCTGGGGATTATCTCTGAATGACTGGATCCAGGCAGTGGACAGTGGGACCATGTGTGTGTTTGTGTGTAAGTGTTGTAGGTGGATGGGGTTGGGTGGGGTTTGGGTGTGGGGGGAGTGTCAGACAGGAAATGTGCCAAAACCCCAGAGAGGCGTCACTCATATTTTTCCCATTCACACGTGTGATGAGGCTGCAGACACGTCCTCCCCCCAGTCTGACACGGAGCATTCAGGAAGTGTTCAGACCCCCCCTCGCTTTCTTAACACATATTATTATGTTGCAGCCTTTTGCTAAAATAGAAAAACAAATAGTTCAGAAAGCTTGAACTTTAACTCAAGTCACTCTCATTTCTCTTGATCACCTTTGATTGGAGACCCCCTGTGGTAAGTTCAAGTGATTGGACACGGTTTGTGTCTATTTAAGGTCTCACAGCTGACAATGAATATCAGAGCAAAAACCAGACCATGGGGCTGATGGAACGTCCTGCAGAGCTCAGAGACAGGAGTGTGTCGAGGCCCAGATCTGGGGGGGGGGGGCTACTAAAAATATTCTGCTGCATTGAAGGTTCCCAGGAGAACAGTGGCCTCCATATCTCTTGGGTGAAGGACAAATGAAAGCTGCTCCCAGTTTGTGCAAAAAAGCACCTGAAGGAACCTCAGACCGTGAGAAACGAGAGGAAACCAGGTCTTCTTCATCACCTGCCCACTGCCATCCCATCGCTGAAGCACGGTGGGGGCAGCATCATCACCTTCCCCTCAACCGTGGAGACTGATCGGAGAAAATACAGCGAGACCCTTAATGAAAACCTGGTCCAGAACCATCATGGCCTCAGACTCGGCCAAAGGTTGACCTCCAACAGAACAATGACGCTGAACTAGCAGCCAAGACGACACAGGATCGGCATTGGGGTGACGCTGTCAATGGGCTGTCAGTGGCCCAGCCAGAACCCTGACTACAACCCAATCAATCATCTCTGTAGTGGCCTGAAAATGTGCGTCCACCTGGTCCCCATCAAACCTGACAGAGCTGGACAGGATCTGCAGGGAAGATTGGCTGAAAAACCCCAGACCCGGGAGTGCAAGGCTTGTCTTGTCATACCCAAGAAGACTTGAGGCTATAATCGCCGGCAAAGGTTCTTCAATAAGCACTGAGAAAAAGGTCTGAAGAACCACGGACATGATCTGCCGTTCCAGTCCGGCGGCAGCGATGTGCCCGGGACACACCGGGGCCTTCTGAAAACGCCGACATTTAACTTCTGAAATTCTAAGCAGGCCGACGGCTCGGCCTGTGTGAGGGCAGAGCCTAAAATAACATCCTCTGTGTCTTCTTTGGGATTTCAGCTCCTGGTGTAAATGGGGCGGATATTGGTCGGCGTTCCCTCCGGAGGCACAAACCGACTCCGAAACAGTTATTGCGAGAACCGTTGGGGGCGGGAATTGAGGTTGTGCGCCGAGGCTGTCAGGCGAGAAAAAGGCCGTCCGTTGTGAATGTGTCCGACGGCCTCTCACAGCAGCGGAGGCTGAAACCGAGTTTGCTGATGTGTAAATGGGTCACAGGTTCTTACTTCGAGCTAACAGCCTACATTTTTATCCGGAGGACGCTTTGCTGAAGTGGATTAGTGGGTTGTCTGGGAGTTTCTGAAAGCAGCTCTGCAGCGTTTCTGCCTTCAGGAGGATCACACCCACTCACCAGCTCCTCACACTGTGTTTTAGGTGCAGCGCAGGTTTGATTATGTTCTCATTAAGGTACTAAAGGTTCCCGGGGAACAGCCTTTCTTCTGCCACGTCTACTTTAAATCTGAGACCACTGTCTACATGTCAATCATTGCATTTTCAGATACTTCACCACCTGATGATAAAATACAACCTGACAACTGAACCAGCCCATTTAACTCTGGACAACAGGCAGCATCTAGACCCCGAAACGATGCAAGAACCAAAACAGTTTGTCTTTTTTGATCTATGACGCAATTTACACACTAAAAGAAGTAAACAGGAAAGAAAAAGCAGAACTACGGATGAAATTGTGGATTTAAAGTTATGACAAGAACTGTAAACTACTCAGTGAAGGCTGAGCGACACAACACCATCATGTTTAGAATTATCTCAATGGGAATGAAGGGCAGCAACTGGATCGGAAAACAAACTATGAGAACCTGAATTTATCTCCTGGCCATTGACAACAATCGACTTGAACTAGAGCAAACTTGGTCCAAAACAAATTTCTAATTGTCTTAACAATCGTAACACCCCCCCCCCCCCCCCATTTTCTGGATACATTTGAGAGGGACTGCTCAGTCCTCTAGACGCTGGATTAACCTCTTGTAGATCTTTGGCCTATTTGGTTTCTCCTGGTGTGAAGCAGGAGATATCAGGCACTTCTCTAGCATCACGTTACAAGATTACTGAGTAATTATGTCTTTAAATTGGAAAAACCTGCCATTTAGAGCTGAGGTAGAGGGTGAAACATCCAAATAAAAGCAGGATAATATGATTAAAATCATCAGGTTTTTCAGAATATAAACCCTGGGGTTATTCATCCATCAGGAAATTATTCTCCAGCCACACTGGAGCCCCTCGTTTCATTTTTGGAAAATCATCCTGCAGGAACCGGGGCTCACCCCTGCCAGCACCCTTTAGAACTGGGTCATTACTAAATATATTACAGCTCTTATCCTCCGCCCTGGAAAACCAACATGGAGGCAGCGTGGCGTTCTTAATGCAGTGCAATGACCAGATTGCCTAAACTCTGTGGGGGGAGGGGGGGGCTTCCAGCCTCCTTTTCACTCCCAGCATCCTCACATGAACTACACATGCCTGTCATGTGACAGTCTAATGATAGCACTGCAGAAGGGGGTAAAAATAACCTGGCCGGGAGACAGACGCAAAGTCGACGTCCAAAACAAACAGGCAGAGACGTCCAGCTGGCAAGGGGGGAGGATGCTGCCGTTCTCCGCCCCCCCCGCAGAAAAACCGGTGGACTAGCTCAGGCTTTATTAGGCAGTGGATGAGGCCGAGCAGAGGAAGCACGACGCTACGACGCTACGACGCTACGACGCTACGACGCTACGAGGGCTGAGTCTCTGCATTATTGAGTGATGCTTCAGTCCATAACATGTTGAGAAAAAAAAAAAAGAAAAGAGGTGAGTAACGACCATCACTAGTTTTTCCAGAAGTGACGTCTGGTGATTTCTTGTTCTCTGCTACCAACTGTTTGAAACTCAAAGAAATTCAGGGCATAAAACAAATGAAAGCAACACATCTTCTCAGCGGTGAAGCTTGATAAATTCCCAAGGTGAACTATCAATCAAAATGATTGATTTAACACACAGATGAGAAAGACCCCTGGACTGTTGCTTTGTGTCTCCTTGTAGTTGACTGTTTGTCCCCCCAAACCCAGGAGCAACCCCCCCCCCCGAAGAGACACAGAACAACTACAAAAAGGAAGCAAAATGAAGACAAGGACAAGTCTCTGTTTTCTTTCGCTTTGTAGTGGTTTTCTTCATCTCATTCATTCATTGTCCATCAGTGAACATGCGCCAGGATTCACTCGTTCATTCCTTCACCAACTCTCTTGAATGAAAAACATTCCTCCTGCGACACCTTCACAAAGTCCTGTCCACTAGTGGCAGCATCCGTCCATTCGCTCAGGACTCCACCGATGAAGAAAACAACACGACTCACTCATCTACTCATCAGCCAAGGTTACACGTCCAGTAATGATCCAATTATTTCTTAACTCATTCACTCGGTCATTCATCTATCACTGAAAATATGGGTCGAGAAGTTTGTCAAAAATTTACCTGTCAAAGTCGAACTCGGCAGGAAAGAAAACTCATCGACGACTCCACTGAGAAAAAAAAGATTCGCAGCTTCTCTTTGATTCAAATGTTGAAAACTAAAATTGGGATTTTTGGACCGATCCCTGCCATTGACTGAACTAAAACACGTGAAAAACAAACAAACATAAAAAAACAAAAATACCAACCAAACATCACTTCACTGCGACGACTCTGTGACGTGAATGAGAAGAAAAAAAACGCCATCAATCAACTGTCAGGGAGACGGAGAGAGACGGTGGGTCGTTACAACACACACACACACACACACACACACACACACACACACACACACACACACACACACAGGCCTCCTACCCAGGGAGTCTGCTAATGTGTTTATTACACTCAGCCCTCAGACAATAAATGAAGCAATCAATCACAGGGGGAACATCTGCAGAGCTCCTCCTTAATTGCTCACCAGCCTCATCAGCACTTTGACAAGAGGAGGAGGAGGAGGAGGAGGAGGAGAAGGACCATAAAAAGATGAGGAGAATTAAGAGATGAGACGATAAAGGAGGGACAGGAGCAGCAGATTAGAGCATGTGGACGGGTAAGGGACCGTTGGAGTGTCACTTCTCCTCGGTGTTTACCAGCTGTGGAACCTCTGGATGTTCTCAGGCACCTCGGGCCACAGATGAGCCGCTAACCTGTGGAATCCAGTGATAACTGAGAGACTGTAGCAGAAAAAGGATGCAGAACAGTTAATGACACCAACGGGCGCTGAAAGACTGCAGGCGCCAGGATTGATATCTGCAGGCTGACCCCCCCGGGATTCCCCGGGGGTTCTGGGCTGGGCCGGCGGAACTTGGGGAACGAGAACCGGCGACAGCGGTCGCGGAGGCTTCGGAAAGCCCCCCCGGAGCCGGACCTGCTCCCGAGACCCTCAGGTGGGTCTCGCTGCACCGTCTCAGGTCGAGGCGCTCTTCCTCTCACGGCTGACACTCAGTTCAGGAGGAGCTGGGAGGTTTTATCTGCGTCGGGCTTGGGGAGGGGGGCTATTTCCTGGAGTCAACTGGGTTTGTATCGAACTCGCAAAGACTCCAGTTGAAAAGACTAGTTCATTGATTCTGGGCCACAACTGGAGAAGAGTGGAGCACGGGTAGAGGAGGATGGAGAAGAGTTAGTTTTCATTTTGCTCACATTTTACATACAAAGAGGAGGGGAAGGAGAAGAGGGGAAGGAGACAAGGAGGAGGAGGAGGAGGAGGAGAGTTATTTTCACAGTTCAAGAGAGAAAGAGGAGGAGGAGGAGGAGGAGGAGGGGAACGTCAGAGAGGGAGGCAACATCTGCTGAAGATTTTAATCACGCAGCGGCTTCATCAACACTCGACAAGGAGGAGGAGGAAGAGGAGGAGGAGGAGGAGGGAGGAGCAGCAGTATTAGAGGATATTCTCTGCAGTGCTATAAAGTTGTACACATAAGTCATTAGCACTCTGACACATGAGGAAGAGGAAAAGCAACATCTGTGCGACACCTCTGTCATCCCTCAGCAGGCTCATCAGGACTCTAACACGTGGAGGCAGAGGAGCAGGAGGAAGAGGTGGAGGAGGAGGAGCAGGAGGAAGAGGTGGAGGAGGAGGAGGTGCGACAGAGAGGAGACGACACGGGAGAATCGTATCGCTGGAAGAACGAGGGAAGACGGAGGTAGGAAAGATAAAGAAGAAGAAGGAAAGTAGCATACAGAGCTGTCAGGTGTCTCGCTCACCTGTGGCGGCCATGTTGGACATCCTGGGCTCAGTGTACACCTGGACGTGTTTCCTACTGCAAACCAGGTAAAACCAGCGATAAATAAAGAAAAAAACTGACATCAATCTTTTCCTTCTTCTGAGATATTT
>CM029125.1:19996488-20003988 GCA_016859345.1 Istiophorus platypterus
ACGGATCGATGGGCTGTTCTTCTGTGTTGACGAATTCTCGATGGAACCAGGCTCTGAATGGACAACAGTATTTTTAAAGGTGGCTGATCGGTGCTGAGGTAACTAAGGAGTGAATTAGCATAGCAGCATAGGTAAAAGAACTACAAGTCCCAAGGTGCATTTTGGTCCAACACAATCGGATCACGTTTAAAATTGGTCGACGTCGGATGAACTCCGCGACTTGGACGCGATTTCATTGCCGCTCTGGTTCCAATCTTCTGTCCACAGTGACGGAGGCAGAGGCTCATGGGTACTGTAGTTATCAGACCTGTCAGTCATGAAAAAATGACGCACAAAACATGATTTACAGGGAAATGACGATGAAACATTTCAAACCAGTGGCCAGAACATAAACAGAAAATACAGATCATTGGAAATATCTATCAGCAGGTGTTGATGAATCACTGATAAATGGTTCGACATCAAGTCTGCAGCTGTGAGTGTTAATCATCAGTTAATAAATGGAGTTTGGTCCAGATGTCCTGCAGCTGTTTTCCAGGTGAAAAGTGGTCAAACCGTCCATTGGAGAGGAGGATTTTCCACAACATGGCAACCCAAAGGTTTGTCCTTATTAGTGGCTCATAACTGATCTATGGAGAATTGTCAACTTATTTATTAACCTGCAACAAAACCAGCTATTACAGGTTATAATTCATCTACAGCTGCTCTCATACAACAGCCAGATGTTTCCAGATGGAACATCTGGAAGACCCAGTCACAGACCAGCTGGTGAACATGGTGGAGCGTTTAGTAGCTAAAGAGCCAGAGGTTCCCCTCAGGAGCTGGTGGAGACCAAAACAAGAGCTAAAACAGAAGGAGTCCTGGACTTAGACTCATCAGGTGGATTCAGAGACCAGATCCAGATGAGGGATCATGTTCCTCTGCAGCTGTTTGTTAACAAGTTCAACATATCAACTTAGAAGATGATGATAAATCAAAGCTGTGAAAGACACACAGACAAAAACTGTTTAAAACTTGAGCGCAAACGACATTTCTCTTAAAAAAAGGGGGAATTACTGAACATTTTTGGTATTTTATTAAATTACTTTGACGGTAAAACTGCAGATTGTGGTAAATATCTCCAGTAAAACTCGGAGGCTGCCGCTCAGCCTCTCTTTGCTTCTTACTTCTCATTCCAGGCATTTGGAGCCTCTGCTCTTATTGTCTCATATGGAGGCGACGAAAAGAGAGAGAGAGAGAGAGAGAAAGAGGAAGGGAGAGAGGGAGTGGGAGGGCGACAGATGGGTGTAGTCGCTCGTCCTCTGACCCACACACACACACACACACACACACAGAGGCATACATACACAAGTAGTCGCTGGAGACACGGTGTGGGTGTGTGGATGCATGCATTTAGTGGATTTGCAAAGATCAAGTCAAAACCTTACAACACACACACACACTCTCACACACTCGCACACACACACACACACTCACACACACACTGTCACACACTCGCACACACACACACACACTCACACACACCACACACACACACACACACTCACACACACACTCTCACACACTCGCACACACACTCACACACACACACACACACACTGGGAGCATCAGGTTTGCTTCATATTCATCGTGACTGAAACTGTCGACAGTTCATTCCACTGCAAACAACACGAGAGAGAAGAGCGAGAGACGGGGGTCAGGGGGGAGAATAAGAGGGAAGGGGGGAGGAAAGGAGAGAACGACGGATGGGGGAAGAGGAAGGAGATAAGATGGATGATGTCAACGAAGGAAAGAGAGACGCAGAAAAATGAGACGATAAAACGGATGTAAAGGCGAGAAAAAAACAGAAAATCTGAAAAGAAAACAGACAAATATCTGAGGTTTTTTCTGTCAGAATGTGAAGCTTCTTTCATTCCTTTTCCCTCTTTTCCCTTTTTTCGATTCTCGGGTCAGATTGTGTTTTTGTCTTCTTTTTTTAATCTTGAATCCTCCTCAGACTCTCTTCATCTCCGCGTCCGCGGACTGGATTTATTTTTATTCCAGTTTTTCGCGAACAGAAACGTCACAAATCTGCCTCTGAAAATAACAAGCGGAGGGTCGGGATGCAAACAAACGTATGGGACATGTCACACCCCCCTAGCATGACCCCACCCTCGCTCTCTGGTGGCGCTGCCCAGTCCAATAAACAGCTCTACGTTAAAAACACTGGTTCTGGTTCCAGGGAAACATGAAGTATGATCCTCAAACTTCATGTCACTGTGTCACGAATGGTTGATGATTTTACAACTTGAAAAACTAAACATGTTGGCAACCATTTAATTCTCGTGGCTACAGATGTGGAGGGAGCAGTGAAGGTGTTGTTGCCACAGCTGGAGGACCGAAGGGGGCCCCCCCCCCCCCCGGGGTCAGACGTCAAAGCCTCTGTCCGTGAAACAGGAAGGAAAGAAACCACACACAGACACTGGAGAACAGATGATTCAGGCGCCAATGACGGTTCACATCTGGACCCACAGGCAGGAGCAGACCTGAGACCAGCAGGTGTTTTTAAACAGGAAGTAACGACACGGAAGTGTGCGTGTGTGTGTGTGTGTGTGAGAGAGAGAGAGAGAGAGAGAGAGAGAGAGAGAGAGAGAGAGAGAGAGAGAGAGAGAGAGAGAGAGAGAGAGAGAGAGAGAGAGAGAAAGAGAGAGAGAGAGAGAGAGAGAGAGAGAGAGAGAGAGAGGGACAGAAAGGTCGAAAAGCAGAGGGAATAAATGAGCCATGTGTGTTTATGGTTTGCCCTTTGAGAGCAGCAGGACGTTGAAGGATGGACGGCCTCTTCCTGTGTGTGTGTGTGTGTCTGTACAAGGTTCTTGCCCCTCGGCCAGTTCTGGTCTTCTGGCTGGCTCTGATGGACACGCACACACACACACACAGAGTTTATACACAGAGTATGAACTTCAAAATAAGAGCTGCGTTTCCCAAACCTTTTCCAGCTTTTACGAATTATTATGAACTTTTCCAAAAACCATCTGTCGCGACCAATTAAAGGAACAGTTTGTCATTTTCTGGAAGATGCGGATTTGCTAGGGGTCAAACGTTCAGATCGACGCCGCTCTCATGTCTGCACGGTCGATATGGAGCTACGGCAGCTGGTTAGCTTAGCTTAGCAAGAGGATCTTGTTTTCTCTGGTCAGAGGCTTTGACCGAGACCTGAACCTGGTCTGTACCCTCGTTCCACAGATCCAACCTGACTCCACCCGATTGCTGCTGCTGATCCACAAAAGACCTCTGGAGGGTCAAATTCGAACCCGACCCGAAACCCAAAGCCTCAAATTTCATCATTCATAAGTTCACATAAAAATAAACTGACATCAGCAATAGACCAACACAGAATATGACCCAACAGCAGCAGACACAATCTTCTACTAGTTGAGTGACACACCAAACTGTTTGATCATCTGCCTCAGCTGGTGGATCAGCATCGTTCAGATGAACCTCGCCGCTGAACCTGACCCGCTGTCGAGACGGGTCCGGGTCAGGGGGCCGAACTCTAAGCCAGAACTCAGCCGGCTGCCGACGGTGGCTTCGCACTAACCGGAGAGAAAGCCAACGAACCCGTTCCCCGAAGTGTCAAACTCTTCCTGTGAACTTGAGACGACTCGAGTTTCCCCTAAATTTACCTAAATCCCGCGTCTGAGGACAGAGGCCGCAGATTGTAAAGCTCCCTGAGACTAATTTGTGATTTTTTCGGGGGCAGTACAAATAAAATATTCTCGACTCACCATGAATTTACTCAGCGCCCGGCAGTGCCTCAGCGGGCTTCAAAACGAAGCGCTCGTTTAATGCGGGTTTTTTGTTTTTGTCGCCGGACCAGAGACATTCGGATTTACTCCCAAATTGTTAAACAAAGTTGTGTCGTCTTCGACGTCCCTAAAATGTGTGTCAAAATCTCAAACTTTACGATCCGCGAATGCACCTCAGCAAAGCAGTGACTTTGTAATATAAATGAAGTTTGGATATTTCTCTAGGTTCAGGAGTCTGTTCTCATTTTATCTGGCGATGAGCTGACTCTGAAATGTGTCTTCCATGAAGTTTTGCGCAGCCGTTGAGCTGAAACCGTTACAGCCGTCCCGCTCCTCACAAGCTCCGAGTCCGGGCGAGTTTCTTCCATTGGGATGTAAATGTCGGGGGCAAGTGTTTCTGTAACCAGCGGCGGTTGGCGAGCCGTCATGGCTGGCAGCAGCTTCCCTCCTCCCGCCGGAGAACTGGGCCTCTGTCAGTTGATCCGGCCGAGCGCTCGACCAAACCGCCAGTCAGGCGCTTTCTTTATGAATGAGGCAAAAAGATGGGAAGTCAGCGCACAGGAAGTCAGCACACGGGAATCACGGCGGCGCCTGGAGAAACCGGCCAGGCTCCCTCTTCTTTCTCAGTCCGGGTCGGCGGCACAGAGCTTGTGCGGGTTTCACCGTGAACCCTGTCTCCAAATGGATCTCAGGAGACCAGGGTCCAGATTAGAAGCCACCCATCAACAATTGCTGAAACTAAAACGCCTGGTTATAAAACGAAGTGACGTCTGTTTGTTTCCAGAGGAGCTGACGTGATTTGTCAGTTTTCAGAGATTAGAAGCAAAGGGCAGGGACAGCCCTGATTTCTTGGGGGACATCCTTAAATCTCCCTGGAAAAAACAAAAGTCTTGTAATTGCCTTTTTTAATCACCTGAATTACGTGAAAAAAGAATCACCGACTCACATGGATTTCCTTAAAACTCCATGATTTATCCCTAAATCACCTGGGAAGATTCTCGAATCTCAGTGAACCACCTGAAAATCCTTAAAACTACCTGAAATATTCTTGAATGTCTTTGAATTGTCGTAGACATCCATAAACTCCCTTAAAAATTGTTAAATCCCATTGAATCATCTGAAAATATGACACAGTCTCTTTGAAAGACCTGAAACATGAAAGATTATTATTCTTTAATCAACAGAAAGAAAATCCTTAATTGCCACAGAATATTTTGAAAAAAATCCTCCAATCGATCTGAAAAATTGACAAATCTCCTTGAATCATCTGGGAAAAAAATCATTGCATCTCCTTGAATTGCCTGAAACATCCTCGGATCTCCCTCGAACATTCCTGAATCTCCTGTCAACAACTACAACGGCCTTGAATCACTCAGGAAAAAAACAAAACAACAACCGTCAAATCATCTTTAAATGTGTGCGAATCCTCCAGAAATATCCTTGAATCTCCCTTAAACCTCCTTGAATCTCCTTGAAATCACCTGCATGCATGAGACACGTTACTGTTACTGCCCTGGACTCGCTGCTCTGTTGGTGGCCTGCACCAGTAATCTACCACTTGTTCCCAGCGTGACGCCTGAAGGGCGGAGGGGTCGGTCTACTCCCATAAAAACCACATTTCCTCTGTAATTACTGCTCATGGAGACGAGGATTCATAATCACCGTGTGCACACACACACACACACACACACACACACACACAAAACTTCTGACTTTTTAAAACACGGTGACGTGATGTTAAAACGGTTTCATCTCTTCATCTGCGGCCTGAAAACAACCAAACAGCATTGAAGCCAACGTCTGATAAAACCAACGGAAACAGAGGTAAAGTTAGTTATGGTCGGCGGTCACTGTTTCTTTAACTTCACTCTGGCTCAGGTTGTTACCCCCGACGCCGCGACCCCCCCAGGACGTCCTCACTGGTCTGGACACTACAGAGTCAATGAGTCAAAACTCCACCGTTCGACCAGGGTTAGAAAACCATGACTCCTCTGTGTCACCACTACAAAACAGTCACACTGATTAAACAGTGTGTGTTTAGTGTGTGTGTGTGTGTGTGTGTGTGTGTGTGTGCGCGCGTCCAACGAACATGGCCTGAAACTGTCAGAGCTCAGTTTTTAACTCGACCCGAGTGACGAGCCATCGAAGGCAGACAGCCTCCCGCTGCATGACTGGCAGAGTGGCATTTGCCTGTAACTGTGTGTGTGTGTGTGTGTGTGTGTGAAGTTCCTGTATGCCAGTGTATGATCGTAGCAGCCTAAGCCAGCGTATCGTCTCACCACTCTGACAGAGTGTTGTCTGGTTGTTATGCTATGTGTGTGTGAACACGTGTGTGTGTGTGTGTGTGAGTGTATGTTCTAATGAGCTGAATTCAAATGAGTAAGTGTGTGTGTGTGTGTGTATAAAAACCCAGAATTCGTTGCATGGCTGACAGGAGTGACAGGCGAAGCCATTTAATGCCTCGACACTGGCACAGAGTAACTGACAGAGTGGCATTTGGACACTGCGTGCGTACGTGTGTCCAAGTGTGTGTGTGTGTGTATGTGTGTGTATGTGTGTCCAAGTGTGTGTATGAGTGAGAGACATTTCTGCAGGAGTGTGTGGGATGTGAAGAGGGAGACAAGGCCTCGTTCAGACTTTGTGATTGGATTTCAGTGTAAAAAGACTAAGATATTGTTGGACATCAGCGACCTGCTGTCCCCGTCCATCCCCTCCGATCCCGTCTGACCCCGCCTGTTCCCGACGGTCCCTCTGACCCCGTCCGACCCCTCTGACCCCGTCTGTCCCCTCTGACCCCGTCCGACCCCTCTGACCCCGTCCGTCCCCTCTGACCCCGTCCGACCCCACCTGTCCCCGTCCGTCCCCTCTGACCCCGTCCTACCACATCTGGAGCAGCTCCCAGACTCCGGCCAGATGTTGAAAAGGCGCATCCGCCTCTCCGGGACACAAATGTAACCCGTCCTCGTCCCACGGATCAACTGTGTCCCGTTGCCGCCCGAGTTAAACAGGGGGACAGTTGATCCGTGGGATCAGTCCGGCCGGAGCTGGAGGCGCGAGGATGGAAAGGCTTCGCTCGGAGCTTGAGTTCGTTCTCGGTCTCGTGTGCAGCTCCTTCTTCTGCTGGTGTTCTTAGTTACCAAACGGCTTCCAGAGCTTTCAACCACGTCTCGCGGTCTCTCTGCTCACACTCCGCACACAGAAAAGCAATTTGCTCTGGAGGTGAATGAAAACACCAAAGGAGGAAAAAAAAGAGTAAAACAATGTGACCAAACAGTTTTTAATATTTTTTTTCATTGGAAGATACAAACTTCACCACAGCGTCAGTTAAAGGCAAAAACAAAAAACAAACGTCTTCTTTCTTTCAAAAATAATGAAGAAAAGGAAAAACTTTATTGTTTAAAAATAGTTAATGACCCCCCCCCCCCCAAGCTCTTTCTTCATGTTCATTTGACGGTTGATTGTTATAAATAAAATGTTTCCTCTGGCAACTTCAGGCTGAAACACAATTTACAAAACGCGTCGAAGTCGACGCAGCTCGAGTTTGTTCACATCCATGTTGGAGTGAATAAAAAGCGACGGACGCCTGGACCAGCGGGGCCAGTGAATCCGGATCAACCGAACCCGATCAAACCGGATCCACGTCCACATATTCTGGATTAAAAAATCTTAAATCCGGATTTACAAATTCCTCCGCTGTCCCTCAGGGGGCCTCTTT
>CM029125.1:20006488-20031488 GCA_016859345.1 Istiophorus platypterus
ACCTCTACCAGGTGGAGCCGCCACAACCGGACCTGCTCCAGAACATCCTGGTCCCTGTCCTGCCTGATCCAGGCTCAGGTCTTCACGCCTTCACCCCCGCCCCCCCAACGCCCAACACGTCGACCACAAGAACCGACATTCGCCGATGTCACAAGCTAATTGTTCCACAAACTGTTTTGTATTTGTCAGGGAAATGGCGCCAATAAAGCCTCTATTTGTTGCCTTTTAAACAAACGTTCTCCACTGAGAGCGGCCGAATCCGCGACCGGCAGCTCCGCCCCGGAACGTCCTTCCTGTTGTTCCCAGGTCACCTGCACGCACCTGTCCCTTCCACTTCCTGCCGCATCTTCGCCACACGTCTCCGCCTCCGTTTCCTCCTGAGGGAGGTTTTTTTTTTTCCTTTTTAAACCTCCACTCTGTTTTAGTAATACAAGGTGTCTCTTTAAAATTTCCTAGAAACTTTTCAGCCTGCGACGGTTAAAATAAGTCGACTTCTCTGTGTCTGGACCAAAAAAAAAAAAAAAAAATCAGTAAGAAAGAAAGAGGAAAAGCAGAGGCTGAACCACCACTGTGTCACAGCAGTCACCGGAAGTTAATTAAAAAAGTTGGAGCCGGTAACTTTTGGAAAGAAAAAAGAAAAAACCACATCCCATCCCTGGTGCTTTGTAAAACAGCGACCCAGAGCTCGCCAGCCCTCTGTAGCATGGCGGCGCGCGTGCTGCCGCTACGAGGCAGAAAACGTAATTAACTGTGATGGAAATCAGGGATTTTACATGTTAGAGACAAAACTCATCAACATACAGCAACAGACAGAAGGAGGACTTTGCTTTTTTTTTTTTTTAAATGGAGCGGATTTAATTTGGGCTTTTCTGAAGGGAGAAAGGATCAGGAAGTGTAGTGGTGTGTTAGTGTGTGTCTGTGTGTGTGAAATAAACGAAAATGGGGGGGGGGTTCATCTCAAGCAATTAAAATTCTATGAATAGTTCACTGCACCAATTAAAACAAAACTGAAACAGATAAGCTTGACAACTTATTTTCTGTTCTGTCTTACACACATCTAGCCTTAGCCAACACTGTGTGTGTGTGTGTATAAATACCTCAGAGGAGAGCTTCACAGAGGGAGCTCTGTAGGTTTCATTACAACTGCTCAGATATTTCTGTTTTAATCAGTGGAAATTCACATTCACACTTCAACACACAAACACTTTGATTAGTTGTAACCAGCAAATGCAATAAAACACGTTGCACATGCCCATTAATCCGTTGGTCCAGAATAAAACGAAGAAGAAGAAGAAGAAAAAAAGAAGCTCCACGTGAGGCTTTAACCAAACTCGCCGGAAAGTTTCCAGCATGAAAACGAGCGACCAGAGACCCGGAGCCTTTTCTACCTGAAATCTTTTTTCATGCACGAATTGCAAACCAGTTAAAAATGAACAGATGAAAATCTCCCAGGTTGAACAGAGCGACGCCTGCAAACTTTCATCCAGGAAATTAAAAGACGTTTTGAGAAATTCGTCCAAAGAGATTCAGCGTCCAGTCGGAACTTGAGATCGATTTATGCTTCTGCGTCGAGCCTACGCCGCCGTGAGCATTTATATTTCCGCGTCGGCGTCGCTACCAAACCACTAGTCAGCGGCGGCTTTTATACGCCATCGTGTTGAGTTTCCTCTCCAGTTTGTCGGCGTCACCTTGAAAACAATGGCGACTGAGACTTATTGGATCTCAACAGAGTCGGAGCTGAAGGATGTCGAACAGCAGTTTTAGTTTTCCCAAATTTCCCGTGACGGAGAAACTAAAGAAGTCGTCGGAGGAGTCGGTCTGTACGACGGCAGTGAAGGAGGAGGGGCCAGAAACGCAGCCCTACTGGGCCGACCAATCACAGCTCTTGTCATCTGTGTCGCTCCGACACGCTCGGTTCCTTTTTTTACAAGGTGAACGTCAGGCTACGGCGAAGGTTCGACGGCATTAAATGGCCTTTAGTCAGATGTTGACCTGGATTCTCCAAAGAACAAGGAACCAAGAGGACAAACAATAAGAGAACACGGAGGGTCCTGGAAAACGGCCCGAGAACCGACTCTGAACCAGAAACTAGATGCTCTGACGACTTCTTCTAAATAGACGACTTTGGATCCCAGTCAGACCCTCGTTAAATTTCATCCTTACAAAGATGTGTTTAACTAAATAAGCGTGTCAGTGTCAGTGTGGATCCTTTAGATCCAGATCTGGCTCAGAACAGACTGAACCACCACAACAACAAACCAGGAATCTTAGCTCGGAGGTGACAGACCGCTGACGACGACCGGTCGTCAGGCTACGTGACAAAAGGAAGAGGAAAATCACGGATTCACCGGATTACTTTGAACGCGACGATGTGTTAAATGGATGAAAAGTAGAAAAGACTGAATCGGAAACTGCTTTTTTAAGATCACTCTTGGAGCTTTAACAACTCAGAATAATTCTGTTTCTTCCTCAGCAGGTTATATTACTTTTTTATCCATTTTTACCTTCTTCCTCTATTACGTGAGGCATATTCTGAGCTCGTGTTACCACAGCAGGACCTGGTTTAAACACTAACTCCATTCAAAAGGTTTCTTGAGCGGGATCATAAATTCTGACTTAGGATCAGCCAAAAACAGCAAGCTGAGTTTAAAAGAAAAACACACGATCCGACCCCTCGAAATCTGAAGCGGGTTTTGGTGTTTGGGCGCTGAGAGGTGAAATCAGATTTATAACCTTGTTTACTTCGAACAAACTTTAAACTGAGCCACTTTCATTTTGTTGCTTCTTGGGTTTAGACAGAATTTAACATTTGAGGGCTTGAAAATAACCTTCGTGTTCCAGAACTGGACTCAGCTGAGACTGACACACGGTGGTCCTCCGGCAGCGTTCGCCGTTCGTTCCCCTTCAACGTCCAGGAAACGTTCCTGAAACGTTCCACCACGTCGACGGCCACGGGGAGAGAGAAAGCGGGAAGCGCCGCCGGGGTCGGAGGAGGACAGAAACCATGGCCAACGGCATCACAACACCGGACCCCCCCCCCCCCACACACACACACACACACAAAACATGGTCGATTTGATGTCAGGCTCCAGCAGATGGTGGGATGGAGGAAGAAGAGAGGGAGAGATAAGAGGGAGGGGGTCGGGGCGAGAGACAGCAAAAGTGACTGGGAAAGGGAGAGAGAGCGGGAGGGAGATAAGTGGAGGGAGATGGACGAGCTTGAAAGAGGAGTGTTGGGTTTCATTTAGAGAGGAAATGTGTGTGCGTGAGAGGGAGAGGGAGGGAAAGAGTTAGAGAGAAAGAGCGAGAGAGATCGATAAGACGGGGGGGGGGGTTAAGATGAGAGGAAACTCCAGCAGTCGCCAACGCCCTTGAAAGCATCGTGCTGCCTTCGCATAAAGAGGGAAAAACCAGGAGAACCGATACTGTAAACCCCCCCGGGGGGGGTGAAGGGAGGAAGCCCCCCCCCCCCGGGGGGGTTTCTCCGTTCTTTTCTTCCTCTACACTTTCAGGGTTGTTGTTGTTTTTTTAAAAATAACTTAATGTAAATACAAACAAATGCACTGAAGAAAGCTCCAAGCTGAAAGCTCCAGATCACTAGTAAGTGGGCCCTTGAGCTCAGATCCTCTTTACTTCGCATTGTTCCCCAAGGTCAGGGAACCGTGTTTACTCTGTTTTGTCCAGTTTTTGCCGGAAAACACCAAGTTGGAGCCAAACTGGAAGAAAAAGAAGCACTGGACCATTTTTAACTGAAGAAAGTTGTGACACTGTGAAGAAGAAACTGACACAAATTGTTCTGGATTCAACTAATTCAACAACATGGGGCGAATTAAACCTGAGGACAGGAGGGATACTGGAGGATGAGGAGGGAGACCTCTAAAAACTGTCAGACCGAGAGAAAACCAGCAGAATTTACCGATAATCAGAGTTTTCACCGTAAAAATGATCCGGTTCGAAGCGATTTTTATAAACGGAACAGAAATAAAACCAAAAAAAAAAAAAAAAAATGGGATCTGGTAAAACCAACTTTTTAAAACTACAAAGGAAAAGACTGGAGCTGTGACCCAAATCCGCACAGCACGGTGAACCTGGACTGTATGTACCATGAGCTAATTACTGCTAATGGAGAGAAGCCTGAGGAGGGGACACGAGAACACGTTTTAGATCAGCGGGACATCGAAGGAAACGCCTTGACACCGCCAGCCGAAGGAGGCGCGGACACACGGCTGGACATGAGGCCGCGGCGGCTGGAGCGTGGCGGACGTTTGCTTTGATGCGGCCAATTAAAATCAGCGTTTTGTTTTTTTTTCCTCCGTGAAGATGATCTGTGGATATCAGGGGAATAACAATAGCGTCTGAGGCGTCTTCTGTTGGATTTCTTCTGATGGGCGAGACGGCTGGAAAATAAATAAATGCATGAATAAAAAATGCCAAACAAAATCAAACAAATCTGGGAAGCATATATGCAAACGACCGCCTCCTTCTGACGCCGGCCTTTCAGTCTGCGGAGAGAAGACAGAGCTCTCCTCTGCCTCGGTTGTTTATTTGGCCTTTTTTTTTTCCTGGGGGGGGGGGGGGGGCATGGCGGTCTGGCTATGAGCTGCCTGTGATCTATTAATACATCTGCATAAATTAGTCAGAGCCGGTTGGCTGGCCGTGCAGCAGCTCCGGCTCCGGTCCAGAAAATCCGCCAGGATTCTGTCCACAATCTGGTGGCGTCGTTGAGCGACGGCGACTCTGAGGGCCCCGCGAGGGGAAGGCTCCTCTCATCTGCACAGCCGGGCCACGGCGGGGCTGGGGCTGGCGGCCCGGTCACGTAGAGGGCCCGAACCCAGGCTGACTAACATGCTCTTATATGCACTAATATATACTGGTAACACAAGAGCATTTGTAGCTATGGCTAAAACTACTGTGCAGAAGAAAACTAGCATACGACGTGAACAGAATACAAATAAATAATTTATAATAATAATTGAATGATAATCTCTGGTTGGAAGTTTGTTGTCGGTTTCCCAGGATCACTGATGGGAGGCGACCAGGAGCTAACGGATACATCTCCGCACCAAGGCGGGAGGAGAAATGGCTCGTTTTTTTGTTTTTCAGCCGCCGTCAAAGCCTCCGTGTGAAACCGTCAACACGCGGTTCCGCTGGTCGACAGCTGGTGGCAGTAATGTGCAGGCAGAGATGCAGCAACGGGCCAGTGAGGCGGCGAAGAAGAAGCAGAAGAATAAGAAAGCTGCTCGCAACCAAACCCGGATGTAACTGATGACGAGTTATTCAGGAAATCGTCTTTTTAAATGTTCCACGAAGATGGAAAGTGGCTAAAAAAACTTTATGAATCTCATGAATCAAAAAAAATTGAAAAAAGATTATTGAGTGAATGAATAAAGAAACATGGATCTCTTTTTATTTTACTACTGCACTGAAATGCAACATGAAACACACCAGACAGTTAAGCCACTGGCTGGTGGTGAGTTCTAACTACATTATCTTGGAAGGATCTTATAGTAATTTACTGAATGAAAGTCATAAAAGAAAAGCGTCACCTACCGACCAACACCTCGGGTTAGACCTTTCTCTAAAGCGTGTTCCTGAGGCCGCAGGTCTTTGAGACGACGGTGGACCCCGTTATTTTCTTACCTGGCCAGACATTTCATTTTCATTTCAACCAAAACTTAAACTCATTCGACTCAGGGATTCACACAGTGTAACTGGAAGGATGCACTAAGATACAGAAAACTCCACCCGACACCGTCCACCTGCTCCTTAGACTTAGGTTTGTCTCTTTGTTCGACCCCCCTGTTCAGCAGGTTGCTTCTGTTACATAACAGAACACAAACTGTATCAGCTGCAGAAAAAAGGACACTGGCAACTTTCTGATGTGATTCTGACTAATGGATGAGAGAGAGAGAGAGAGTGAAAGAGAGAGAGAGAGAGAGAGAGAGTGTATGGGGGGAAAGATGGAGGGATGCCCCCCCCCCCCGGGCTTCCTGCACTTCAACCTTGATCCTCTGGGGACAGGGAGGTTCGGGGGTGTGAATTATTTACAGCACTGTCACTGTAGTAGGGAAGCCTGTCAGTCAATAACACACACACACACACACACACACACACACACACACAGGAAGTCTGATCACTTTATCAATGTTTCAATAACTGCGGAGTCGGTCTGAGCTCGTTAACTATTCATGGTTCTGGAAGCTGATTGGTCCACGAGGGTTAGCTGATTACATCGTTTTCTTCGTACTCGTCTTTTCTTCTCTCCGTCCTTTCTTTCTTTCTTTCTCATCCCTTTGTCATTTCTGATGGTTCCAGTCGTTTCTCCATCATCTTTTCCTCGTTTCCTTCCCTCCTTCTTTCCTTCCCTTCTCTGTTGTATCTCTTACTTCCAGTCCTTCCTTGTCTCTTTTCTCGTCTTTTCGTCTTTCCTTCTTTCATCCCTCTCTACTTACTTTTCACTTCCTCATTTATACTTTAAACTATTTTTCCTTCCTTCCTTGTTCTGTCCTTCTTCCCTCTCTTTCCCTTCTTACTTTTCTCTTCCATCGATCCTCCTTCGTACTCACTTTAGCCTCAATGGCTCCTTACTCTAACTTCATCTTCTCCTCTTCTAGCCCTCCTCCCTTTACTTCTTCTCCTCCTACATTTTCCATCCTTCCCCTGATTATTTCCTTTGCTTCCTTTTTTCTTTGTCTTTCTTGCATCCATCCCTCCTCTCTTTTACCTCCCTCCTTCTCTCCCCCATCTGCCTCTCCTCATCCTTTACTTCCCTCCTTCCTGTCTCCTTTCATCCCTCCACCTCTCGCCCTGGCTCTTCTTTCCTCCCTTTGTTCCCTCCTTCTCTTGTAGTCAGAGACAAACTGAAATGTCATCGTCACACTGATCAAACAGTCGGTTTGACTTTTTGCCGACCAGAGTGTGTGTGTGTCGCCTACTGTCCATCTGTTGGAGCACCAGGAGACATGATGAGTGTTACTGTGACTCACACACACACTCACACACTCACTCACACACACACACACACACACACACACTCTCTCTCTCTCTCTCCTTTTGGCAGGTTTTTCTGGATCTGTCAATCAATTTATTAGAAAGAAAGGAACAGACGACGTGAATCACAAAGACCCAGATTAGGAAGCAGAACAAGACGCAGAACAGGAAGCAGAACACACACGTTGGCGTGAACAAGGAAGGAGGGGCTACTCAGCGGGGAAGGAGGGGCTACTCAGCGAGGAAGGAGGGGCTACTCAGCGAGGAAGGAGGGGCTACTCAGCACACTAAAAGTTGTTTGTTCATGGAAAATAAAACCCTTTTGCCTTGAAAATATTCAAAATATTGAAAATATTAAACATGGCCTTGGAGAAGTTTTGGGAAAAGTCTAGTGGCATAAAAACAAATATGGCAAAGAACCTAGAACCATCGTCGCCAGAATCACCATCAAAAAACCGGCTCCAGTCGCACTTGGCGCCCGAGCCTATTGAGCATGAAATGCAGGATTGAATATCGGCTGGGGTGGGGGGGCAAGTCTCATCATTACCCATGATCCCTTGCCCACGCTAATGCAAATGCACTTGACATTAGCGGCATGCGATTGGCCGCTCGGAGCATCTGGGCTTCTTCCGTTATCATAGTGAATAATTCAGGCGGCTGTTTAGCTGACGGCCTCGCTGGCATTTCCTCTGTGCTAATTGCTTGCTAAGCGTTCCACTCGACCTTTAACAGGGATAAAATTTGGAGAGGTTTCGTTTCAGTTGTGTGTGTGTGTGTGTGTGTGTGTTTCCAGTTGCCCTCTGAGTGTTAATTGTTTAAACTCCAACTGAACTACGTTTTCCTTCAGGATTTAGGATTTAGGATTCAGAGCTTTTTCCTCTTTGAGCTCAATATCAGTACAATTAAACCCTTTTTTTCTATGCATTCGGTTACATTAAAAATCAGCACCAATACGAACACGTGTATTAAAGTTTATTAAAGGAGGAGGAGGACACAGCGTCTGGACTCAACAGTCACAACTCGAGCTTCCTCTTTTTTAGTAAAGTCTGCAGTGAAGTCTGCAGCTCCGGCTAGTGTCAGCTCCCGTTTACCGTGTGTGGACGTAGGTGGTGTCGACGACCGGCGGATCATGCTGCTGCCGTGGAAACCCAGAAAGTTGGCGGGTCTCGGGCACCTTCTGGGGGCACCTCTGTGTTTTCCTGCTTCCTGAGGACGTCGCAGATAAAATTCCTCATGAACCGTGAGTCACGCCGACCCTAAGGAAACGCGTGTCACGTCTGTCCAGATCAGCGACTCCCGAGTCCTCATACAAACACACGCCGACCTGTGCTGCTACAGAGAACATACCGAGGAAGACGCCACTGAATGATTCCTGGCCGGTCGACAGAGTCTCTGAAGCTCTGGTGTTAAATTTCTAAACCTTCAAAAGCTCTCAGAGAGGAAACTGATTCTTTCCTGCAAAAAACTTTCTGTAAAATTGATTCTGTCCGCGGGCAGCGATGAAATTTTAACAACACATGCAGCTGTAGGCAACAGGCACGCACACACACACACACACACACACACACACACACACACACACACACACACACACACACTCTCTGCAATGCATAAAACTCCAAAAAACAACAGATTCAGCCAGAGAGCTGCTATTTAACACAGCAGCTGCCACTTCTCAGAGAAGAGAGACATGAAGCTGTGTTCGCTTTTGTCCCTCTCTCTTTCTCACACACACACACTAAATATTTAAGGTGAAGAAGCCGCCGCTGATGTAAAATCAGCGGCGGCTTCTTCACGTTTCATTTGCTTTGCTTTGGAAGGTTCTGCCTCGACCCGGCATGACTTTTACCTCAGGACAAGTTTACCCTGTTTTTATTGTTTTTGCGGCCTAAGTGTAAACACCAGCCCCGCCCCCCATCATCTTCCCAGGATGAAGAAGTACTGTCGACTACTGACTCTGGAGCTAGGACGACCCAGGCTGATCCTCAGTATCGGTATCGGCTATAAAAAGCCGATCAGGTCAGGAGATGAGCATTATCTCCCATCTGACAAATCATTTTTTGAGGAATGAAACAAGCTCTCCCTCTCTCTCTCTCTCACTTAGTGGTTTTTCCTCTCCATCTCTCCCTCTCTCACCCGACCCCCCCCGCCTTTCACTTGAGGCCACTTTACTTACTGGAGACGGCAAAACACAGGACTCACGGTCCTGTGTGTGTGCGCGTGTGTGTGTGTGTGTGTGGTGGGTCGATATGAGTTTAAAGACAAACAGGAAGAAATTTGAGTGTGTGAGAGAGAGAGTGTGTGTGTGTGTGTGTGTGCGTGTGTGTGTGTGTGTGTATGTGTGTGTGTGTGTGTGTGTGTAAGTGCCCCCATGCCTACAATCTAATCAGATTCATTCACAATACATTTCCCTGATCTCTCGGGTAACATGAGCTAGCCGTGATTCAGTCACGTCTGTGTGTGTGTGTGTGTGTGTGTGTGTGCGTGCGTATGCGGTTCTGTGTGCACGTGGATCAATAGACTTAATGTGTCATTCAGTTAACCTGCCACCTGCCACAGAGAACTTCAAGCTGAGCAGAACCTCCTCTGAGTTTTAATAACAGAACAGAAATCCATCTCCTCGGGTCGGAGCTGATTTCTGGGCGGGTTGAGAACACCGCAGGATCGCGACGCCGTCTGTCTCCTCGCCCCCTGGACCGATCGGATCCCTCATTTCCACGACACCTGTCGGCGTCCAATCGGCAGCCAGAGCCGGAAACATCGCACTGGACATCACGAGGAAATAAAGGATCGATGCAGTGGGCAGTGAAGGGAGGAGGGATTCACCGTGGCTCCATTCACCCCAGATTTATCCCGCCAGTGGAGGCAGGCTGGTTCTAACATCACCTGCCCTGGTCGGGGATTTTAACACCGTTCGCCACAGAGTTGAACGCGGCTGAATTTACCCAATTTTTTCCGTCAACTCGTTTAAATCCCGCCCTCGTATTTTTAAAATTAAAGCCATCAGGAGAGTCAGAGCTCATTAAATGAGCTTCGCTGTTACAAGCAGGTGCTGGTTTTCACACCTTAGTCCTGTTCACATCTGATAAAATGTCTCCATTAACAGCAGCTGAACCAGCAGTGACCAGCTCCTGTCTACAGTGTAGCAGTGGACGTACAGACGACTGTCACTGGATCACTGTGATACTGGAGCAGACTAAAAAACGGCAGCATCCTGAATGGAGTTCTGCAGCCTCTGTTCCCTCTGGTTCCTAAGTGGATATCTGGAAACAATTCAAGAAAAAAAAACAACAACAAAATAACCCCATTATGTTGACATAACTCAGTGTTGAGCTAAGCTCGACAGGCTCGAACCCACCCGCCTACACCCCTTTGGGAAGCAGAGCAAGGCTCAACCATTGTCCTGGTTCACACGGTGACGCAAGAGCAGAGCTGCTTCCTGCTACACTCCACTGCGCCTGGGAACTTTAAACTCCTTTTAAACGGAGGAAAAGCTGATCCTCGCAGTCTCTGGCTCTCTGGCGCTCAGAGACGGGTTTTTAAATGGTCAGCACAACATTAAAAAAAGAAACGGGACAAACTGCGACGCTGTCGGCGTCCGTCGGTTGGAACAACTGGATGTAAACGCAGATTAATCAGAGGCCCGAGGCCGATTGTGCTTCACATCTGAAGCCTGGTGGAGATGGTTCGGCTCTCGTCTCTGCCGCCGAGCGGAAACTGTCTGACGGACTCGTCCTCGAGCTAACGTCAGATCGAGTTTGTCCCCAGGCCTCGGCCCAAACTCCCCCGGGGACTTTCCAGGGGCCGTTGATAAAGTCGGTCGGGCTCCGGGGTGCGATGAGCGTTTTGAAACCTCAGAGCTCCGGCTGTTTATGTCATTTCTGGGGGCTCTGTTTATTATTTCATGCATCTGAAATGCGACAGAAGCAAAGGAAGCGAAAACAACAATGACCCGTCTCTCGTTAAGGTAGATGAAGGTAAAGGAAGGAAAAATAAACAAAACCCATCTCTGGCCTTTATTTGTCCTCGGGGGGGTCACTTTGTCTGCTTCTCTTGGGATGGGGGGGGTGCTTTGAAAATAAAGAAAGACTAGGAAACGAAAAGATGATCATTTTTAGTGGGGGGGGGTGTTCAGTGAAACTACTAACAGAGAAAACGATTCTCATCGTTTCTCATCATTTTCTGTTTCCAGCTGCCCACTCTTTCTTTCCACCACACACACACAACGAAAGTCAAGGGCATGGACACACACACACATAGAGAAACATTAGCGTGCACGCACACACACTGTTGTAGAATTCCCTTAGGTGAGTGAGTCATCCAAAACAATCTTCACGATCTCTGACTGTGTGTGTGTGTGTGTGTGTGTGTGTGTGAGAAAGAGTGTGTGTTTGTGTGTCCAACATCCTGATTATGTGTTATTTAGCCAAATTATAAATTAAAATCACAACTAAAGGAGCAGGAGAAAATGTTGAGAGCGAGTGTATGAATGTACAAGTACCTGTGTTGGTTTGTGCCTACGTGTATGTGTGTGTGTGTGTTTTGCATATGTAACATGCCTCCTTAGTCTTATTTTCACACATGGTTGGAGCTCAGCGAGTGTGTCTCCTCTAAACGCATCACATGTCCTTCATTAAGATGAATTCAGGAAGAACGAGCTCATTTCTACGCAGATAATGTCCTTTTTTTCTTTTTACATTCGTTTGAGCTCCACAGTGTTTTTACTGTCTGTGTTTCTCATTGATTACCAGGTATCAAACTGTTACTGTGGCCTTCACGTTAGCTCATCAGCCACCAGCCTCCCGCTGCGCTGCCCGTTTCCGCCTCTGATCCGGAACTTCGGGTCGTCTCTGCTTCCCGCCCGTCTGTGGGCCAGTTTGACCGGTTGGCGCAGACACAAGGCATAACCGTCGCAACGACTGGTCTCATGCCGCTGACGGGTTCTGACGGACCCGGCGGTGGCGTGGTTCTACCTGAGCCGCCTGGCGACAGGAGGTGGAGCCAACTGATGGAGCTGCTTAACGCTGACCACAAACACGGAAAAAGAAAGTTCTGTTGAGAGAAAGTGAAGATTCCTGCTCCACGTTAAATAAAACTCGTCACAAGTTTGTAAGGAAACGTATCAAAAATTAGAGACAAATACTATGATTTAAGGAGGAAGAGCTAGTGAGAGGTAGCTGTCTTCCGTCTATTCTGTGCCTCCTGTCCTGCTCCCCCCCTCCCTCCCTCGCACCTCCTCCCTCGCCGCCTAGACATTTGAACCTTGACCCCTGTGATCAGCGCTGAGAGGTCAACGGGAGGAACCGGAGGAAGTCCGCGTTGACGTCTGAGGACTTTTATTTTGCTGAGAGAGAGAGTCCGGGTCACTGGGTCTCTGGGGCCTGTCAGACTCAATGTTATTCAATGAAGGCACCGACCTCGTCCTTGTCCTCGACCTCGACCTCGTCCTCGACCTCGTTCCCGTCCCCGACCTCGTCCTTGGCCCCGACCCCGACCTCGTCCCTGACCTTGGCTCCGTCCCCGTCCCCAACCCCAACCTCGGCCTCGCCCCCGACCTCGTCCCCGACCTCGCCCTTGGCCCCGAACTTTGTGGCGCGGAATCCAAGTTTCTCTAAACTAAGCCAGAATTAAGCCTCACACTCAGGACAATGCCTCATTTACCTGTCGGTCTTTCATGTGAAGGTTTAGCTGGTGTTCCTAATAAACTGGACTCCGAGTGAGTTACATTTAATTACTGATCGCTTCCATTGATCAGAGACGATGTTCTTACATTTTAGTCCCTTTTTTATATTATTAGAAGAACGTTAATATCAGGCCTCTGCACTGGAAAAGGTCTCTCTCTCTCTCTCTCTCTCTCTCTCTCATCCCCAGACAATAAGAAGTCAGTCTACTCGGATCGAACCTCATCACTGACACACACAAACACACACACACACACACACACAAACACCTGGGATTGAGATCAGACTAGAAGAGGACAGCGAAGCAGAAACTGTCGATAAGGAAAGACACCAGGTATCCCTCCCTTCCTCCCCCTTCTTGTCCTTGCCTCTCTCTCTCTCTCTCTCTCTCTCTCCTTTCTTTCTGTTCCTACTTTCTTTCCCCCTCCCTCCGTCTGCTATCTATTCTTATTTCCATCCCGCTCTTCTCTCTTCTAGCATTTCTCCCACTTTCTCCAAAACGTGTTTGGATCTCATTTGAGGGACAAGTGAAATAACAGAGAGACGGATCGGCCGGTGCTGATGAGGAAGCTCTCTCTTCCATTTTAGAGCAAACACACACTCACACACACACACACACTTGCCTCAAACCCATCGACATCTCAGCCGTCACAGCGACAGTCGACCTCTATCTGTGTGGGAGAGAGAGGGAGGGAAACGCCAGCGAGGCCCGGCCACTTTCTGCCGGACATCAAATCGGCAGTGGCCTCGGATTGTTTCCACCAATCGGCGAGAACGAGACGGTAGAAACCGATGGGTCGACTGAGACCAGAACTCGGCTTCTCGCTCGGGCCGTGGAGCCACTTACTTCTCAGAGAAATTGACTAAAAGACGCATGAAAAGGGCAAAGACAAGTCACTGAAGCTGCCGAACGGGGGAGAAGAGAAAAAGCACCAAGGCCACGTGAAGACAAATGTTTCAAAAAGAACTTTTGTTCTTGATTTAGACTGTTATCTTTAAAATGTCCATGTGGAGTCTGAGAACGTTTTACTTTTCGTAGTTTTCTGACATTTTAAGCAAATAAATCAACTAAATAATGTAGAAATTAATCAAAAGATTAATCGAACATCTGGTCGCAGGCAGGAAGTTGAGGATTTACCCCGACGATATTCCTCTGGACTCTGGATCGGATGGACGGCCTGCTCACACTCTAAAGGAATCACGGCTGGAATTTCTCTGTTTCTTGCTTGAATTTGAGTTTCCTCGGATAAAAGCCAAACACAGAACAGACGCACAGGAGGCTTTTTGTCGCATGTGAAGAAAACTCTGGAATGTTCAGGGATTTCTCAAGACCTCCACACTGGTACTTCTTCACAGAGAAAGCTGTTTGGCAGGCATCATTGAGTATTTGGATTCGTGGGCGTCTGCCTCCCGCCGACAGTCACGGTGAGACGGTGCCAAAATCGGGATCCTCCACATTTCCTCCGTCTAATGATTTATCATCTTGAGTTGCACCGATTCTGGTTTCCCTCAACTTATCTCGTCAGTTTCAGGTCTTGTTCAGCGGCTGACAGTGATTCCACTGTCATCCGACACATATTCGAACACCTGAAGCTCGGTTTGTCGGGTCTAGGCCGGAGTTCTACAGGTAGACCCCCCCCCCCCGAACGGGGTCCTGCGGTCCTGAGGGAGGCACCAGATCTGACTCTGGATACCGAGACAGTGGGATCACAACTAAAGGATTGGGTGATGACAGATTTTTCCTTTCATCAACCTCTAGTTCTGGCATGTTTGGAACCAGTTGTCATTGCCGAGCTGCTCATCGTGTAGAGCCGTCTACCTGGTGATTTATGCAGAGTTCTGTGTTTATTGGGCAGAACACCGTTCACGGCCATATGTGATACTCGTGACTGTGACCCCATGGTCATCAACCTGCTGCTCTACCAGCCTCCTGTCTTCTGGTTTCAGTCTTTTGACCAGATGTTGATCAAGCTGCAGGGAATGGAGCGTCACCGAGGTCCAGCATCGACGTTGAGTGGGTCCGGATGAGGTCCAGTCTCGGACAGGAAGAACATCACAGGACTTTCGCCTGGGTCCGATGATGGAAAGTCCCAGAAACCGACTCAACGTCGACGCTGAAACGTCGGAAAAACTGCAGCGACCGGTGGAATAATAAACCCCGATCGGTTCCGACCAGATCCGACCGGATCCATCCAAAACGAAGGTATCGTTTTTTTCTGTGGCAGCAGCAAGACCCCCCCCCAAGTGACCCAAGCAAAGCTGCTGACTGCAGGATTCACCAGGGCTGGATCGACGGAGGTGTGTGTGTGTGTGTGTGTGTGTGTGTGCTCTGAAATTGGCAGCTCGCAGCAGACATGATTGCCTCACCGGTGTGTGCTCCCGGGCGGCCATATGTACGTCGGCCGTAGCCTCCAAAGCTCAAAGCTCCACGTTGGACTACGAAAGTAAAAACGCGGAGGAAGAAGGCCAGGGGGAGGAGCCAAGAGCCGATAGCCGAGATCCGGATCGGGAAAATCCAGTTCTCGTGCTGGACTGGACTACAGGGATCAAGCCACAGCAGGAAGAGGGACGGAGAAAGACTCGGGTTTCAGAGACGAATCCTCAGCAGTAACACGTTACCGAGAAAGGCCGCACAGGACCGTAGAAACAGTGGGAAGTAACTAAGTACATTACCTCAATTACTTAATGGCTTATTTACATTTTTAAGGGGGAAGGAAAATATTGCACTTTTTATTCTATTACAATAATTTAATAGCTCTAGTTACTTTGCTGAATCAAACATCAAACTATAGACCAACTAATATCAACTACTTATTTATGATGTGTTATCATTGGGGGGGGGGCACCAGCTTCATCTTTACCAGCTGCAGCGATAAAGTGACGGACACATTGAAGGTTTGAGTCCCAGACAAGTTCCAATGACTGAAATAAGCCCCGGTGATTATTTAGTGTTGGAAAACTGAAGCCGAGTTGTTTGTTTGTTTGTTGACACATTTCACATCCTGCACCTGCAGCTCACCTGCTCTGCTCTTATCAATGTATCTGTGGGCCAGCTGGTCGCGGATCAGTTTTACCTGTAATCAGAACCAGATCGCACGGTTCTGTCCAGGGAACTTAGAACAAATAAACAGGAATAACAGCATTTAAAAAAAAATCCACTGTTGTTTGTTTGTTTGATGATTTTATTGTGTTCATTATGTCTGTGCCTTGATGCTATTTGTTTGTTTATAACTGTGTAGTTTTTACATGTGTGTATATTTGCATTCTTTACAGTGTGTCTATGTGTGTGTGTGTAGATTAGTTCTGTTTTTTTAACTCCCTGATGTGTTTATCATCTGAGTGTGAAGTGTGAAACCATGTTTGTGTGTGTGCGTGTATGTGTGTGTTTGTGCGTGTACCATCATAACCTCTATGCTCAATTACACCCTGATTACCCAGAGGCCCCTGGGGCTGTGGCAGCCAGTGAGCTCGCTGATATGAATCTGGTGTTTTTGATACAGAACACACACACACACGGCATGCACACATACATGTATAAACATGTCAGTGCACACACACTCAAACACCATGCAAATACTTTTGCCCCCCTCCATCTCACAAACACAAACACACACACAAACACACAAAGAAATACACACACACTCCAGGGATCCAGTGCTGCAGTGAGCTAATATGCTAACACTGCAGGGTAACCTAGATAGGAGGAGGAGGAGGAGGAGGAGGAGGATAAGGAGGAGGTCAAAATGGAAAAAAAACATAATAAAAAGACAGGAAAGGAAGGAGAAAAGAGGAGAGGAAACAAGGAGAGGAGGGAGGAAACTAGGAAAGGAGAGGAGAGGAAACAAGGATAGGAGAGAAGGGGAGGAGGGAGGGAACAAGGAAAGGAGAGGAGAGGAAACAAGGAGAGGAGGGGACCAGAGGAGAGGAGGGAAGGGGAGGTAGAGGAAACTAGGAGAGGAGAGGAAAGAAGGAGAGAAGAGAAAAGAGGAGGAGGAGGAGAAGGTGGAGGAGGAGGTGGAGGTGGTGACATTTTGAAAAGGTGAATGGGATGATGTTGACATTTAGAGAAAAACGAGATAAAGTGAAATCTAGATCCCATTTAGAAAAGAGGGAGGTTCAAAACCTCAGGAGACAGCAAACACACCCGCTCTGTGTATGTGTGTTAGTGTCTGTGTGTGTGTATGTGAGTGTGTTTAAACACTGTTCATTACCAGGACTGACAGTAGAAAATGTAAAGTTACTATTGCTGCTTCTTCTCATTTTGTCTCCATCACAGAGAAAGAAAACAGGTGTGTCTTGACTGAGTGAATAAAACAGAGGAGAAGGAAATGTCAATGTTATTACAGCAGACAGGAAACGCTCCACTTCTCTGGGCCGGACCTTCGTTTTGGATGGATCCGGTCGGATCCGGTCGGAACCGATCGGGGTTTATTATTCCACCGGTTGAAACCGGGGGCCCGTGGACCGAGTTCTGGCTCACGTCTAATGCCTCTACTAGCTTCACGAGGGCCTGGGACATTTCTGCCATTAGGATGGAGGCTCCTGCAACAGTAAGGGACACGTCCTTCTCCGATGAGACGTCTGAGAGGTTTTCGCACGTTGGACCATCCTGAGGACGCTTGCGACTCTGGGCTCTGCAGATAAATCAGCCCCCTGAGGAAGCGGGTTCAATCTAGTGGAGTAAAAATGACCAGATTTGCCTCTGAAGGCTAAAAATCCCAGAAGTTTAACGTAGCAGAAAAGGGACGAAACGATGGGTCAAACAGAGAGAACTTCAGCAACACAGATACCTACATCCTCCACTACACCTGCCGGCTCACCTGAGAGCCCCCCCCCCCACACACACACTTCTCTAGGTTCCCAGGCCTCGCTCTGGGGTCAGTGGACCGGAGTGAGGTTAATGGGGGGGGCTACTTCTCTGTCAGCCTGATTTGTGGAGGCAACAGAAAACAATCATACATTATTCAGGCCGAAAACACGGGCAACCTGCTTCCGGAAAAATCACTACTCACCCTCCCATCCCCCTTTTCTCCCCCTAACAGGTACTAATGCTCTCTCTACCAGCCCCCTCCATCACCCCCCCACTCACTCTCTTTCCTCCTGCATCTGTTTAGGGGTGAGGGTTAGTCTCTCTCTCTCTCTCTTTAAATTTTTCATCAAGCTGTGGTGGGCGGCTGCTTCTCTTTGTCCTGCTGAGCCGGGGGGGTCGGGGGGTGATGACAGGGTGACAGGTGAACGGAGAGAGGACTGAACAGAAAGAGAGGGAGGACAGACGAGTGGGGGCCGTTCCGCCCTCCGAACAGAGCTTCCTTTCCGCCGTTCATGTAGACTTTTTTAATGTCAATGATCCAAGTATCTTAAAGAGATTAAAATAATTAACAATGTTAATAACAGTAAGCGAAGATAAGCACTAAAACAACATCTAACGCATATGGATAAAAATGGCTTCTCTGTGGAGACGTTTTCGACGATGGTTTTAAACGTCAACACGTGTTTCATCTCCATCTGTTGGAAGTTCCTCAAAATCGTCTAAATAATAACGAATAAATAAACAGAAAAATGAATATTAATATCTAATATTAGTAACACACAACCAGCGTTAAAAATTAAAGTTTAAATTTTGCCCTCCCACTGATATCATGGGTGGTTGTACCGTTACTACTGAAAAAAACAGAGCAGCATTTTGATAAACAGCCTGTTGTATCATCATGACGAAGCACTCTCTCCGTCAAACACACATTAGATCTGAAAGCCACACACACACACACACACACACACACACACACACACACTTCTGTCAGTCTATACCACACACTCATCCTCTCTGGGGGGGGCGGGGGGCGGGGGCCGCTGTCAGCCTGACTGACGGCTCCGTCGGCTTATCAAATTAGTCCTGGACCAGTCGCGGCCGACAGCGCTGCCGACCAATAAATGCAGATTTGTGGTGGATCATAGTGAGACATCACCTTTGATTTGCTACTACACGAGATGTTTATGAAGCGGGAGGGAGGGTGAGAGACTATCGGGAGACAGGAGAGGGAGAGACAGAGAGACAGAGAGAGGGGGAGGCACTTTGTCTCCTCCCCCTCCCTCCAGACCTCCCTTATTTGATTAACTTCAGAAGAACTGAGGAGGAGAAAATGCGTCCGAGAAGCTGCAGTTTCCGGCGGCCTCGGCGTGTTTTGGATCCATTTGCGGCCATAATGCTCATTATGGTTTGTCTGGGGACGAAACATGAGCCAATGCCCCCCCCCACCAAGGAAGTCAGACCAAGAGTTGAATGGCACCAAGAGAATCGGACTCTTCGTTTACACACAGTGGTTTGACGTGGAAAATAAAAGTTTATCTGCATCTGGTTTTGGCACAAAAAAAAAAAAGAAAGAAAAAAAGACAGACTGTGTGTTGACCAGGAGACAAAATTCGTATCAGTCCTTCACCTCTCTGTCATCATGTACATGTGCTGTACAAAGGAAAACTAAAGGAACCGCCAAATGTGTGTGTGTGTGTGTGTGTGTGTGTGTGGGGGGGGGGGTCGGAGTGAATGTGGGGTGGATCATGCTTTGTGAATGTGCATTTCCCCACCATAAACTGCTCCCAAGGACATTCGAAACATCTGGTTTCACTGAAACCCTATGATGCACAAAAGCGTCTAAACAAGACTTAGTTCTTTTTTGTCTAATTTTAGAATAATGAAGGATGGAACAATAAACCAGGGGCAAACTATGAGTTTGTGATGAAATGACAATCCTGACATTTGTTCTGCTGTGTCTGTTCTAATGCGTCTGTGTTTACACTTAAAATCAATTTCCCAGGTTGTTCCTTCCTTGTTCCGTGCGGAACCCTGACATTTACACCGAGACGGCCGCCTCCTGTTGAAAAGGCGTTTACACTGCATGCAGGAAGCGGCGTGGAACGAGCTCAGGTGGGTTTTATGCTCTGGTCAGCGTCTGCTGCCCTTGTAAAAAAATAAAACCCGGTAAAGTTAAAGCTCCTCTGGGGGGACGTCGGTTCAGATCCAGAGAAGCTTTATTGTCCATTGGCCGTGGAACCGAAGCTCCTCAATCAATTACGGCAGGGTTTTTTTTTCTTTCTCTCTCTTTTCCCCAGACTTGTTGAGGGCGAAACGTGCAGAAGCAGCGGCGGCGAGTCTGGCGGATGTGCGAATCCGTCGACCGCCACTTTTATGTCTCTGACGGGTACAAACGGTCTCAGGCCTCCTCATCAGCCTCTTGGATGCGGTCGGGGATGTTAGCAGAGTTTAATACGCTGACTAATGGCAGCAGATGCAGGGCAGCGATCCATCAGAGTGGATGGATTAAAGAGGGAGGTTGTGTGTGTGTGTGTGTGTGTGTGTCTGTGTGTGTGTGCGTGGAGGGGGGGGCACGTTGATAAGTCGACTGGGGACTCGTCTTTGAGAAAAGATTATTAAAAAAATTATTAAAAAAAAAAATTATTAAAAAAATCTGAGTTGTTTTGGTCCAAATTTAGATTTGCCTCCTTTGTTTTTGTTTGGTTTCTTTTGTTTTTAACAAACAGGAGGAAACGAAGCAGTCGTTGGGGACTATTTTTTGCAGTTGATTAATCCACACAATGCTCGTTAGGAGGAGGCATTCGCTGGTGGTTTTTATTAAGTTGCTTCTAGACAGGAAGCTCTTATTTTGAAGTGACGAGAGCTACGGCGTGTGTTTTTAAACAGGCAGAGGGATGATAGAGTGTGGACGGAGAGACAGTCAATTTGTGTAAAGCTAGAGAGGGAGAGTGTATGTGTGTGTGTGTCTGTCTGTCTGTGTGTGTGTGTGTGGGAGGGAGGGAGAGAGACAAAGGGGGAGTGAGGGAAGTTTGGGGAGAAAAAGGTGCATTGCAGGTATTTTATGCGCCACTAATTTAGGAACTGATAACGGTAATTAAGTCGGTTTAGAACTTTCTCCGTCTCTTCTCTTCATCATTATCATTAAGCTGTAATGGTGGTGATGAGAAGTGTGTGTGTGTGTGTGTGTGTGTGTGTGTGTGTGTGTGTGTGTGTGTATGAGCAAGTGAGTGTGTGTAACATAAGCAGGGAAAATGACAATGTGTGGGAGATGGAGAGATAGAGAGAGGGAGAAAATGGGGGGAGAATTTTTATTTTTTGGGGGGGGGTGCATTGCAGGTTTTTGTGCAGCACTAATTTTAAGAACTGCACCAAAAATACGTGGACGCCCAAACATTACAGCCCCATGTGACTGTGACCCCACATCATGGGTCACGACCCTGGTTAAGCAGGTCGTGATGTCAGGTCTTCCTGACGGTTGTGTAGGATCTGAAACTCTTAACTTGACTCGTCTGCGATGAAGGTCTGAGGACAAAAACATGACGGGTTCGATAAAAAAGGCAGAAAAATATTTTTTTCTATCTCATCTCCTCAATCATTTTGTTGTGAGGCTTCATAGTTGATGAAATAAACCTAAAATAAACCTAAATAACATGACGGCTTCTTTCGTTTGGACTCGTTCTGTTGGGTCACAAATCCAACTGTCAGGCTTCACAGAAGTTGTAACTGAATTCATTGTTTATCTAATGATTCTGGAGTTTCACTGTTTTAAAACCAAGAACTGAGTCTTTATCTTCCAGTGTCTCTCACCCCTCTCTCACCCGGTCTCTCCCCATTAGCCCTAATACTAAAAGTCAGCGTACACTAATGTATTGTTAGACACGTGTCTGTTTGTGTGTGTGTGTGTTAATGTGTGTGTGTGTGTGTGTGTGTGTGTGTGTGCGTGGAGGGGGCACGTTGATAAGTCGACTGGGGACTCTTCTTTGAGAAAAGATTATTAAAAAAATTATTAAAAAAAAAAATTATTAAAAAAATCTGAGTTGTTTTGGTCCAAATTTAGATTTGCCTCCTTTGTTTTTGTTTGGTTTCTTTTGTTTTTAACAAACAGGAGGAAACGAAGCAGTCGTTGGGGACTATTTTTTGCAGTTGATTAATCCACACAATGCTCGTTAGGAGGAGGCATTCGCTGGTGGTTTTTATTAAGTTGCTTCTAGACAGGAAGCTCTTATTTTGAAGTGACGAGAGCTACGGCGAGTGTTTTTAAACAGGCAGAGGGATGATAGAGTGTGGACGGAGAGACAGTCAATTTGTGTAAAGCTAGAGAGGGAGAGTGAATGTGTGTGTGTGTCTGTCTGTCTGTGTGTGTGTGTGTGTGGGAGGGAGGGAGAGAGACAAAGGGGGAGTGAGGGAAGTTTGGGGAGAAAAAGGTGCATTGCAGGTATTTTATGCGCCACTAATTTAGGAACTGATAACGGTAATTAAGTCGGTTTAGAACTTTCTCCGTCTCTTCTCTTCATCATTATCATTAAGCTGTAATGGTGGTGATGAGAAGTGTGTGTGTGTGTGTGTGTGTGTGTGTGTGTGTGTGTGTGTGTGTGTATGAGCAAGTGAGTGTGTGTAACATAAGCAGGGAAAATGACAATGTGTGGGAGATGGAGAGATAGAGAGAGGGAGAAAATGGGGGGAGAATTTTTATTTTTTGGGGGGGGGTGCATTGCAGGTTTTTGTGCAGCACTAATTTTAAGAACTGCACCAAAAATACGTGGACGCCCAAACATTACAGCCCCATGTGACTGTGACCCCACATCATGGGTCACGACCCTGGTTAAGCAGGTCGTGATGTCAGGTCTTCCTGACGGTTGTGTAGGATCTGAAACTCTTAACTTGACTCGTCTGCGATGAAGGTCTGAGGACAAAAACATGACGGGTTCGATAAAAAAGGCAGAAAAATATTTTTTTCTATCTCATCTCCTCAATCATTTTGTTGTGAGGCTTCATAGTTGATGAAATAAACCTAAAATAAACCTAAATAACATGACGGCTTCTTTCGTTTGGACTCGTTCTGTTGGGTCACAAATCCAACTGTCAGGCTTCACAGAAGTTGTAACTGAATTCATTGTTTATCTAATGATTCTGGAGTTTCACTGTTTTACAACCAAGAACTGAGTCTTTATCTTCCAGTGTCTCTCACCCCTCTCTCACCCGGTCTCTCCCCATTAGCCCTAATACTAAAAGTCAGCGTACACTAATGTATTGTTAGACACGTGTCTGTTTGTGTGTGTGTGTGTTAATGTGTGTTTGTGTGTGTATGTGTGAGAGCTCCATGGGGAAAAAGGTCACTCTTTAAAAGACATTAAAAGCCTGAAAGATGAATAGTGTCGGACATTTTTACGCACTGCGGGGCCTTCGCTGCACACACACACACACACACACACACACACACACACACACACACACATCTCACACAGACAGACAGACAGACAAACACACACACACAGTAAGGCAAGGTCAGGCAAGTGAGAGTGTGTGTCACAGTAATGTGAAAAAGGAGTTCTCAGCCATAAGGTACCAACCTCCCACTGCTGCCCTTTGTATATATATATATATATATATATATATATATATATACACACACACAGACACACACACACACAAACACACACTCCTTAAAAAATGAGATGTCAACACCAGGTCCTGCAGACTCAGAGGTGTACACCAAGGACAGCTCTGTGTGTGTGTGTATGTGTGTGCATGTGTGTGTGTGTGAGATTCATTGCTTCTCATTGTTATTTAGAGTGAACAGGTACTTTTCCCTGTACAAATAGAGGAGAGAGAGAGAGAGAGAGAGAGAGAGAGTGTGTGTGTAATCAGTCTGTAATCAGTCGTCTGCCATTAGTAGAAAAACAGACAGAACAACTCTACTCCTCTTTTCTTCCTCTTTCTTTCTTCTCATGTTTTCATCTTCAATCACCTTTCTAACTTTCCATCTTTTACATTTCATTTTCCTACTTTTCGTTTTTTCATTATTTCCACGATTCTATTCTTTACTACATCCTTTCCTTTCCTCCCTTTTGTCCTTCATTTCTTACTTTATTTTTCTCTTTTCATCCCTGTTCTACCCTTTTTTCCACATGGCTGTTTTCCCTTTTCTAATTGCATTTCCTCCTTCCTTTCTTCTTTTCTTTCCTCTTTCTTTCTCTTGGTTTTATTCTATTCCTGTGCTGCCTCTGCTCCCTTCTTTCCTCTCTTGCATCCTTTCCTACCATCCTTCCCTTCCTCCCTACTCTCTCTCTCTTCTAGTTGAAGAATTCCTCTCTCTTCTCTTTCCTCTCTTACGTTCCTTGCTTCTGTATGTTGGACCGGATTATGTTCTGGCCTGACCCGACAGCTGCGGGAACCGAAATGAACACTGACAGTTTCTGCCTCTACGCCGTGTAGCGTCTCACAGTGGGAGACATCTGGGACATGGAGAAGAGAGAGGACCTGAACACACCTGGGGGGGGTCAGGACCATTAAATCAGCCTCACATAGCAAACACCCTCTCACCATGAACGGTGCCAACTTTGGTTTCAATCACAAAACCCGATTATGTACGAACACGTTCATCGCTGGAGTTATCTGGGCTGAACCAGGACTAAAACACCATAGAAAACTGGACCAACCAAGGATAAAGAACCAGAGAAAACTAAACCAACACAGTTAAAATACCAGAGAATATTGGACAAAATCATGGCTAAAACGCAATAGAGAACGGGACCAAACCGGGGCTAAAGAACCAGAGAAAACCACACCAAACCGGGTCTAAAATACCAGAGAATACTGGAACCAACCAGGGCTGAATTTATGGCTCTGTCTCAAAAGACAAAAATATCCCGTAGCCTGATTCCAGCATCTCCTTCCTTCCTTTCTTCAGTGTTTGTCGTTTTTCTCTCTTCATTTGCCTTCAACCTTCTAACTTTTCTTTCCTAATTGATTTCCTTTGTTCCCTTTGTGTGGACATAAATCTGTTCACACAGTCAAACTGTGTGGACCCTGTCCCAGCAGGATAAACCAGCACATTTTAGGGTTGTGGGCTGGGGCTGAGCTTGTGTCAGTTAGGCAGGGGGTCAGGTTTGGTGGGGGTGGGGGTGGGGGTGGTTGCGTTCCTACTTTGGGTGCGTGAACTCGTCCACCAGTGAGACTTTCTCCACCAGGTCTCCTCCGATCGTCCGCACCAGCTCGTAGAAGTCGTTCTCCGTGAAGCTCTCTTGCCCCGCCTCGCTCTCCCGGCTCTCCGGCAGCCAGAAGGAGATGTCATTGTGGAGGGGGGGGTATTTACTGAGGGGCTGGAAAGACAAAACAAAACCAAAATTGAACAGGACAATAATTAACACCTCATCTATCAGTTTCAAAAACAAACTATGGAAGCATATTTTCACTTTTCTTTAATTATCCTCGGTCATCGGACCAAACTTCATAGAGATGTCAATGACATCAATGATTCAAAAGAGGAAAAGTTTCTTATTGATTTTAACCGATGGGT
>CM029125.1:20036488-20063988 GCA_016859345.1 Istiophorus platypterus
GAGTATGATTCCCGTTGAGCCGACCGGCGGGGCCGACGCGCTCTGCTCGAAGGCCCTGAAACAAGCGGGGCTGCTTGGGGTTCGGGCCCCGAGCCGGTGGCTCTCGACATGGCGGTTTGTGTTTCCATGGGATACGCAGCGGTGGTTTTGTTTTAGAGGAACAAAATCCGGAATTAGTCTAAAGTCAGCCTCTGTCTGCTTGACTGTGGTTTTTGCGGAGGAAGGCTGTGGGATTCACTCAAGAGCTGCAGAGGAACTAGTCAGGGAACCTGAGTTTAGAATATTTTATTGCAGATAAGTTAAAAAAAAAGTCTTTAATGCCTGAATTTTTATTTAGTTTTCTAAACAGTAAATCTCAGTTGTTTTTTTATGTTATAACTGCTAATTCTGGCACCCCCCCCCCCATGCCGTCAGTCATCCCGCTGGAGCCTTTTCAAACAGCCGATCCCTCATTTCAGAACAAAACTCCGCAGCTGCTCAGAGGCAGGTCGAAGCGAAGGGCAAACGCTCGGTGGAATAAAGGATCCTGGGTAATTCTGAGGATTTGAGTCTGGGACCAGATGAGAGGGAGGCGGCCTCTCTCTCCGGGATAAAGACTAATTGAGACAAACCTGTTTTCGTCTCTGATGTGTCGACCCCCCCCCCAGAAACCAAGTCCGTGACCTCCTCCTGGGCCTGAGCCGCGGTTTAACAAACATGAGGGGGGGGGGGGGCATTTGGTAGGAGGGGGTGAGTCATCTGGGATCTAAGTCGGAGGATGAGCTACTTAATCCGGAGAGCGGACGCTGCCGAGGATGACTCCGCCGCTCGCTGCGATGCCATCGGTTTTCGCAGGAGGAGAAAACCGACAGCGTCTCTCATTTGTCATTTGAATGGGGTTTTTTTTTTCGGTCAAACCCTCAAATGCGTCCAAACAATCGACACTGGAAGTGGTGCCGAATTCTCTGGGACGACTCATCCACATTTTGGGAGGTTTTCTGGCGCGTTGGGGTTTTGGCCGCCGGCCGCGGCGTGGAGAAAACAGGAAGCCCCGAGCCACCGGAGGAGGGATCACGTTCCTGTATTACCACATTTTCACAGATCTGCAGAGATAATTAGTTGTGCTCAGTGGTGTCGTGGCGACGGGCTGTTTCCTGGCTTTCAGGAGGAGTGGGCGATGGCCCGCGATGTAATCTGGACATTTTTCTAAATATTTATGTGTGGGGGCATTCAAATGGCTCTCCACCAAAAGGAAAACACACCCACACACACACACAAAACACACACAAACGCACACAGGAAACAAGAGGGGGGCGGACGCAGGGCGAGCAGGAGGACGAATTACCTGCTCTGATTGGAAATGCTTCTGCATATTATGGTGATGTGTTACCTGCCTGCCCTCGTCGTAGGTGTGTGTACGCGCCTGTGCACGCACCGCACACACGCACGCACACGCACACACATGCATGCACACGGTTCTTCCTTTACATCCCGGTCGTGTCGATCCTGGTCCAATCAGCATCCGGGTAATGTGGTTTCTATGCTAATGAGCGTGGGGTCGAGGGGTCGCGGGAGATGAAGGAACACGCTGGAATAAATCTCCACTTCATGATAACACACAATCCCTCAGATCGGCGAACCCTGGCCTCCTCATGCCCTCTCTCCTCCTCCTCTTCTTCCTGCTCCTCCTCTCCGTTACTTCTTCGTATCCTGTCTTTGCTAATCTCCTTGGTTTTTCTCTCATGCAGTCTTTCTTTCTCCACTGTACTTCTCCTTTTTTCTCCTCCTCACATAATTCTCCCTCTCTGACCTTCTTTTTTCCAGTTTTCCCTCCTTTTCCAACCACTTTCTATCATCCTACTTCCCTTTTTTTGGCCCCTTCTCTCACCTCACCTTTCATCTCATCCCCCGGTTTTAATTTCGTCAAGAGAAACTTATGACAGAAAAAACATGACATTTTTTCCACAAAAATCCACAAAAAACTGAAGTAAACTGATCTTTGGAAAAAGAAACCCTTTGATGAAATCTGCTGCAAGAATCATCAACGAATAAAAGCTGAAAAATGATGGAAGAGGGGTAAATTAATGTAGTGCAACAACCTGCACGGAGAAATGATTCTTGTATATTCGAATAGTGTCCGTGTGTATTGTAAACGATACATTTTGTCCTTTACTTCGGGGACTTGTTGAATCACCACAGAGTTTTATGTAACAGTCACCTGTGTGTGGAACAATCCACAAGGAAGTCTAATGTGTCTAGTTCAATGACCTACAAATCGGGACAATAAATCGGCCGATATCCGTTTCGGATTCATCGGCATGAGCAGCAACACCTTTATTTTACACCGTAAAAATGTCACTCTAACTGCTTGTGTTGGTGACTTTTCTTAAACAACCAACTTTAGGGAAATCTCATACCTGTTTCTTGCCCCTGGGAGAAGCGAATATTGGCCGTTATCAGCTGATCAGAAATTTACATCCAGTTTCCTCCCTGTCAGAAATGTGTCTGCATTTCTTTCACTCTCCATCTCTTCTCTCTTCCTCATCTCCTCCTTCCCATCGTCAACGTTTTCTTTTTTTCCTCCATTTTTTTTTTCCATGTGGTGCAACCTCCTTTGATCCTCTCCTCCTTTCTCCCCCCGTCTGGCTTCAGTTCCTCCCCTGGTAGATCATTTTTCCTCTGTTTCTCTTTCTCCTCCTTTCCCCTCATCTGTCTCCATTCCTCCTAATTATATTTGCCATGAATATATTTATGACTTCACTATTAGAGAGTGTGCGCGATGGCGATGGCGGCGGCGGCGGTTGTAGTTTTAAGCTGCAGGATCGTGATTAAGTGCAATGATTACACAAGCTGCCGTGACAGAAAACACTGCTCGTAATTAGAGCCACTGCAGGTTCCTGCGTATGGAAATGGAGAGTTTCCGCTCTGAGTTAAAATATAATTTAAAACCCAATAAACCAGTGTAAAGCAAAGGTAAATAAAGAGCACGGAGCTTGTCGTGAGACCAGGAGGATTCCTCACAAGATAAAACTGGAGACAGAGAGAAAATGACCTCGGAAGCTGGATTCAACATTGCAGTCCCACATCCAATGATACTGAAGCCTTTTCGTCCTAGACTGAGGAGTTTCTTTAAAAAGTCCCGCTGACGACACCAAGGATCTCTGGAAACGACCCAGGATGTTTAATGGAGACCGCGGAGCTGAAATCCGTTGCTGACCTGTGAGCTGCCACTTTTAAGGAAGTTTCATATGATGAAAGCAACTGTTGGCGAGGAACGCCTCATCCAGGGCGGGGCCCTGACGGCGCTGGCTCCATGAGCTGAGGTCTGGCCTTGGACCGGTTCATGTCCTGGAGGTCCGAGGTGCAGGACAGGTTCAGAGGATGCAGATCTGTGGGCCTGCGACAGTCCGATGAATTGGTGCTGTGGGGGTTTGGAACTAGTCCACTAATGTGGGGCCCGGAGCGCAGGACGGGCCTATAAACTGGTGGCTTAAGAGAAGGGGGCAGGTCTTGTGTTTGTTTCTTTTTAATTTGGAGGTTTGCCTGCGTAGGATCAGTGTATCAACTGGGGAGTTGGGCTGTGGGACCGATCGTACAAGGTTTGGGCGTGTAAAACGCAGATTAGGGTTTCAAACCAGAGCTGAGGATCTGCAGGGCTCGTTTATAAACTGGGGTTCTGAGGTCGTACGAATTTGACGGTTTCAGGATGAAGACTGGTCCATCAGCTGGTCCACTGCAGGTTTGGGTCACTCAGGGTGAACTGTGGGGCCTATTACTGTCCATGACCAGGAGGTATAACAGTGTAAAACTAGCTTATAAACTGAGGGAATGAAGACGCAGGACTGAGCAACAAACCCGAGGCTCTGTGTCATCGGACTGGGGAGTGATGTACCGGCGGCACCGGTGTAGAAACGGGAGGTTTGGGGAGGCCGGCAGGGTCTGGGCGGCCTCTTGGGCGGCGTCTGCGGGGTCTCTGAACTCCGCCCCAACACGTCTTATTCGGCCTCGGAGCGTCGGAGCCGGGGAGTCTTGGCCCTCGCCTCGCTCCGATCAGATCTGAGGATCTCGGGGCACGTCTCAACCTCAGGATTAACTGACAGACTGCTGGATCTGACAGCTAATGAAGAGCTTTCACCCCCAGGAAAAAAAAAATCACACATCAGACACATCAGACGGCGACGTGCAGGCGGCCGAGTAGAAAGGTGTGAAAGACACCTGACTGAAGCTCAAGACAGTCTGGGAGTGTGTGAGTGTGTGTGTGAGCGTGTTGGTGTGAGTGAGTGAATGTGTGTGTGAGATGAGCCCTCCCTCTTTTTACTCACACACACACACAAACACACACAGCCACAGGCGCCCCCCCTCTCCCAATCAGGAAAGCCCTAAGAGCTGTTGGTTGGCTCAGGGAATCCAGAGTCTGTCAGTGACGTCATTGTTTTCCGATCACATGACACATGACAGCAGCAGGGGTGTGTGTGTGTGTGAGTGATGTGGCATCTGTACGCACTGTTGTGTTCAGGGAACCAGAAAAATACACGGAGAGTAAAACACGGACACATGGATATAAAGCAAACAGAATCTGATCAGTCTAACGTCCTCTGGTTCCCAAAGAGTCATTTGTCTCACTGTCAAGTCTGAGCTAAAGAACCATACTGGACTGAACCAAAAAAAAAAAAGAAAAAAAAAATAAAAAAAAAAGGTTTAAAGCATCACAGAATACTGGACCGAACCCGGACTAAAATACCAGAGAAAACTGGATCAAACCAGGATTAAAACACCAGAGAAAACTGGACCAAACCAGGATTAAAACATCACAGATTGCTGGACCGAATCAGGGCTAAAATACCAGAAAATACTGGACTGGACCAGGGCTAAAACACCATAGAAAACTGGACCAAATCAGGGCTAAAGAACCAGTGAATACTGGACAGAACAAGGGATAAAGAACCATCGAATAACGAACCAAAAACAAGGCTAAAACTGCAGGAAATAATAGAACGCAAAAGGAGAAAACGGCTGCAGCGGTGAGACTGAACCAGATCTAAAAGAATACTAGGTTTTATCGACGACTTCAGCGGGACGTCCATGTCTCACTGTTTCTACTGGATGTTCAAGCGAGGAGCTTTATAACCGAGTAACTCCAACACTTTATGAAAATGTGATGGGTTCTCACTGAGGCCGCAGTTGATTGTGATATTTTTTAATATGCATTTGTTTCATTTATGCAGATTCATTTTGTTCTTTGCTCTTCTGCCGTTTGTCGCCGATCCTGACTCGGCCTCATTTCTCATTCAGCTCGTATCCTTCCTCCCTCCTCCTTTGCGTTCGATCACTCGCTCTCCCTCCACTCTCAATTACACTTTCAGTCCCCCTCTCCCTCTCTCGGGTTTTCTTTTCTACAGCCCCCCCCCCTTCTATCGCTCATTTACATCTCTCACCTCTCCTCTTTCGCCAGCACTCATTTTTTTGGTCACTCTTCCTCCTCCTCCTCCTCCCATCTCACACTCCTCGTTCCTACCTCGGCCCTCTGTAATCTCTTCGTTCACTTTCTATCTCTTCGTCCTGCTGCCTCCATCACTCTTCCCTCCTCCTACTCTTTTTTTCTACCTGAGCTCGGCTCATTCCTCCCCCTCGCCCGGTCCATTTTTTTCCTCCTCCACATTTCCGCCATCGCTCCTTTAGTCTCTTTTAATTCTACCTGCACTCGTTCATTCTAAGCTCCCTGCTTCAGGATGCAGTCCATCACTCTCCTCCTTCATCCCTCCATCCACTTATCCTCTTAACCTGGCTAACAGACTAATCCAGCCTGTCTGTACGTCTTCGGTTGCTCTGATCCTCTCGTCCTCTTTTTGTGTCTTCCCGTCTTCTCTCTGTGGCGACCAGACTGATGTAGGTGGTGTCCGTTTTAAGTTAGTGTGTGTTGATATAACATTTCGGGGTCTTAATCCAACCATCGTTGGGGCATAGGTTAACCCCCCCCCCCCCCCGGTCCCCCAGAGTCTTCCCGGGGACCTTTCGCTGCATCTCTCACTTCCTGTCGTCCCCCCACTGACGCTCAGTGGGGGGACGACAGTATCAGTATCATTTATTAGTACCAGTTAATTAGTTGACCGGTTAATTGACAAAAAACAAACAAACAAAAACCAACAACAAATTAACAAAAAAGGGCAAAAAAAAAACATTAATAGAAAGTCTGAAACAGGCTGTAATTATCCTTTTTCTCTAATTAGTCTCAGCTGTCAATCGTGTTTTGTCATTTGGATCAACTCTATTAATATTAATGTGGATCTATTTCAGGCTGGTGTGCAGCTGTGTTATGCAGGTATCCAAGCAAGTATTTGATTAGGAATATTTCACTGCAGTCTGTGGTCAGTAACTGACTACATTTCAAAATAAAAGACCCCCCCTCCGACATTGAGTCAGAACGGGAGGCTCCATCAGTCCCAGTTTCAGACAGCGGCTGCGTCGGACCAGTTAGAGGAACAAGTTAATATGAAGCCCTCGGAGGCTCATCTGTTCGCCCCCCACGTGGCACCACAGCCCCACATTCATCTGTCACCATTAGCAGTCCAAAATGAACTACTGGCAGCCTCCACCCGTCTCCCAACTCTGTGATTTATAGATAGACACTCTCACTGGCAGCTCCTGGGGAGGGAAATATGACTGCAATGCAACATGGGAGTAAACAGGCAGGAAAAAAGGGGGGGAATGGACCTTTGCTTCTTCTCTGACCTCAAAATGATAATCTGCTGCTAAACTGATGCCATTTCCCTTTTGACATTTCCATTACTATCTACTAATGGTAAGAAGGTCACTTTATGAGCTGCTCATACAGGATAGTGAAATCCTCCTCATACGGCTACGAAACGTGTTGGATGAGAACCATTAGGACCATTTTATTAAACTAAAATGTACAAAGACAAGAATAATTGGTCATAACTAGAAAATGAGCCCAGAGAGCGGACCTCTGCCGAGGCCAAGGTCAAAGACCAAACACCAGACAGACCCACTGGGCATACTCCATCTCCTGATGAAGATCATTTGATGTTACTGAAAGCCCCAGAACACCCATTAAATGGACCCTGTGCTGAGTCTTACTCAGCCTCTTTAACGTTATTTTTCATACTCTTTTCTGCTGGATGGTCATCGACACTGAGATAATTACTTTTGACTATGAGACACGAGCTACTTACCGGACCCCGATTTTATACTTCTGAGCCTACACCACCGTGTTTGGCTCAAGGGCACCTCAACGGGTGGACAGCTGGAGGAGCCGGACACCGAGAACTCACGCAACTCCTCCCCGCTTCGCCATTTCCGTGCAGAACTTCTCTTAACGCAGTTACAAAGTGCTGATTGCAGCGATGACGGCGGAGAAATTTCATTTCGTGCGACTGGTTCAGTCATTGTCACTTCGGGTCTGGGCGCAGACGCCGTGTCTGAAATCTTAAACATGAACTCTCCCCGCGGCGCGAGCGCCGCTTTGAACTGGCCTCCAGTAATGAATATGGATTATGGAAACAATATGTGCTGAAACAGTCTGCAGCAGCGGCCTGTTATTGAGCCTCACTCCTGAATTAATAATGAGGACGACATAAATTATGCAGAGTGATTAGTAACCAGGCAACACACGGGTTTACGTCGCCGTTTATAGATCAGTTTGTTTGGGGGGGGGGTCACGGCGAGAGACGGCGACAGAACGACACCAGAGGGGAGAAACTGTGTTTGTTTAATGTAATCAGGCTTCAAGTTCAGATCTAGTTGAGTTATAATGGATGTCAGTCTAATCCCTTTGATTCATCCTGGGTTTCTGAGCATTTTAAGATGTTATCCAAGGAGACTCTGGTGCGACAGTCATCTGACCTGACCTGGTTCTGCTAACCCCAGCGAGGCTTCGATGGAGGCCCGACGTGGCCTGGCAAAGGGACGACCTGCAACTCCAGTCCAACAAACCTAAGAATTCCTCTCACTGCTGATCACTCTATTGACCTTGCTAAGGATGTTCTGGCCCTGACAGATTTATAAATTTTACCTAATTTAACCTAAAGAAACAAAAAACAATGAGGTTCAGCTTTGTTTATAAAGCGAAAGCTTGATACACGATGATAAATTCATTGTCTTTAGTTTTTACACTGTTTATTGGACCAAACAAGCCATTTAATGACATCACCCCTAGCTTCAGGATATTGTGATGGACATTATTGACCAAATAATTGATCAATTCTCTGGCCAAATCGTGAATAATGAAAATTACTCATTTCCTTGGTTTCTTCGTAGTCAGACGAGGAAACAGGAGGACACACAACTCAGAGAATCTCAGGGTAATTTCAAACAGAAAAAGAAACAGGGCTGAATTCTCATATCCCGATATAAATCGTGGTACCAACTGGAGACCCCACGTTTCTGGGGGCCATGTCTTTGCAAATGTGAGTTGCAGCAGCAGCTGTTACTTCCTCCATCTCTGATTCCTTTGCCAAAAGTTCTGCCGCGAGCAAACCTCAAACATCGGGATCTTGGGTTTGACTTGACAGCTCGACTTTTAGTGGCTCTTATCCGTAGACTCAGTCAGTGCCGTCTGACAAGATTCTTGTACGTGTGGTAAACGAGGTTAATGGATTTGGAGTCTGTTGAGGGGACCAGGCTGCCACATAATTGGCCAAAAATTGGTTTTCTGATTGGTTTCACACGTTTTGTACCCAAATCATCTTTGTCTTGGTTGGACATTGGATGTTGACTCTCCTCCATGTTAGTTTGTTTCACCCTTATACAGATTTCCTGCCTTCGTCCTTGCAGAACGGAAGAACACGAAGCCACGTCCCAATGCCGTAATGAGTGCGATTTGAGACGCTATGAAATAAACCCAGGGGGCAAAGAATCAGACGACGAAGTTTATCTATCGTCACAGGATCTATGTCATTGTATCGCACAGCCCTATAATGAACAGGGAGGAAACACAAACTGTAGCAAACTGGGGCAGAGCCGTGTGAACCTGTGAGTGGTAGAGCACACCTGAGAGCTCTGGGCCAAACTCATGCATCTCAAACCGCAGGGAGGAGGAAAAACTGGAAAGGAACAGCTGTTGAGGCGCGAGCTCGGGCAGCCGTGTTTTGACTTGAACACAGAGCCAGGATCTGTTTCCCTGACAAGAGCGAGAGGTGAAGGATTGCAGAAGCAGCAAAGGTGTGTCACAGGTCTCGGCTACACTGGAAAGAAAACACAGCCGAATACAGCACAATATACCGAAATATGACGGACAATACGACCTCTGGCTCTGTAGGAAGCTCTGGTACTTTCTGATGGATACGGGGGTGGGGGTAAGGTTGGGGTTGGGACCTGGATCAGGTTGGGGGCACCAGCCACTGCTGCTCGATAAGCTCAATGCCCTGGACTAGTGATGATAACTGAAGCCAGACACAATTTATCAACCAAGATCTTCCATCACCCTCAGAGAGAGAACAACGCTACAAGCAACCGACGATGAGAGTGAAGTGGAAGAGAAAGGGAATTTGAAAAGTGTTGGTGGACATGTGCCCCCCCCGCCCAAATGCCCGGTGTAATTAACCCCTTGTGTTCGGCACCCAATCTCTGAGAACATCTGTTACAATTCAGACCATCGAGCCTCAAGATAAACACACGGACAACAGAGCTCTGCAGTGGTTCTGCTGAGAGTTAGCAGGTCCAAACGCTGACGTAGCTCAGACTTACGGCTTTCAGGAAAAAAAAGAAACAAAAAGCAAACGCAGGTGTTGATGACGATCAGCACGAAGGGGACGACTTGTTAATCGAGCTGTTTGTCCAGCAGCTACAGCAGCTTCCCAGTTACAGGCTGGAGATCAGTTCTGAGAATGAAAGCGTCAGTTCCGCTCGTGTCATTTCCTCGAAATCACACACACACACGCTAAAAAACCATGAGTCACGATTTAACAAAAGTTGTCGACATAAACAATGAATACACAGGTGAATGACAAGGCTTCCCACTAATTGCCAAAAAATAGCTCCTACCCCGGTTTGTTTTTCCGCTAGCTTCACCCCGTGAATCGGTGCACGCATGAAAACAGACACTCCCGCCGGCGTCTGAGCGTCCCCACACCAATCAGCCATGCTGCAGAGATCAGGCTGTAATTATGGGCGGATTACCGGGAAACGGCCGGGCTGCGGCGAGGTTAGGTGGCGGCGCTGTTCACACAGCTTAGCGGCCTGATCCCCTGTTTAGCGGAGGTTAAGACACTTTGTCATCCACACAGCGATAATCAACAGTCCCCGTACAGCAGCCCAGATTATAAAAAGACTAATGAGAGGGGCAGAGAGCGGCAGAGGCAGATGGGGTTAGACAAAGAAAGAAGTAGTAAAGACGGAGGACTTACATGGATTTATGTGGCAAAATATGACTGAATTATACTCGAATGCCGCAGAACACACTGACCGGCCCTCGGGTCTTTGTTCTGTCCGACGTGACGCATTTTGTACCCAAGACTTCGCCCTTTAACGACAGGTTCTTTGGGCCGTTTTGGCGTTGGTTTGTCATCCACCGGATAGAAAAGTTTGAAACTGGACAACTTGGCAATCACCTGGTCACGGTCAGGGACCGCTACAGGTGATTGAGGGTAGGGGAAGCTGATGGTTACGGGTAATAATCTGTGGCTATGGTTGGAGTTTGGCTACTAAAACACTAAATCCTGCACCTCAGGAAACTCTGAGTCGCAAAGTTGTCCAACGTGAACGTAATTTCCTTGGGATACCGTGAAAAAAAAAAAATAGATATTGGCCCTCAGCATTAACCAAATGTAGAGTTATGCATGTGCCTAAACCTGAAACCTGAACCCTGAGGACCTAACTGAACTGAGCCCAACTGGGTATTTGTTCACTGCAAAATGTTGGTTGAATCCGTTGAGTGAATTATTTAAATCCTCTCCTCTTCAGGATGCAAGATTTATTTTAAAGACTGGGGATAAAAGCTGGGTATAAACAAGTCATCTCAGAAGGCAGGAATGTAAATTGCAAGGTTAAACGAGAGGCAGCGGTACAATGGAGTAAAAAACCCAACGGTTTCCTTCGTCTAAGCGACAAAGTTACAATAAAAAAAAAGGGAAGAAGTTAAAAACTCGGCAGTAAATCCTCCACTAATCCATAAGAACCGCGATGGGGAACAGCCTCCAAGTCCTCGGTGAGTTCCCGCCTTTGCAAGTCACCTGATCCTGCACCTGCCTGTACCACCTGTCCCTGATCGCCCTGTCTGTTGTACCATACCGGCCTTTTGTTCCTGATCATTACAGATCACCTGTTGGTGACCTTTACCTGCCCGACCTGTTCGCCTTTCACCTGCCTGTCGTTTTCATCCCGCGTTTTGATGAAGTCAGCTGCGTTTGACTGCTCGAGTTTTTAAAATTTGTTCCTCTTTCATGCTTCACCTTCCTCGTTCCTCCGGCCTCCTTATTATTCCCCACTGTGATTACCAGGACTCAGGTTTAACCCTTCGCTGTCCCCTGCCTGTTGTTCAGTGGTTTTCATTAAAAAGGGGGAGTCCATATGGGGGGGGGGTAAACTGCGTCCTCTCTGGACTACAAACTGCATAATGAGACACGAGATCATCACCAGCAGAAGGAGGGAAATCCCTTCAACTGGCAACACACCTCCACAAACACCACCGCGTGTGTGTGTTTGCGCGCATTCGTGTGTGTGTGGAGGTGTGTTTACTTGTCTACATTTGCAGCATGTGGGAGTGTGCGAGTGGCTCGGTGTGTGGTTGTGTGTGGTTGTGTGTGATTGTGTGTGGTTGTGTTAGTTGTCTGTGGTTGTGTGTGATTGTGTGTGGTTGTCTGTCAGCCTCTCCATCTGTCTACCTCCAACACAGTTGGGAAATGCTGGGCTAAAACCATTTTCCCTTGAAACTGAGGACAAACTCTTCACACTGATCACCCCCCCCCGCTCTTTAAAGGAACGTTCCACATTTTTTTCCCCAGGAACTTGAAGTGTACTTCTTTTGTGACTTCCACTTGTTCCTTTTGTAGCTGGCACATTTTGTACCTTGCTGCAGTCCAGTGTTTCCCCCGAGCTGATTGGATCATCTCTGGGACAACTGGATGATTTGTTATGGGATTTAAAGCTGCCCCAATCGATACTTTAGTATTAACAATGGATCAAGTGACTTCTTGTATGTTAAAGCTGCTGCTCACAGAGACAGACCGACAAAGCTACAGTTTCCCCCCAGCTCCACCGAGCTCTCTAGTCTCTTTCACCCCCTTGTTTTCGGTCATTGCACAAGTCAGAGACCAGCTGGTCAACATGGTGGAGCGTTTAGCAGCTACAGAGCCAGAGGTTTACCTCAGGAGCTGGTGGAGACCAAAACCAGAGCTAAAAGAAGAGTGAGTCCTGGACTTGGATTCATCAGGTTACTGAAACACTACAGTGGGAAAATTCTTGAGAGTCTTTGCCTCGTCAAACTATAAATCTGTGACAGTGGTGAGGTTTCTCTACTTGTGTCCCACTTTGCCTGATTTTAACTGATTTCTTAAAGACATTCAACCAGCTGTGTTTTTGTGGGGGGTCCAGTTAAATGGCTCACTGAAGGGGAAACACTGTGACCTTTGGGGGTTACTTTTCCAATTTATTTTAAAGTTTTACGTATATTTATGTTTTAGCTGTTATATTTTTGTGTAGGTGGTTAACATAAGTATGGTTTGGGGTTTGGTAGAGTGCGTTTGTGTGTTTTTGTTACTTCTATTGTTTTTTGTTTTTTTTAACAAATTTTTCCATGTACCGATACACATCTGATTAGTTTAATTTCTTGACTTGATCCTTCAAAGTTTTGTCTCACTGGTCAGTTTTTAATCTGGTCCTGACGAAATGTTAGCTCATTCCAGGTTTCAGTTCGGACCAGCATTAGCACCGTGCCAGAGATGACAAAGGCTTGTCGAGCCAAACTTGTAACCTCTGATATCACCGCTAGTTTTTACCTCCCTGTTCCACTGGTGGTCAAGTCGGATGCTTTTTGAGTCGAGGAGGAGCACCTGAACGCACCGCGAGTCAGGTTGGACTCCTGAAAAGCGAGACGGCGGCCGACTTCCTGCCAACACGTGGAGGCGTAGCAGCGTCCCGTCAGCCCGCCCTCCTCTTCTTGTCTCCCGTTACCCGATGAATCCACGCTATTGTTTTAATTACTCTGCCGTGTACGACCTCCCCGTCATTTAGCCCGATTACCATCAACACCCCCCCCCCCCAAACGGCTACAGTGACACTTCACTGACCTTTCCTCATTTTTTCAGGAAAAAAAAGGAAGAAGACGAGATGTTTAATGTCGTCAGACATGATTAATCACCGGCAGAGAGGTGAGGTGATTCCAAACAGCGATTTGACCTGAGCGCTGCGTAATGAGAACAGAGTCTGTCCGAGTTTCGCCCTAATAAGGACGTCCACATGTTAATTAGACTGAAATGCCTGAGTGCAAGGTGTGTGTATGACGGTGTGTGTATGACGGTGTGTGTATGACGGTGTGTGTATGACGGTGTGTGTATGACGGTGTGTGTATGATGGTGTGAGTATGACGGTGTATGTGTATGTGTGTCTGAGGACTCACTGCTGCTGATGGGGGAGGAAAAAGACACTGCAGACGTTTGACTTTTTCTACTAACACGCACACACACACACACACACACACACACACACACACATACACACACATACACACACATACACATTGTGCAGTAATGGTGTATATCCTAGTTCGCCGGCTAACTGAACCCGGTGTCTCTCTAACGAGCCAGGAGAGCTGCAGGGAGCGGCTCCACCCCACCTGAGGCTCGTCGGGACAGGAAGTCAGATAAATCAGACGCCCCCGACTCAGTCCACATTACTGCTTTTACAGGTGCTCGCCCATCACGCCCACCGCTGCCGCAGGTAGAGGGCGGGTAGACCTGGTGAGCGGCCCTGCTGTGGACTAACGCTCAAAGGGTTTTACAGCTGAAAACAAAAACCGGGGAGAACAGCGCAGATTTTAGAACGTCGCAAATACACAAGGGACACAGCAGAATTTCCTCTGGCTTCCGGAAAGACGTCGAACTCACAATGAAAAGTCCAGAGTCTGTCGGCGTTGATCGCCACTAAGAGTCAGATACTTGTTCTACTGGTTCGGTCTTTTATACGACAGGTGCCAGTCGGAAAGTCCGAACTGATACTTTAGCGGCTGCTCCGTCCATCCCTGCGGTATGAAGACGACCTTTTGTCTTTTCTACCTTTGATTTATTCAGATGTTTCCACTGCGCATAATCTACGAACTGAACCCTGTTAAACCTTTCTTTTAAATCAGCGCTGGACCCCACTGATGCTCTGGTCCCTCAACAGCCGGTGGTCGGACTGAAACCAGGTAAAATCGTGCCGAGGGGGATGAACGACCTCGTGCAACTCTCTGAAACATTTAGGATTTATAGAGTCGTGATAAATGGTGTTTTTAGCCCTTTGCTTGTTGGGCACAGTTGCTTAAAAGCATCATCAGTATCACGTTATGGCCGATGGGCGGGTTAAATGCATCAGTGTGGGTCTGGCTCACAGATTTTCTCTGTGATTTATCCCTGCTGTCTGCTCTTCCCTCCGCCGGTAATGACCAACCGATGGCCTTCTGTCTCCCACATGGACGTTATTATCGTTATTTATTCCAGTCTGTTGTTTGTGTCCATCGTGTCAAAGCGTTTCGGCAACGTCGTTATCGTCCCTTTCGATCCCTTGCCCTTGTTGCAGTTAAGTGGAATCCTAACGATAACTTAGACAACGGCGTTCCTCCGCCTTTGTATTTGCTCCCCTTCCTGTTTAAACCTGACCAGCTTGCCATGCACAAAGCAGCTCCACGAAGAAATGTTTTGCCCCAGTTTGGTTCTGGAAGAAAGTGGACTGGTCATAGCAGAACCCCGTTAATGGCCAGATTCAACATCTGGCAGAGAGACTGAAAAAACCAGAGGAGTTGAGGCTGTTAAAGCTGCTGGTTAATGATGAGGTTTGGATTTAACAAAAAAGTGAAAAAAAAAATCCAACAGTTTCTCAGGCTCCAGCTTCTCAAATGGTGGAACTTCCTGCTTCCAGCGGCGGCGGTCGTATCGGTCTTCTGACAGCGTCCCGCCAGCACCAGGCTCCTTCTCAGCTTTGCCCCTCTTGCCGGCCACACAGGTGAGTGAAAAAACAGGTGGTTTCTCCACACGGCGTTCGCAAACAAGACGCTGCGGCACTAACGAGTGTGGAGCCTTCAGTTTCCAGGTTTGACCAACCCTGTGCTCGGGGGCCACTTCCTGTCAGCGGCACCCCTTCAACCTAGACTACCAACTGAATGTGTCGGCTCCATCGTGTCTCGGCGTGGATTCTAAAATGTCTCTTGCTGCTGCTCAAGGTCTGCAGACGTGTCCCGTGATGCTGGGAAATGTCTTCACATGAAACCGGAGGACGCCGGAGGATAACGGCGGCAGGCGCCTCTCCCGCTAAGCGGCCGCAGCAGACCTCGGTTAATCATCACGAGAGGGGTTGCCGCGGTGAGAAGGAAAGGAGGAGGCTGCTCGGCGGACTTCCTCGAGACCAATTAGCGTGACGACTTACTCTGTGCCGCCCGCTCGCTGCTTACAGCCCGATTCAAAGCGTCGATCGCCCGCGTCGCCATATTTCCTCTCCGCTTTTCTTTTCATCACTAATCTCTGTGCTTTACTCACTTCAAACACTTCCTCCCCTTCTCCTCGCGTCTGCCTCCCGTCATCTCCCATCAACACCCGACGCGCTGCCGTGTCTGGGTTTCCTTTTTTTTTCCGAGGCCTCATTTCTCAGTCTTCGTTCCAGCCCCGAGCTCCTTCAGAGGCAGGCCAGGCAATTAACAAAGTCTAATTACCTTCAGCTTGTTATTTAGCTTGTTAACATGCATTAATTAAGACCAAATAAAAAGAAAAAAAAAGAAAAAGAAAAAGGCAGAGTATGAAAACTATGAATCCTTTCTGCACGTCGTTCGTTAATTTGTTCCAGGCCCGTTTTACCTCCTCACAGCCGAGAAACGGGCACGAAAAGCTTTTCGCCGCGGCTTTGGGGCGTTTGTCTCAGATTCGTGGCGCCAGTGCTCGTCTGAAAGTTGATGCCACCCCCCCCCCCCCCAGCCCCCCGGGGCAGGCGAATCCTTCCAACATCCCGTTGCCTCATCTTAGAGACGAACGATGGCGTCAGAGAGAGGGAGGCGACGACTCCTCAGCTCACAGAGCGCCGGCAGCGGCGAGATCCTCAAAATGTCCGACTGTGAGAAACGAGTGGATGTTTCTCAAGCGATTCTCCTCCGGTAAAATCCTAATGCAGCTCTGTTGCTCGTTAGTGCCGCGTTTAAGGCGCCTAGAAAGGTTCTCGGGGGTAGAAAGTACCGGAGTCCATCTCCTCAAGTCTGGAGCTTAACCTCAGTGTTTCTGCTCCTGGAGACGTTTTTTTCCCCCCTTTTCCTCCTTTTAACATTTCAGAGGAGGATATTTCGCTTTTGACTCCATCAGACTGGTGTCTTGAGACACTGGGTGCTTCTGAGATTCACATTTCACTGTCAACATGTCGAATATGTGGAGACTGACGGCTGAAAAGAATCTTTTCTCCCAATTAACTTTGCGATTTGTTTCTTCTTTTGCTCCGTTTCTTTGAGTTTTTGCCCCTTTTTGTCTTTCGATTGTTTGACACTTTCTTTAAGTGCATTTTTTATTGCCCTACACAACTGAAAATGGGAAAAATCCGCCAACACGCTGCTTTTACAGGTTTCTAGTTTACACCGACACGAGATAAAACGAGTCGGAGGAAACGATGAGACAGTGAAGGGGGAAAAAAAAGGTATTTTCCTCTGATCACATTGAGCTCGACAGGAGGGATTCACTGTACTTTTTTCCGGAGAAAGTCAAATAACTTCTGTTGTAATGAAAACCACAGACTGGGACCAGACCGAACCCACGGTGTACGGATCATTTACCTTATGTGCTAAAGTGATTTTAAATCCTGTTCATGAAGCTGCTGGATTTTAACAGGTTCTCTACAAAAGCCTTTTAACCTAAAATGTTCTTAGAAATTATCGTGGATTTACAAATCTAACATGTTCTTTTTTAGAGAATAGATATTTTGTGGTCTTTGATACACAATTTCCATTCATTTTTATCCAAAAGTGACTTTCACAAATGACAACGTAGTGTGTGTTATGAGGCCTGATGTCAGAGTAATGTTGGCCCTCGTGGTTTGTATTTCGTGCGTCTTTTATTGCGTAGCGTTACTCATCATCACCATCAGCTTCTGTGGAGACACTGGGAAACCAAGGGAGAGAATGTGGCCTGACCTGCTTTGATAAAGACATTTTTAGCCACCCAGGTGTGTAAAAGGTCACACACACACACACACACACACACACACACACACACACACACAAACACACAGCCAGACTGGTAACATGAAGTCATACACCAAGAGCAGACACATCATTAAGCTCCTCTCTCTCCTTTCCTGTCACACAGAGGAGACACTGCATCCATGACCTTCTCCCCCCGACACTGAACATGTTCCTCCCTTCTTACCCTCGTACTCTGCTACTTTATCTCCTGAAACACAAACGAGCTGAAAAGGCTGAAACAGTGATTCATCCGGAGAGGATCCGCCGTCCTGGTTGCTTCTCACAGGCACACGCACACAACACACACCAACACACACACACACACACACACACACACACACACACACAAGCGCACAGCCAGACTGGTAACATGAAGTCATACACCAGAGCAGACACATCATTAAGCTCCTCTCTCTCCTTTCCTGTCACACAGAGGGAGCCTGCATCCTTGACCTTCTCTCCCCGACACTGAACATGTTCCTCCTTCTTACCCTCGTGCTCTGCTACTTATCTCCTGAAACACAGCAGGCTGAAAAAGGCGAAACAGTGATTCATCCGGGAGGGATCATAGTCCTGGTTGCTTCTCTCTGAGCTGCACTTTGCTTACCTGCAACACACACACACACACACACACACACACACACAGCCAGACTGGTAACATGAAGTCATACACCAAGAGCAGACACATCATTAAGCTCCTCTCTCTCCTTTCCTGTCACACAGAGGAGACACTGCATCCATGACCTTCTCCCCCCGACACTGAACATGTTCCTCCCTTCTTACCCTCGTACTCTGCTACTTTATCTCCTGAAACACAAACGAGCTGAAAAGGCTGAAACAGTGATTCATCCGGAGAGGATCCGCCGTCCTGGTTGCTTCTCACAGGCACACGCACACAACACACACCAACCCACACACACACAAACACACAGCCAGACTGGTAACATGAAGTCATACACCAAGAGCAGACACATCATTAAGCTCCTCTCTCTCCTTTCCTGTCACACAGAGGAGACACTGCATCCATGACCTTCTCCCCCCGACACTGAACATGTTCCTCCCTTCTTACCCTCGTACTCTGCTACTTTATCTCCTGAAACACAAACGAGCTGAAAAGGCTGAAACAGTGATTCATCCGGAGAGGATCCGCCGTCCTGGTTGCTTCTCACAGGCACACGCACACAACACACACCAACACACACACACACAAACACACAGCCAGACTGGTAACATGAAGTCATACACCAAGAGCAGACACATCATTAAGCTCCTCTCTCTCCTTTCCTGTCACACAGAGGAGACACTGCATCCATGACCTTCTCCCCCCGACACTGAACATGTTCCTCCCTTCTTACCCTCGTACTCTGCTACTTTATCTCCTGAAACACAAACGAGCTGAAAAGGCTGAAACAGTGATTCATCCGGAGAGGATCCGCCGTCCTGGTTGCTTCACACACGAACACACGCACACAAACACAAACACACACACGGACAAACGCTCATACACACACACACGCATGCTGTCTAAGTACCAAAGGTTTTATCATTAATAATGTATTAATATGTGAGTGTACGTTCAGTCAGATAGATATAAACTAATTACATTATATTTTATAAACTCTGCACAGTAACTGGAAACCATAGTAACTAGTTAATATAATATAAAGTACAATGTTTCCCTCTGAAACAGACGAGTATAAAGTGGCTAAAAAGTAGAGTACAAGTACATCGAAACTGTGCTTGAGCTACTCAGTGACTTTGCACCGAGGCCTTGACCTGAGTGCAACAACAACAATAACAACAACGGCGACAGCAACATCACACGACGGCCTCACTAGCTGTGTCCATGTTAAACTGTATCTACCGGATTGTCCGGTCGAACCTCCGGTTCCGTCGCCGCTCGCCGCGAGCGAGGGGAGCTCTGACTACAACTCTTGCTCCCTCAGGTGTATTTTTAGGGTCTAACCTTCGGCATGGCGCCATCCCCTGATGCCACAGCTCGGCGACGACAGGACGCGCTCTGCTGTTCAAGGCTGAGCCATCGGCGGGATGACAGACAGACGAGCTATTTGTGTTTCACGGTATCCGGGGGTCCGGCATGTTTCGTAACTCTCATGTCTGCTGTCGCCGGAGACCTGGAGAGACAACAGGGCGGCGAGGCGGCGAGGCATCGGGGCGGATCCGCCCTGGCCTTAAAATTAACCTTCTGACCCACTGCCGCCTCCTGACGTTGGGTCTGAAGATTTAAAGAATCAGTCAGATGATATCTGACTTTTTCTTCCTGTGCAGATTCAGACCAACACTGGATGTCTGCTAACACGTATCAGCTCCTGTATCTGCTTCCTCTGAGCCAAAAACACATCAGTTCCTTCATCACCATCAACACATACTGTGGTTCATTTAGACTCAGTCGCGCACACACACACACACAAACACATACACACACACACAGATGCTGTCCTGCTGCCACAGATACTACCTACAGCACCAGGTGCGGATTCTTCCGCCGCTAAAAATAGTCCCCAATGAATGCTTTAGATATTTGCTCCTGTTTGTTTGATTAAAAAATTGCAATGAGCAAAGAAGAAGTTAAAACAAAGGGTTTTTTAAACTTCAGTAGGAATCAGGTGAGCAGGTCAGAACGTACGAGACTGACCAACAATCCCTGGTTTGGCTCTGCACCGTAGCACAATGAGACAAGAAGTCTCTCTACACAATAAGAAACACTCAGCTCAAGTCCAGTGAAAAAAGCTTAACTGGTACAAAACGTCAGCGGTGAACTGCCCAAGGTTAAAAAAAAGGTTTGTCAGGGCTTCGTCCTACAGCAACATCATGACCCAGAACAGTAGGACACCTGAACCAAGATGGAAGAGCAGCACGGTCTCCAAGACCTGACCCCCATGGACCTGGTCTTGGATCAACTGTCTGAACCATGTTCGGTGCTGTAGAAAGAAGGAGACGAGTGGGTTCAGCCGCTGGATGAGTCAGAAATCTCTGTTAAATTCAGTCCTAGACAATTTCTGACGCGTGGTTTCCTGTTGTGGTTTCAAACATCCGGACGAGACGCCACGTCGTCTACGTTCGGAGGAAACGAAAGACCAGGACGTGACGCAAGCGACCAGCAGCTGTGTTTGCGGTGCTCTAGGGCGGATTAGTCCTTTAACGCGCGGTACGCCACGTCCCCGCCGCTCCGCTCCTCCGGCATCGTTGCCATGGCGCCGACATGATCTGCATCCGACACGGACGGGCGACGGATTATCAAGTCAAACAGCAGAGGAGACAAACACCGACAGTCTGTTTATCTCTGCGTCAGCTGGGATTCGGCTGGACCACGTGGGTGTGGCAGTATGCAGTACACGGAGGAGTACACGCAGGAGTACACGCAGTACATGGAGGAGTACATGCAGGATTACACACAGTACATGAAGTAAATGTAGTACAGGCAGTCTACACAGTACATGCAGCAAACATAGAAGTCCACGCAGTACACACCGTATAACCATTTGAGGACAGAGTAGAAGTAGTAGTAGCAGTAGTAGTAGAAGAAGTAGTAGCAGTAGTAGAAGCAGTAATAGTAGTAGTAGGAGTAATAGTAGTACTAGCAGTAGAAGCAGTAGCAGTAGTAGTAGTAGTAGAAGCAATAGTAATAGTAGTAGTAGCAGCATTAGTAGTAGCAGTAACAGTAGTAGTAGTAGCAGTAGCAGTATTAATAATTGTAGTAGTAGTAGTGGTAGTGTTAGTGGTATCAGTAGTAGTAGGAAACCGTGAACACAGAGCTAGTTAAACAACAAACGTTCGGGGCAACAAACGTGTGTGTTTGTGTGAGAGATGACGAGGAAAACACACTCCTGGTGCAGCGGAGTGATGTACACACAGGAAAGACACCTCCAGAGGGCGCTGGTCCTCCAGAGGAACCAGACCACGAGAGGAGAAGAAGTAGTGAAACCGGTCTCGGCTTCGTTGATCCTGGGGGGCACGTTTGGCTGTTCGTTTCACAAACACAATTGCATACACATTACTGCAATATCACAGAAATGTGGTGAAACGCAAAGGAAGTGAGAGAAGCAGCAGAAGCAGAAGAAGAAGAAGCAAAAGAAGAAGCAGAAGCAGAAGAAGAAGCAACAGCTACAAAACTTCTGTGTGAATGAGGCAGGACTGAAAATATTTTTAAAGAATATTAAAATTCAGTTTTTTTTTAAGGACGGAAACACGTTCGACATGTTTGTTGGAGCTAAAGCAAACACATGGAGAACGTGAGCGGAGCACAAGCAGTGTGCGTGTGTGTGTGTGTGTGTGTGTGTGTGTGTCCTGTCATATGACGATAGCAGACTCTGGCAGAAAGCTGTGCATCATTTACCATGTAACACACACATACACACACACTAAGTGCTGAGTCAGGTGACAGAGAGTCTGATGAAGGCAGAGTGGTGAAGTGCACAGATGGCGATGCACACACACGCGCGCACACACACGCACCAACAGAGATCAGGCTTCACACGTGTCATCACCCACTGTGACGCGACGCCGTTGCGTGATGAAGAAGCAGATGATGATAACAAAGGTACACACTGAGGATGACGCACGGCGATGATGATGGTGAGGAGGATGATGATGATGATGATGATGGCGTGAGATGACGTCAGTGTGGGCGGGGCTCAGACCAGCTGTCTGTCATTGAGGACAGAGCAGCAGGTGCAGTGAGATTCCTTCATCCCAACTGTGAATAATGACCAGAGGACAGAGCAGCCCACACACAGTCTGACTGCAGGATCTGTGTGTTGCGTTGTGTTGTGTTGTGTTGTGTTGTGTTGTGTTGTGTAACCCTCATCACATAACCAACACAAGTGGCTCCGCTGCCAAACGTGGAGTCAACAGAGATAAAAAGGACAGTGACTGATCCGTCGGAGTCGACAGGAACAGATGCGCTGTTTTTCCAGACACCTGCCGTTCTACCGCAGATGGGCGCCGTTCTACCAGAGATAGGCGCCGTTCTACTGGAGCCGGCGGCCCCTTCCCACAACCCTCAGCTGTGATGGGGAAAAATCCAGCTATAAAACTTTTTGCCTAATCAGAGATGCCAGCGTTCTGTAATGTCACTGCTGCCTCTCTCGTCTCTTTAGCGCCACCTGTGAATGAGCATGAAACCGGTGGCTTGACTCATGTGCGCAGGAACAAACAAACCGGGGGCCAGACACATACATACATAATAATGGGGGGGGGGCATGAAAACAGGAACCCAGGTCTGATACCATGAAGTTTTAAATACGAGACTCAGCCTCCAGTTATCTGAACTCAGCGAAGTTAATATTATTCATCATATAATACAGATGGTGCAGACAAATGTTATTATATCTCTAAAATCAGATATGGGGGGGGTGTAAAGGGTGTAGATCCAGCTCAGGGGCGTCAGACCTACAGACACGAGGCAGCAGAGCCAGAGTCTTCACAGGACAAATCCCAGAGCCGCTCGTTAGGATGCCAAAGCCTCGACAAACATCCAGAGCGTCGGCCGGCGGCACGGTGGGGATTTGCGCCTCGCCGGCGATGTCACCAGGGGGATCCGGCGTCTCTTGTCCTCGGATCCGATGGAGACTTGTCGGCTGCGAGCCGGGGGAAGCTCTGGGATGACGTGGGCTCAGCGGGAGCCCGAAAGCCTCAGGACCCGAGGCGACTCCGGGGTTTATAGAACACGGCAGAGACGGCGCTTTGTCGTATTTACGCCAGAGCTGTTTAAAAGAGTCGGCGTCACATTTTTATATCAAACTTGGACGCGCTGTTTCGGCGGGGGCGAGAACACATCTGAGCCCATTTCATCCAGATCTGTTTTTTTCTTTCCATTTACAGACTTTTCCTTAAGCACATTTCAAAAGGAATCACTGAGCTTCTTTTGCTCCACAGCTGAAGTAACCGTGGAGATTCACATTTCACTTTTACCCATCGTGAGATATGAGACGTGGCCGAGATGAGTAAAAATCTGGTCTCTCCCAAACGTCAACTCTTCGATAAACCTGAAAAACTGACTTTTTTTCCTGCCCACATCACAAGGTTTCAAAGAATGAACCGAACCAGCGGAGGAACAAGAAAATAAACTGAAAACAGGAGAAATATTCGAGCCTATGCGTCAATGATTTTCACAGTCTGAGAGAAATCGAGTGTTTAGCCATTTGACTGCTTTACTTTGTTTTGGGTCCAAGACTTTACTGCTGACTTAATACTATTTCTCCATGAGGTTTTACTACCTGTGAGTAAACAGAGAATTTAAGTAAAACTTTTATGGAGAAATTTAATGGAGCTGCAGCTAACAAATAATTTATCCCTATTGACGTTTGGTCTGTTTGGTCAATAATTTGTAAAAGAAAAAAGAAGTAGGAGGCGGTTATTGAAACTGCATTGTGGCCAAGTGCATATCGTAAAAACTAAAATATGTCACAATGAGCTTTTATAAAACGAAGCTTGTTTGGTGCAGACTCCAGCAAAAGTCACATTATTATCGTCATTTTTATGTTGTTTCTTCAAAAATCTTATGTAAAATCTCTAAATTTTGACTTTAGTGTGTTTTTTCTTGTCTTTTTTTCTTATCAATCAAACACAGTGTCCTCTAATGGGGATTCTTCAGAATCTCCTGTTAAAGATCTTTCAAAAATAAGACATCTGCAATCTGACAGATGAAGAAACCTCAGCCTCTGTTAGAGATGACAGAGCTTAGATTTAAATACCAACTGCATTTTGGTCACTATAACGCTGGTGGTTATATTTAGATCCGAGACAACACGGAGAATATTCAGCTGCCCACATGTGTTTTACCGAGGAGACGCAGAGTGATTTCAGCGAACCAACGGAGCAGGTTGAGAGAACAGAGCCTGCAGAGCCGACGTGTCCTATACGGTTCATCTCCGCTGATTAAAGCCGACCCGGTTCTGAAGGACCAACAGACCCAGAGCCACACGTTTCGCCCTGAACCAAACCAAGACCTTCAGCATCTATTTTTATCTGCCGGGTATTTTTAGCAGCAGCGGCGGCGGCGGCGGCGGCAGGGCCAGTTCTCTGCAGAGCTCACTTACATGGCTTTAATATTTAACAGTCAGAACGAGGACTGCTCAGCCAGAAAACACTGCTGCTGCTGCTGAGGAGCACAGGAAACACACCGCTTCATCCGGCCGACACACACCTCACACACACACACACACACACACGTGCGCGCGCATTAAATATCGAGGAAACACACACCGATGCAAAAGGACTGATGCTTCTGTCTCATTGGCTGAAATTCACTGAGAAATAAAAACTGTTGGTTTTATTTTTGATTTTTGATGCCTACAACTGATGCACAGTGACATGTATAAGTAACATATACATTTTATTGCCTAAGCCGACAAGTTTGTATGAATGTGTTTTTCTTTTATTTTTCTTTGTCCCTTATAAAAAGGCAGGATCAACAAAATGTTAGTCATTAAAAGCTATTGAATTAAATCTAATGTTAGCCACAGAGGCTAAACTAAGCTAAACTGTAACTGGCAAATTTAAATCAGAAAACTACAACTGAAACAAAGTGTTTAAAACCAGGCAAAGACAAAAGCAATGACAGAAAACATTCTGTGTTAAATTTAAAGATTATATTGAAAAAAAGCTGGAAAATAAACAAAAACTCTTTGCATGAAAGTTTTCGGTCATTGTGTCTCTTTACAACAGTAAATCAAGGATTTAAATATTCGATATATAGTTGGACACAGAGACGGAACCTGTTTTTGTCTGTGATTTAAGTGTGAACGCTCCCAGTTTATGGTGCGAGTGCCGTCATCGTCGGGTTGTTGGTGCTGGGGAGGCTTGTTGTGAGTATTCGGGGGGGGGGGGGGGGTCAGTGTGAGTGTAGGAGGTGGAGTTGTTGTGTTGAGCAGAGATAATGATAAACAGATTTAACTCATCCTGTTCGGAAACATTGACATTTACACAGAAACTCACAGGTACGTCGGCCTTTTTTTGTGTGTGAGGTTGGACCAAATCTTTCTCCCCATCATACACTCTGTCTGCCCCCCCCTCCCCCATCTCCCCCATCTCCCCCATCTCCCCCACCACCCACCCAGACTGTTTGTTATGGAGGAAGCAGGCCGGGCTGAGATGGATCGCTGCACAAACAAATGTTTGTTCTGCCCTTCGCAAACCCCAGAGACAAACACACACTCCTACAAAACACACACGTACACACACACTCACACACACTCCCTCACACAGGGCTGTCTACCCCAGCCAGTGTGTGTGTGTGTGTGTGTGTTTGCAGACAGGAAAGAGGCAGCAGGGAGCAGTTGTGTGCTTTATTTCTTCGTATTTTCAGAGTTTCTTATTGTTCTGGTTTGTTATGGTGTGTGTGTGTGTGTGTGTGTGTGTGTGTGTGTGTGTGTGTGTGTCTCTGTGTACCAGCTGTCCACCAGTTATTACCCTCACTGGGAGTACTGGAGGTGAAAGGGGTGAAAAAGGGGAGGGAGGTATTGAAGATGGATAGATAGATAGATAGATGAAAGCGAAAGAAAAAGAAAATTGAGAAATATAAGATAAAGACAAAGGGTTGATTAAATAAATAACAAGGATGAGGAACGATAAGGCTGCAGTAATGATCATATGTAGAAAACGGGGAAATGATGGAGAGATGACAGAAAGAATGGAGGCACAGGAGAAAAACATGAGATTGAGAAATGAGGAAAAGACGGAGAGAAGGAAGAAAAGCTGGAAGGAAAGAAAAATGATGGAGGGATGATGGAAGGACCAAAAGGAGAGAATGACGGAGTGATGGAGTGAAAGTGGAGGGATAAGATAAGGAGAGGATGAAAATAAAAAGCGATGAAAGGCTGGAGGGATGGGAGAGGAAAAGGGAAAAATGACAAAAATAAAGAGTGAGAAGGTGAAAGAAAAACAGAAGGAATCCATCTGGATTTAAAGGAATAAAGAAAGAGAGGAAAGAAAGATGCATGTTGGTAGAGGATGGATGGATGGAGGGATGATGAAGGGGGGAAAGAGCTGTCAATCAGCAGGGGGTGGGGTCAGAGGTCAAGAGGAGGAGGCGGGTCTTTACAAGTCTGAAAACACAATCGAGGAGAGGGGTCGCCACACGTCTGATTATCTACCGTTTCCTTTCATTTCTCCATCTCTCCATCCTGAGGTGTATGGAGGGAGAAATGGGGGTGGGGGGACAGGGTGGGTGGGGGGGGCAAGGGATTAAACTGCAGATTCATCAAAAAAAAGAAAAGAAAGGAGGAAAAAAGGAGTGAAAGCCCTGAGGTGGTGAAAGACGAGTTTTAATGAGAGATGGATGGATGGAGGGATGAAAGGAGGGAGGGGAAGGGTCACATGATTTATTCAGAGGTGGTGGGGGGGGGGGATTAAGACCGAAAGCTGCCACCTGAACCAAGCGTGCGCGCTCACACACACACACACACACACACACACACACACACACACACACACACACACACAGTCCCACAGGGCTCAGGGCGGCGGGTTTGAAAGGCTGTTAATTGTCGCCAACACGACTTTAATCAGATTTCAGCTTCCACCCTAGTCACACACACACACAAACACGCACACACACACGCAGGCACATTAACACACACAGTACTGTCCCATGGGGTATGTGTGTGTGTGTGTGTGTGTGTGTGTGTGTGTGTAAATCAGGTTTTGGCGTGGAGGTGTGGTCATTAGCGCCATGTCCCATATGCTGCCCGCCGACACTGGAGGGAAAACCCCTGGGACACACACACACACACACACACACACACACACACACACACACATGCACAGGCACACAATCACACATACACAAGTACACAAGGACACACAAAATACTAAACACAAAAAAAACAGAAAGAGAAAAAACTCATGCAAACACACACACAAACACACACATCCTGACGCATGACTGTGACACACACTGATGTGTTGAACAGACACACACAGACACACTTGCACACTCAGATACACACTACATGCAAAGAAACAAGCACAGTGTTTCAAAGACACGACACAAACACAAATCAGCAGCAAAAGAGACACACACACAAATACAAAACAAACACACAAAAATAAACATAATAAACGAAAAGACACAAACACACACGCAAACACACAAAGGCTGAAATACACATAAGAAGAAATGAGACGTGTGTGTTTGTGT
>CM029125.1:20073988-20108988 GCA_016859345.1 Istiophorus platypterus
TGTGTGTGTGTGTGTGTGTGTGTGTGTGTGTGTGTGTGTGTGTGTGTGTGTGTGTGTGTGTGTGTGTGTGTGTGTGTGTGTGTGTGTGTGTGTGTGTGTGTGTGTGTGTGTGTGTGTGTGTGTGTGTGTGTGTGTGTGTGTGTGTGTGTGTGTGTGTGTGTGTGTGTGTGTGTGTGTGTGTGTGTGTGTGTGTGTGTGTGTGTGTGTGTGTGTGTGTGTGTGTGTGTGTGTGTGTGTGTGTGTGTGTGTGTGTGTGTGTGTGTGTGTGTGTGTGTGTGTGTGTGTGTGTGTGTGTGTGTGTGTGTGTGTGTGTGTGTGTGTGTGTGTGTGTGTGTGTGTGTGTGTGTGTGTGTGTGTGTGTGTGTGTGTGTGTGTGTGTGTGTGTGTGTGTGTGTGTGTGTGTGTGTGTGTGTGTGTGTGTGTGTGTGTGTGTGTGTGTGTGTGTGTGTGTGTGTGTGTGTGTGTGTGTGTGTGTGTGTGTGTGTGTGTGTGTGTGTGTGTGTGTGTGTGTGTGTGTGTGTGTGTGTGTGTGTGTGTGTGTGTGTGTGTGTGTGTGTGTGTGTGTGTGTGTGTGTGTGTGTGTGTGTGTGTGTGTGTGTGTGTGTGTGTGTGTGTGTGTGTGTGTGTGTGTGTGTGTGTGTGTGTGTGTGTGTGTGTGTGTGTGTGTGTGTGTGTGTGTGTGTGTGTGTGTGTGTGTGTGTGTGTGTGTGTGTGTGTGTGTGTGTGTGTGTGTGTGTGTGTGTGTGTGTGTGTGTGTGTGTGTGTGTGTGTGTGTGTGTGTGTGTGTGTGTGTGTGTGTGTGTGTGTGTGTGTGTGTGTGTGTGTGTGTGTGTGTGTGTGTGTGTGTGTGTGTGTGTGTGTGTGTGTGTGTGTGTGTGTGTGTGTGTGTGTGTGTGTGTGTGTGTGTGTGTGTGAGGAACCTCTGGACTAAACTGTAAATGACGTAGTTAAAAGCAGCTCCAACAGGAAAATACGGCTCACGTCATGATAATCTGATACTGACTTTCATAATAATGAATCAGTCAGAGTTTAGGTTTTATCACGGAACCAATACTGTTAATTTTGGTACTTTTGTTGCATTTTGTAGATTAGAAATGTCCTTTTTTTTCCAATGGGCTTTTGAATGCAGGACCTCAACCTGTGGTGGAGAATTTTTAGTCTATTGTGTTTCTTTTTTTTACTCCAGGGGTGACCCACCTGTTCAGGTAGTAGTTGTCCCCTCGTTTCCTGCTGGGGTGGCTGGGCGGGATCAGCAAGCTGTCAATCAAACCACACATGAATTAAGGTGATAATTTATGAAGTCATTCAAAGTAGAGAAACTCAGCGAGTCTCCAGAAGGAGCCAGAAAAACATCCTGATTCAGGAATAATATCGTTCCCTCCAACTTTGACAAAATGTGTTCGTCAGGTGTCCTTGCATCTTTATAATCAGCTAAGGTGTCAATCAACCAATCAATCAGTCATTAAAGCTGCTGACCTGTCAAAGTTCTGCTCCACGGTAACAACAGGGCTCAGGTTGTCATGGACAGAGAAGAGTGGGTTGCCCCAGCGACCGATGTAGGCACTGTTGGGGGGTGGGGGTGGGGGTGGGGGCAATAATGAATGAAGAGAAAAGGTTAAACGAGATGTTAATTGATCGGTGATTTGCTCATGGAGCTGAGGAGAAACTTATTAAAGTGAAAAAAGGAGGACTTTTATCAGGTGCACTAACATGTTTTTATGATTTTTACACACATTTACTGAACAGCATCATGTGCGGAATCACATCTTCTTTATCTTGCGTGTACGCAATACGACATGATTCTCCCTCCACTCTGGGGCAGTTTACAAACTGGATGCTTCCGTAAACTGCCCCAGAGCAGATGCCGGTGTTCAGGAGTCAGAGGAGACGCCGCCGTTGCGTCTTAGCGCACTCTCGTTGTGAGCCGCCGTAGGAGGGCGACCCTGAGGTCGGCCACCGACTCATCAGTGGGTCTGGAGCTGATCGCTCGTGTCTGGCTTTAGGTTCCACTGGCGCCACCATGACACAGGGCGGAAGAACAACCTGGATCCCTGGGGAAAGTTGGCGTGCTGCCATCGCTTCTGACATTTTATGAGCCTGCTGCTGCAGCGTGGCGAGATGTTGAACATCGGTTCTCCGCAGAACCAGGCAGGTTGGACGATCTACTCATCCGTGCTCTTAAGTTACCAATTTACGCTTCGTATTTAGCATCGGCATCAATAAGTCTCATTGTCCCATCCAACACGGTTTGACCCCAGACGGAGATATGTGGACGTCCTCAAGGGGGAATCTGTGTTAGAGAATTACCCAGCAGCCCCCGGGAGTCCCGAGAACCTGCTGCCATCGGAGCACACGAGCTTTCCGAAAGAGTGGAGGTTCACGACCTGTGAAATGGCAGAGTCATAAACCACTGTCAGACAAACACACTCGCTGACCAGCTAATGACTTATTAATGCAGCGTTAATGCGCTCGCTGCAGTGTGTGTGTGTGTGTGTGTGTGTGTGTTAGTGTGTGTTTTTTTAAAGAAGTTGGTGAATAACCAGCAGCCTGATGATATTTCACTGCTCTGTGTGGCGTGGCAAACTAGTCCGTCGGCCAGGATGTGTCGAGTCTGCAGAAGGTTGGTTGGCGGTTCTCGTTCCAAGTGTAAACAGGAGCACATGGGAAGATGCATGAGACCTGGAGACGTGATGGCGGCCGGTCTATGGGACACGGTGGTTTTTGTGTGGAAGATTAAAGGGAGAGTTGGCAGGATTTGTCCTCTGGGAAACGTAGATATTCTCAGGACGATCCATCCATGGAGCCAGCGCGGCACCAGAGAAACGAGCTCATTGTCTATTTAAACACTCAGAATTAAAACCGGTCGGTGACACGTGCACATCTTGCTCTTTCCACACCTGAAAACGCAGCGTTTGCTTTAGTTCGGTGCAGGTGCAGAGCCGCGTGAGCGGAGGCAGGAGGAACTGGAGGAACGAAGCTGTCAGTTCGTCAGTTATGGACTCGTCAGTTGTCCAGTCGAGTTCGTTCCGTGTTGAAAACATTTCATTCACAATGTCTCTTCACCTCCCGAACACATGTAATTCTCTCTTTTCTTTACGGTTATAAAAGTAATGTAAAATAAAACCCTAGATTCGGCTGTTATTTTACATTCATCGTACTTTCCTGACCTCGTTGTATTTATCAGTTTAGATCTTTTGATTTGAGCTCTGATGTGAAACCCTTTGGCTGTTTGACGTCTCCTGTCAAATCTGTTCCTTTTCTCTTATCTGGTTTCATGCTGTTGTACATGCATGCGGATAAAAAACAAACTAAAAACCAAAGGATCGGTGGTTTTAGTGGAAGGGACCTGACCTGACCCGACCCCCCCTCACCTGTAGAAGTGAGCTTTGATCCGCTCTTTGATCAGCCACAGAGGATGATGGGGCTGGTTGTGGAGGTTGCGTCCGACCTTGGCCAAGATCTTCGGCGTCACGTTAGTGAAGTCGTCGCGGGCGTAGGACCGGCCCGACACCTCCACTGCAGGGTCCCGGCCGGCCGGGGGCCGGGGGGCAGGGCCGTCCGTGCAGAGGCACCTGCGTGACGAGAGCGACAATGGAGGGCAGCGACCGGACCAGGTGAGGGGCGGGGACCGGAGGAGTGGGAGGAGCAGGGAGAGGGGGGTGGCGCCAAGCCTCATCACGACTGGTCCATGGAGCTGGAGAGACGGAGGGACATTAGAAAACAACACAAACGAAGGCACAGAAAAACACACACTCAGGAGAACGTAGCTGCAGCTTATAAACACACACAGAATTGGAAAATTTGATCACTAGAGGGCAGCAGAACTTCATATTATCACCTAAGGAAGTTGTCAAATGCTTTTACATACGAATCTAGACTCAGAGCTACATGTTTATTCCATTGTTGTGGTGTTTAAGTCCAGGACTCCTTCTCTTTTAGCTCTGGCTTTGGTCTCCACCAGCTCCTAAGGGGAAACCTCAAGCTCTTTAGCTTCTCCACTATGTTCACCAGCTTGTATCTGGCTGGATTTGAGCAGCTAGAGCTATTTAGATCAGTTATAATCGGACTAATGGAAAAACAGCAGAAGCAGCGATGGTTGAAATCAGAGCGAGACCTGATCGGCTGCTTTCTTTTCCATTCTCTCCATCTTTTATTTTTTGACTGGAGATGAGAAAATCACCTTTTATCTGCCCCCCTCAGATATTTGTCCACAAACACACACATACACACACACACACACACACACAGTGAGCATCCCTGAACAAGACAAAAGGGTGTTGCATTGCAGTGGCATTGCAGCAAAATGGATTATTGTTCCTAAATCCATGAAGCTTTTACCTCTGCTCTGCTGCTGGTGTCATCTTATCCTGGACTTGACAGGACAATGCTGAGGTCTCTCTCTCACACACACAGAAGTGGTTCTGGGGTAAAGGTACATTTCAAGGTCATTATAACCTTTTTTTTTAAATAATTACATTTTTAGATGATAGAGCAGTAAAAACACCAATAGTAACCCCCCCCCCACGGCTACAACCAATACACCTGACAAAACAAAAAAGTTGGACAACAGACCACAAACGGAAGATTTGTTGTCTGTAAAATAAAAGAGTTGTCACATCAGCATTTTTTCCCTCTAAAAAACCTTAATATCTGCAGTAAAGGTCGTGGCAGCCCGACGGTTATTTCTCTTGTGAACAAAGTTCATAATTTCTCCGATGGCAGTTGCGACGGTAAAGGTCACAGAAAAACCGCGACCCAAACAGACCCGGATCCTCTGTGTAGAACACAAAGAGGTCTGGTGTTTTACCGTGGAGGGGTCCACCCCGCCACAAAAACCGGCGGCATTAAAATGAATAAAATTTTATGGAGTAAACACATTGACCATATCGGAAAAGAGCAACAGCAAATCTCTTTAATGTGAGCGACTGTTTTGGTCAGTGTTAAAATGCTTCACATTTATCCTACAGATTCGAGAGAGTTCAGATTTCTGTTTTGCTGTAGGTGCAAGTCAACATGCGGAGTCCCACAGGGGGGCATTTCAGGCCCTTTCTTGTTTTATTCAATGTTAAAATCTGCTTGTGCTGACATTTAAGTGTTAGTTTTAGCTCATCGTCCATGTATGTATTTTTTTATGACTCCATTCTCCAGATTTTCTGACTTGGAGAGATTTCACTGATGATGATTTACATATTTATTGCAAGATTCGATTGGTAGAGTTGAGTTTTGGATTTTGTACAGAGTGTCGTTGAAATGTCTCCGTCTACAACCTTACTAAAAAACTGATAATGACACAATTTCAGACCTTTGCCAGACACTTGTTTTATTTACCTTATTTTCAATTATCTCCATTGTGTACTTATGTGCTGACATCCAACAAACAAACCAGACAGCTCTTAGAGAGTATTATTTCTATGCCAGACACTTATTTTTCAGTAATATCAAGGACATATTACTTTCAAAACTTGTTTCTCTTTTTCCTTTATTTTCCTATTGCACAGTAACTTGAATCATCTTCTATAATACATTTTTCATGTTTCCTCGCTGACTTTACTTCCCATGTTATGATTCACAGAGGACAGATGAATGCTTTCATCTGATAAATATCAGAGAATATATATTTTCTTTAAATCTCCATAACAAGTTCCCAAAGCCAAAGCTAAAATCTTAAAAGGAGTTGTTTTGTCAAACTAACAGTAAAAAAAAACCCAGAGACTCGGTTTACAATGATTTAAAACACTCACACACACACACACACACACTCACACACTCGTGTATATACATATATATGTGTATATATACATATAAAGAAGCTGCAACCAGGGTAAATGACTTGAACAATTCATTAATTATATATAAATTTCAGTGGGTGTGCGGCCGCCATCCCTAGGTCAAACCCTCATCAGACCTGGTAAATGTTGGATCGTCTGGAGAAGGTGAAGACGCCCTTCAACCCGCACGATGGCAAGAAAGGTCACATAACCCCTCCAGGTGACGCGGGACCTGATGGGGTCGTGTGCGGCTCTTTGAGGTTCTGGACTAATTTAAAAGACACAAATATGACAAATAAAGTCTACATCTTTTTTCCCTTTGTACTGTTGCTCTGATGTTAAGTCCTCCGTAGAAAAAAAAAAGTCAGTGGTCAGGTTGTCTCCATCTTGGCCTCATGTCTGTGTTTATTATTTTTTCCTTCTCTATGGGACTCACCCTCCCTGCATGCGATCGTCACCATATGTTTGTCTCCATGGATTCGCACATGCAAACTCACGCCTGAACGGTAAACACACACAACACAGCATTGGTAGTAAACAGAGAAACAAAGAGAGAACTTGAGAAGGTTTCTGGCATAGAGTGACAATCCAGATGTGTTTTTTAGGACTTTTATTATCTAAATATATTCATATATACTTAAACATTTAAATATATATATATAGTTTTGTGTTCTCTTTGTATTAACTTTGGCGACTTTTCATCATGTGCCACCACTGGTTTAAAATTTCAGTCTGATCTGAAAAGAAAGTTCAGTTTTTGCGCGTCGGTTCATGTCGTTTCATCACTTTCGGTTTCGCCATCATCGCATCTGTAGCAGCTTCAGTGTTTACTGATTTTAAATTCTGTTTTGGGCATTTCAATGACTCTGAGAGGAGGGGTCGGAGGTCATGGCCTCTCACCCCCTCGAATGTCTGATCTGAGAGCAGTGAAGGGCAAAAGAAAACAGTTCAGGGAAAATTTGAGATTTTTGATGAGAAAAAAATCACGTGGATGTTTTTTCATCATCGCCGCCATTTGGCTGTTTAACAGCGAAACTCTTCACACGTCTCCGCTCAGATCTTCTTTATTAAACCTCAGGTGATGGAGCAAGGACCAGAGGAGGCACGAAGCTACCGGGTCTAATTCCTCCAGACGCTTCAGGCTCTTCCCCAGTTTGACCTTTTGACCCAAGGAGACGTCCTAAGCCGGCAGAGCGACGCCGAAGACCAGAGGGGACATTAGTCAAACCAAATCTATTTAGTTCAACTCGTTGGACAAAAATGAAGACAAAAATTTCAAAAGTAAGAAATAATCTCATTTAAAATCCTGTTGTCATTTGTAGATGAGGAAGTATTAGTACACATACTTTCCTTCAGTAAAAGTGGTAATACCACTAAAAAGTAAAGTAACTTCAAAACTACATTCAAGATTTCACTTTAATTAAAGTACTTCAAGTATTCGGTACTTCACTCAAGTACAAGCTCCTCAGAATTTCCCTCTGGTGGGCAGACGGCCCCCCCCCATACATCACCTACGTTCCACCACCGAATCCATCACTGCATCATTCAAAAAGGAGGGGAAACAGTTAATCAATGAGGCTCATTAGTTGATCCAATCAACCAATCAGTGACAGTTTCAATACTCAAGCGACAAAAACAACTTTTTGCTTCCTATATGTGAAGATTTGTCGGTTTGTCGGTCGATGGAAAATAAGCTTCAACAATTAGTCAAACGATCGACTGGTCGACGGACAGAAACTCAAGTGGCGAAGATTTCAAAGGCGATTAAGTGTTTTCAAGCTAAAATCCACATTTCTTTTTCTTTGCTTTCCATAACATTACTGTCTTTAGTTTTAGTTTTAGTTTTCTGATGATTTATAGATGATAAGAATAAATTGGCGGATTAACCGATTAAAAAAAAACAACAGCCCTATTTACAGATCATCTTCACGACTCTGAGCAAATCTGAGCTTTATGTCGTTGTCGTTTTGGTCTCAGATCTTCATCAGCATCATCATCCTGCCGCTGACGCCTCAACCGTCTCTACCGGCTGCATCGGTCTCCGCATGGTTTTTAACAGAGGACTAATAAACAGTAATCCGGCAGCTACGGAGACGTGTGACGGATCGGTCTGCGGCAGGGAGATTAAATGTGCAGCGGAGTCAGCGGCTCCGGAGGAAGCGAGACATGATTCATCTCGTGTGAAAGTTGCCGAGAAAATCCCTTGTTTCGCTGCCAAGAAGTTTGTCCTGACTAACCGGCGAGGCAGCGGCCGAAGGCAAAGCTGTGATGTGACTTCTGACGCCGCCGGCTCAATAGAGGCGGCAACAGAGACAAGGACGGGCTGCGTCCCGCCGTCCAAAAAAACCAAAGACAAACAAACAAAAAAACAAACGGAGAAATAAACTAAACAAAAACGTGTCCAAGTGTCTGGATGTGATGAAACGAAGGATGCGGCGGTCGTCGAGGTTACGATCGACATCCAGGACACGCACGTGATGAAACACACGAGCGTCACAGCATCAGACGAGTGACACGCTACACAACGATGTAAGGCGTGATAAAACACACACACACACACACACACACACACACACAGGCAGCTTTCGTGCCCAGGGATTCATTCAGCCTCTAAAAACTGACACGCTGATAGAGAGAGGTGATAAATTACACACTGCAGAGAGAGAGGGAGACAGGGATAGGCCTTAGAGACTGATACTGTGTGTGTGTGTGTGTGTGTTTGTGGCCGTGGAGACAGAGGTATAGATCACTGGGATCTGAGAAAGAATCGTTAAAGACGGTTTTTAAAGTATTTATGTTCTTCCACCTCCTGTCACGTCACTTTCTCCGGTTCGAGCTCGAATCCCGTTTGAAGGGGGGCGTACGCGTCGACGTTCGCTCGCGCGCGCGCGCTACCCGTTGACACGCTAACGCTGCGCGCTCGCCGACCTCAGCTCTCAGCGCTCGTCGCGCGCAGGGGGGGTTAACGCGGACGCGCCGCCGCCCCTCTCATCAAACAAAAAAAAAGGAGGAGAGGAGAGGGAGAGAGAAGCGGCGGCGCGGCGCGGCAAGCAGGGCACGCGGCGGCGGTGGTGGGGGTGTTTCACAGACACCTTCGAGGAAAACTTCCCGCCGACCTCGACTCTTCGACTTGCATGTGCGATGACGTTATTACGCTTCCTTATAACTTAAACTGCGACAGAAAATGCGGAACGACAACCGGGTCACGTTTTCTACTTAGGCTCCATTAAGCGGGTTCACGGTTCTGTTCAGACCTTCACAGAACCTGGTTCAGGTTCAGGGATAGGTCCTGGTCTGGTCTAATATGAGACCAGTGATCTGACTGGGCCCCCCCCCCCAATCTATACTTTGCACTGCTGCTCCTGCAGGAACCAAAGCAGCGGGTGGAACTGCCCCCACAGTCCCTGGGCCAACGCGGGCTCCCTGGGCCCGTCGGATGTCGTTGCTGGGGGACGGCGTTGGTCCAACACGCTGATTGGGTCAGGGACACCCCCCCCCCCCGGGTAGGAAAAACACGTCGAGCAACCGACTTTCCAAGATTAAAAATATCTGTCGTTGGAGTCACAACCGAGACGCACGCAGGAAGAGGAAGCTGTTCTTTGGTCCGTCGTAGTTCCCACGGAGATCTCACACCATGGCGATCACGACTCCGCGAACGAGAACCTCACGCATCAGAGGAACAGGTGCTACCTCCCTCCCTCTCTCTCTCCCTGCTGTTGTGTCGGTGTCTCTCGCCCCCTCCCATCAGAGGGAGTCCCTCTCTGGCACGACGGCCACTTCCTGTGGCTCACGCTGCTCACGACGCCGCCCGCTCGCCAACACGGGTGGTTACACAACCTCCGACGCCTGTATCCGTTGCTCCACGGTGTTTTTATTAATAAATCAGTCAATGTTAAGCAGTTCTGCACTGTAAAAACCGTAAAAACGCCCTCGGTTACTTTCTCATAAACAACATGACAAACATTTTCAAAATGGTGGATTACTTCTTTTCAAGAGTAAATAATTAAAATAAATTAAATACTAAATTAATTCCTTTATAAGATTTGAATGTTTCTTGACGTAAAATTCAATCTAAACTCAAGGTTCACTTACTAGCTTTTTTCCTGAGTTTTCAACAGCAGTGATGCCCCCCCCCATGTATGACCATGAGGTTTAAAAATGTGCTTCACAAACATGACACTATTTATTTGTCTTTAATTTTTTTTAATTCGTAGCGGATACGTTATTCATGTCAACCAGCGTTTTACATGATTTTATGGGTTTTTCGACAAAAGCCAGTTACTTTAATTTGAGCTGGCTCATTATTTCTATTTAAGCCTGTGTTTGCTTGTCTTCTGCCTGCTGGGCTGGATTTCTTTGTTATGTTTTTTTGTTCGTTCGAAGCGCTCGCAGCCTCGTCGCTCCACTCCGACCATGACGACCTTGCGGCGCGTGGGAAGACGACGCCCTTCGAGTTTGTCGGCGGGGGTTTGGTCGTTGCTGTGGAAACCAAAGTAAAACTGTAATTCACCCCCGTGACGTTTTCTTTGGTCTGACCTGATATTCGAAGAAGAGGCCGATGCAGTGTTGAGAAGTGATGTGTGCAGTCAAAAGCAGGACTGCTGCAGTGTGTGTGTGTGTGTGTGTGTGTGTGTGTGTGTGTGTGTGTGTGTGTGTGTGTGTGTGCGCGCGCTCCCTGCACTTCCTCATCCTCCACTACACTTTCCTGCTTTTGTTTATTTTTCAGTTCATTGATGAGCAGAAAATCAACTGAAAACTGTTCTAACAATCAACTCATCATTTTTCTGCATTTTTCAGGCAAAATGTCCAAAAAAGAGAAAAAAAATTAGCTGCCGCTTCTGAGATGTGAAGATTTATTTTTCTTTGTGACAGAAAACCAATAATCTCCAGTTTAGACAGTTGGTTGAACATAAGCAGATGTGTGGATACGTCGCCTTTTTCACTATTTTCTAATATTTTATGAGCTTGTAGAGTGCAGCACAAACACCAGGAAACCGAATCCAGATCAGTGAAGCAGAACTTTGCATTTCTTCTTGTTTCCCATGAATCATGTGACGACCCTCGGGGTTTATCTGGTGAGACTCTGGAGGGGCCCGACCGCCAGGTTGGGAACCAGTGGACTAAACCATGTACCTGTATATAAAGTAGTTAAATCAGGTCCAATGACTCAGGATCAACAATCTGATCAGAGATCAGTCACAGGAGGCAGGTCACTGCACAAATACTTTTACTGCGATACTGGAACTACAGGAAGTACTTCTACTGAGATATACTTTACCCCCCCCCCCCAATAATAAAGCCATAGCTGTGGATGTTGTGCTTGCGGAGGCAGGCGGCTTTTGACAAGCAGCGTTAGATCAAACCTGCACAGGAAGCCTGTAAAACGGTAATAAAATCAGAGATTTTTTACAGATATGGAGGAGAGAAGGAGGGGAGGGGGTGAGGAAGGGGGGAGGAGGGGAGATGAAACAAGAGGAGGAAAGAGAGAAGAGAAAAAAATATGGGGAGAGGAGGAAGAGAAGAAATGAACAAAGGAGAAATTAGAGAGCAGGGGGAGGAGGAGGAGGAGGAGGAGGAGGAGGAGGAGGAGGAGGAGGAGGAAGAGTGTCTGACATGATGAAGAAAGAGGGAGATTTTATGGTCGGAGGAAAAAAGTGCCGAGGCTGCAGCTCTCTGACACCAGGCAGCTCCACTCATACATCCAATTTGTTTCCCTTCACTGTGTCGCGCGCACGCACACAAACACACTCACATAAATGCAGAGATACACACTCGACTGTAAATGTCCAGACGAAGGCACTTTTCTACGAATCCACATATACTGTCCATGAAACACACACACACACACACACACACAGCGCTGCAGCTCCTTGAGGCTCCTTCATCATGTTTGTTCTTCATCTCTACAGTCGGCAGACACACTGATGACAGGACCACACACACAGACACACACAGACACACACAGACACACACACTCCACACTTCTCAGCAGACACAGAAACTTTTTCAGTCTTTACAGGAGTAAAGACTCTGGACAGACGTGGTCTCATCAGGACCGAGGCCACGGACGTAGCTGTTAAAATCTCTGGGATCCGATTAACGGCGTCGACCGATCGGAGCGGAAACCTCCGGCCCGTCTGTTCAAGGAGGCCAAAGGTTGAGCGGGGAGACGAAGACAGAGACGGAGACGTGAAAAAGAATCATGCGGCTTCAAAGCCGTTTCGTTTCTCCTGCAGCCCAGAGGATTCTGGGATGAAGCACGGTTCTAATGAACATTTAACGTCGTCGGCGGGGGGAGGGAGTCATGGAAACGGGGGCCGTCCTGTGCCACAGCCCGGCTGAGCTGCATTATTCATCCCGCCTGACTTATTCATTTTCCTTTCGATGCCTTTTTGCTGACTCATCATCCTGCTTTGCTTCACGGAGGCGCGGCGCCGCTCGGGGCCGTCGGGACGCCGGAGATAAAAAAACTGAGCCCGGCACGCGAAGTTCGGTCCCGCGGCAGCCGCTCGCAGAGTCTTCGCTGGCCTGAGGGAACCGGGCGCAGCATCGAACGGATCCAGGCGTCGTCCCGGGGGACGGGGGGGGTTAAACCCCCCAGGATCCGTCAGCATCAGCTCACAGCAGCTTCCGAAAACACTTATCATTGTTATGATGTTTCACAAATAAGAGAAATGAATACATAACGACCACCACTTCCCTTCTGCCACATTTAGGACACACGCACTCCTTCCTGGGCTCAAGTCAAAAAACACAAACACAAACAAGGAGCTGTTGGGCTGCGACCGGCGTCTCGTTTCTCCACTAACCGATCCAGGGCTTCGTTAGGGCACAGACACCTGCAGGATTTTTAAAGCAAATTGGAATTGAAGAGGTGTTTGTAATATTGATGTTTCCATCGTCAAAATGTTAAAGAATTCAGGAAGTGAAGCGCCGACAACTGTTCAACTCAATTCCTCAAGTACGAGTTTTACTCTCATGTCAACGGAGGTTTGACTCCCACAAAGATTGTGTTTATGGATTCTGTTTCACCTTTTTCTCTCTCTTTCTTTCTTTTTTAGGGAATAGTTCATCTCTCTGCCGTTACAGCTTTGTGTGATGAAAATGAGTCTGACTTGAGCTCAACCTGTTTAGAGGGAGAACTGCTGAGGACACTTGGCTGCAGAGAAGCTACCTGTGCACCTGTTAACCACCAGTTCTGGGAGGACCAAACTGTGTGTGTGTGTGTGTGTGATTGAGAGAGAGTGAGAGAGGAAGTGTGTAGGAGTGTGAATCCTGGCTGCGCCACAGTAAACATATGCTCAAGAGACGTTGGAGAGAGTGCAAATTAGAAATTGAAAATATGCTGCAAACACAAACACACACGCATGAACACAAACACGAACACACACACACACACACACACACACACACACACACACACACACACACACAGACTCAGGTCTCTGGCTAATTCTGCAGCTTTGCCATGTTCAGGGACTTGAGCACAGCAGACGTCTTTTCTCGATATTTAGCCGTCACCCGGCACCGCCGCACCTGGAGGATGGCGCGGTGGTCAGCGGGCCCTGCCGCTGGTTATTGCACGTCACACGCAGGAAACCTGGCATCGCTCTTACACAACTTCTGCTGCGGTTGTAAAAAAGACTAAAGTGTCTGCGCAAAAAACGCGAAGCGAGCAGAGATATTGACAGGAGCAACAAACGGGAGACTGGTCACCGGCGGTGTCACCAGCGGCCGAGGCCCGAGGACACTAACGGAAACGCCTCACGCGATTCAGGGCTCGATTCAGACTCCACGCTCGTCCACACCTGCATCCCGGCTCGAGCCGAACGCCGTCTGGCTTCCCTGGACACGCGTGTCCCAACCCTAAGCCGATCCCTGGACATCACGGCTGCGGGACCCGAGACGATCAGAAACCGGCGACCGATCTGGTAGAGGTCCCGGACGCTCCGGAGACACTGGGGACATCGGGGCCGGGCGCTGCCCGTCCAGGGGGTTCGATCTTTCTTTACCTCACCAAGGAGCAGGGGCCCCGTGACAGACTCGTCAATCTGTGATTCGATGGTCGAACTTTTAAATAAGAAGAAACACTAATGGCTGTCGACTGATAAAAACTTTTCTCTAATTCTCTGATTTCTGCAAAATTTGTCAACTCCCAAAATAATTTCTGTATGACAAATGTTTATTTCTGACCCTGAATTAGACGCATTTACACCCCAGGACAGTTCGTTAATTGCTAAAAATTCATCTACAGGAGTTTTGCTGATTATTGATTTGTTTTTAAAAAAGTTTTATGCAGAATTGCCCAAAAAAAAGAAAGAAAAAATCATTGGTTCCAGCTTCTGAGCTGTGAATATTTACTAGTTTTCTTAGATTTTGGTCCTTAGTCGGAGAAAAAAAGACATTTTGAGAGAAAATAATTACATTTAAGAGAGATATTTAAGAGATATCAGCATTTTTGTAAATCAAGGACATGAAATTAACCGCAAATCAAATGAAACGTGAAAAGGCACATTTTGCCTATCATATATACTTTTTCACAGGCATTTTCAAACACCACTGTTTATTTTTGACCATGGCCTCATTCTGCTGGAGGATGTTTTCATCCTCTTGGATTCGCCCATTCACTGCTGTCCATGCTGTTTGGACCAGGCCTGTTTTTAAGACTCATTTCCAACTGAGGAACAATGCGTTCCTACTAAATATAGCTCAGATTAAAAGAAAAAAAAAAAGAGTATAAAGCGAAACACAACCAAATCTACTCTTCAGCACAAAGTATCTAAAGAGACGAAAAGCTTCTTTATATCCAGCTGCTTCGAGATGCGGAAACATCTGAGGGTCTTGAGCTCTTCTCCAGGACGGGTCCTGGAGAAAAGGGCTTTACACAGTGATCCATTACAAGCCAGAGCTGGCGCCCTGAGGACTCTCGTGCACGGCGGGTTCCCCACGGTGGACAAACCGCGGTCGCCGTGGAGCGAGAGCGCGCCGGAGATGAAAGAACCCCGGCGGAGGAAGCGGGCCGGGTCGCCGGCCCCAAGAGTCGTGCCGAAAGGTAATTGGCAGCCGAGTGGGGGTGACAGGCTGAGCGGCGGGTCCGTTCTGACCGGCAGTGGTGCCGGCGAACGCACACTCCTACATCCTCTTCGTGCTCGTGTGATCGCCCCCTGCTCTCCGTATGGAGGTTTTGTGGGGTTTTTTTTCTTATCAGTCTCCGACTCCTGTGGATTCTTTAACGAAGGCGAGTCGGAGCCGGTCTGATCCGGGTCCCGGTCCCGGACCAAGGCCGGTCCCTCTCTATGTCTCTGGCTACCGAAGCCTGCGGGGACGTTAAGCCTCCAATTTATAGAAGAAAATCGCCGGTTAATTATGGGATGCGGAACTTAGATGCACACATTCTGAATTTCTTTCTCTCGGGGGGCTTGGCTGATTTCTTTTTTTTAATCCTGTCTGCAGGTGTGTGACACCCCCCCACCACTTATAATTAAAGCTCTGGTTGCCTATTGTTTTCCAGCTCCCTCGCTGGTCCTCCCATAATTTAAGTCATGTGGTGAGTCCCCTGTTGTTAATGTGATCATTTTTTTCTTTGTGCAGTGGTGCTCGCTTTGGCTTTTGATCCAGGACCAGCAGCACCAGATCCTGCGGTAAAAATATCATTCAGTTTTCCCATAGAAAATCTAAGATGGCTCCCGTGCGTCAGCATCCAACCCTCCAGGTTCAGTCATCAGTCCACATGATTAACAACCGCGACAGGAACGCACACCCGGGGCTGAGACCACCAGCGGAACCCTGACCCCGACTATATCACAGCATGGGTCCTGGTCCTGAAGGGAAATCCACCCCGACCTCCGAGGTTTCAGCCGCAGGTCAGCTCGAGACAAACTCAAAATAACAATAATAATAAATATGACGTCTGCAAATCTCTTACGACTTTTTGGTCACACGCTCCGATTCAGAACGGTAACCGCGGCAACTGTCCCCCCTTCATTTCCTCATGTCCCTTCCTTCGAAGAATAACGCATGCGGTTAAACTGACCGTACACGACAGGCCACGGGGGCCTTACACGCCAGGGGGACCATCGGACCGCCGCCCCCAGAGCGGAGTGCGAAGGAGGCGGCCACGGCGACACCACGGAAGCGGAGAATCAAACAGAATGTTGATGCTGCGTGAACGTGAACCTCGTCCTGATTCGATCAAAGGGCGATAGATGATTTTCCATGGTGGAGCAGGTTTCTAAACAAGGAAAAGCCAAATTCACCGGACAATTTTCCAAACGTGTCTGGGTTTGGTACCGCAGGCGTTTGAATAAAGTTTAACCACTCAGTCGAGAAAGTCTTTGGCTTATCGAGTGATGACTGAAAAAATAATAATAAGCTGCAGACTCTGCTTCATTCATTCCAGTCAGAGAATGAGCAGATAACCGCCTCACACGCTTTGGCTCAGTTTGGGAATTCACTTTGAAGTTTTAGGAACATTTAAGAGTGTGTATGTGTTAAGAGTCCAGGAAGTGGACTCCCCATGGACTTGTGTGTGTGTGTGGGATGTAGAGGTCTGGTGGGCTCAGCAGGTTCAGGAAAGGGCTTTCTAGAACAGATGGAGGAAACACACAAATATATTTTTTTTTATCCATATACACACTAATTTATTTATACATATATATATATATATATATATATATATATATATATATATATATATATATATATATATATATATATATATATATATATATATATATATATATATATATATATATAGAGAGAGAGAGAGAGAGAGAGAGAGAGAGAAAGAGAGAGAGAGAGAGTCTGTGAATACAAGCTCACATGCCAGAGAAATCAATTTGACATCATGGTTGATATTTGGAAAGCAGAGTACTGTGCTATCACACACACACACACACACACACACACACACACCAATGGCCCATAAACTGCGGCTGTATCATCTGCGTCTCCCTGCAACAATTAGCAGCAGCAGCCAATTTGTCTTCGTTAACAGCGCAACAAATGCTAGCGCTGCCTGTAGCTAACCGTGTGGAGGCCCGACCCGCCGGGGCCAAACCCATCGCCTCTGCCTTGGTCCTGTTACAAGATCCCGGGGCATGTAACATTACCCTCAACGGGAGGAGAACCGCAAGGAAAGTAGAGCCGCTGATGCATTCTGGGCAGAGTTCTCCTGAAGTCAGGTTTAGGGTCCCGCCTTTGTTGGCTCTTTAATTCTGATGTGTTATAGCTTAAATAGTAGAAGTAAACCAAAAAGAGTGGAGGGGGGTAAAGAGAGCAAAGGACAGAAAAAGTAAGACAAAGAAAAGTAATGCAAAGAAAAAGGAAGGAAAAGAAAAGGAAAGAAAAAGTTTCACAGCCACACAGATGCCACATTGTGTTTTTTCAAACTAATTATCACAACTTTTAAATTTCTAAGTTTTTTTACTTGTGAGCGGAGCCGAATTTCACATTTCATGCAAGAACCTAAAGTTCAGGTGACACAAAAGGTAGGGAATTTATAATAATAATAATAATAATAATAATAATAATAATAATGTTTAATTGTGGGAGTCGATCTAAGGGCTCAAGGTTTGATTGTTCTCTCACAAGACAGTGGACTCCCTGGAGTACCTGCAGCGAACCTGCAGAGAACCTGCAGAGAACCTGCAGCGAACCTGCGTTGAACCTGTGGAGAACCTGTGGAGTCAGGTCAGATCCTGAACCACTTCTGAGGAGAAGAATCTTTGTTGTGCTCAAGACGAGGTGACAACACATTTCACAAGAAGAGAAAAGAAACGGATTGATGCTGAAAAACAATCCTCTGATTATATTTGATGGATAACACTTTGTTTACTGGATGTTCAAAGGTAAACTGCAATTGACAAAATTTAATTTGCTGTCTGTACCTGTGGAGACCAGTCTGTCAGCAGCGCCCATGGATTTATAGCCATTCAGAATGGATCCACTGGGGAGTGGAGAGAAAACGGGTATAACTCACATGGACGACGTTCATAACGTCGCCCTCAGCAGAGGAAAAGGCCAATTTACGCTTCTGTGTCAAACCTACGTCGTCGTGAGCTTTTATATGTCTGTGTTGGCATCAGTCTGCACTTACACCTCCAGGCCTCTAGTTGGCGGTGGATCCTGATTGAGTTGGAGCTGACAGATACTGAACAGCGGTTTTACTTCTCCTGAATTTACCGCGAAGCAGAAATGAAAGAAGACGTCGGAGAAGAGGGTCTGTACGATGGCCGAAACACGACGCTACCGAGGTGACTAATCACAGCTCTCCTTGTCTGCACGTTAAACCACCCAATGGCGTACGAACAGATCCCGATCACGTTCGCGCCAGGTTTTTTAGTAGCGTATACGAAGGCCCGTAGTGTCTGTACAGTGCGAGTGCCACCAAATGTACAGTGGCTTCCTCTGCCGTGGTCCGACCTCGATTAGAAGCCTACGATAAACACCAGGGGGAGTGTGATTAAGAAGGTTCCATGGGAGACAGCCGGGCTTCTGGAAAACATGGTGCAGAGGCATCAGAGACGTGGAGGTCGCCGAGGTCACCAAAACGACAGGGACATTTTAAAAATCGACCTGGAGACGAGACAAGAGGTGGACAGAGAAGAGGAAGAAGGGAAGAGTTGGAGGACGTCAGGCTGCTGCTCGCTTCGGTTCGTTTCAAGGGAAAAGTGGAGGAGAGCAACGAAGTTTGGACCAAAAAAAAAAGACACACACACACGCACCCACGCACACACACCAGCAGGTGTGTGTGCGTGGGGGGTGCGTGTAGGATCCTTTTTATTAGAATTTCAAGGCAGAAGATCCGACTGAATTAAACCCCAATTATATTTAATCAAAAGAATTTATTTCAACTAGTAAGAGGTTGTTAAATACAATTTAGTTCTTTTTTGATAAATTTCTTTTGAATTTTATTTTTTTATTTTGGATGAATTTAAAAGGCTTCTATACGCTTTCTTTCCTTAAACCTGCAATGACTGATTTTTTGTTGCCAACTTGTTTTCAGCAAAAAACGAGTTTTCAGTTGACATGTTGGACTTGCCACATCCGGTTCGCCTGGATCTCTGTCTCTGAGTCCACCTGACGGATCCAAGTCCAGTGCTCCCCCTCTTTTACCTCCGTGTTTGGTCTCCACCGGTTCCTGTTATGTCTACAATGTAATAACTCACTAGCAGAGACACTGTTGGTTCAGTTAAGCTACAGCTTAAAAAACAATGCTCATTTTTACCCTTTTCCCTACCCCCCCCCCAGGTTAATCTGGCTTTACACTACACTACAATCAGCTCCCCCATCAGGGTCTGGGTGAGGCTGTGATCAGAGCCACCAATCAGGAATAAAGTCATTAAGAACAGGGGGGAGAGAGAAAAAAGGCAGCCCAGCAGTGCACTATGTTTCACTGCCTGATTCTGAATTCATTAGCGCTTAATTTGAATAATAAAACACTAAAACCCGACTGGGATTAAATCTGTATATTAGATCTGAATCTTCAGAGTTACAGCCAAGGTGATTAACTGGCTAATGGCTGCCTTCAGCGGCACTACATCTGCATCAGTGTATGTTCTGTCACTTGGCTTCTTTCCTGGGCCTGCTGTGATAAAGAGGCGGCGGCGGCAGCGGCGGTGGCGGCAGCCACCGAGCTGATTGGTCGGATGTTTCACCACACTGAGCATCTGAATGTGAGAAAGGTCTTTAAAAGACGCTTTTTTTTTTTTACAGCAGTGTCACTGCAGGGAAAAAATCTTTACGAAAAAAAAAATTTAAAAAACATAATTAATTAATTAATTAATTAAAAACGGCAGGATGGCGGACGGAGAGGAGTTGGACACAAGGCAAAAGTGAGATCCCTATAATCGGGCACTCAACATGTGGTCAAAAGTGTGTGGACAGCCAAACATCTCCACTCGAAAGCTTAAACCTGGATTTATGCTTCTGCGTTGAACCTAAGCCGTCGTTACCTTTTATGATTCTGCATTAGCATCACTCTGCAGTTACACCACCAAACCACTAGTTGCCGTTTAAATAACACCATGTTGAGTTTCTGCGCCACAGTTTTCCACAAGTTCGTCAGCAATGACCACTGAAACTGAGATGATCTCCATGGATGTTGAACAGTGGTTTTAGTTTTTCCTGAATTTACTGCGATGCAGAAGCGAAAGAAGACGTCGGAGGAGATGTTCTGAATGATGGTGACAAAGGAGGAGGTGCTGGAAATGCGCCACTACCAATCACAGCTCTTGCGGTTGCGTCACCAGGACATGTAGTTATGATTCTTTGGGAGGTTGCAAGTCAGGCTATGGCGAAGGTTCAACACAGAAGCGTAAATCGAACTTAGCAGATGATTGCGACGCCATGACCATAACCAGCCTCCTCCTATGGTTTCAGTCTTTCTAGTACAACCTGTAGGGGGATTCACTCCCATCCAGACACCAGAGCATTGGTGAAGTCCAGCTTGGTGACCCAGCCTGGCTCCAAATCCAGTTCATCCCAAAGGTGCTGGATGGAAACCATTTCTCTCTTCTCAGAGCCCTTTAAAGTACAGTGCAACACTCCCTCTGCATCATACGCCTCAAGAAATCCCGAGTGCCCGTTGCGGATCAAAAGCAGAACCTGCTGTCCCCTGAGACACAGTTAATAAGAAAACCAGTGTCCCCCCTCTGCACCTGTTGTGCGGATTTTGTTAATTTTCTGAGTATATCGTCTCAGGACTCGGGGTTTGAAGCGCGGACCTGCCGACATCACGCCAAGCACGAGGGCGAGATCGGGGGCTGGTGCCTCCCTGGCTGAGATCTACGACGCATCATAATTAGAGGTGAAGGCAGAGGGAAATCGCCGGACGTGGATGGTGCCCGTTAGTAATGAAAGCTAATGAAGGCGGCAGCCCTGATCTGTCGTCCTTCCGCCGCTGAGGGATGGAGGGAGACAGGCATCGCCAGGCACCACTCTGCCGCCAACACACCTCATCCACGGGTGTGTGTGTGGTCTCTAAACCAGGAAGCTGCTCGGATCAGAGAAGATGACACACACGACCAATGTCGGATCCGCATTCACAGTTTTATTCTGTAATTTAACCAATTTCTGTAACAGTGACATTTAACATGTGTGTAGTATTTAAAATATCCCAACTCTGCCAACCCCTAGTGAGAGAGTTGCAAAAACAGACCAATAAGCACCATAAGACACCATGGTTCCATCTCTCTACCAGCGCAAAAAAAAACGTTTTACTCAGACGTTCTCGACTGTAATGGCTAGCGTTCTGGGGGAACTTTAAACTAGAGGTCCCAGCACTAGGACCTCTGCCTTCTCTGTTAATTAGTCTAGTCATTTTCTTTTACTTGAACATCGTTTCTGAGGTTTGGCTTTTTCCGAATCTCATCCTTCCTTTGTTCCTTATGGGTCTTTAATTGCATTCGTTTCACCTCTTACAATTGTGCGCTCGGTCCCAGTTCAAGTTTACATTTACAGTTACACAGGGACAACATGCAGCTTGATGGGTGTGAACCACAGACCAGCTCCTGAGAAACATTTCTAATCCTGCTGCCTCAGACTTATTCCCTGCGGATGCTCTTCCCAGACCCTCCTGCTCTGCTGCTGTTTACATTACGTTTTTCGCCGCAGACATTCGGCTCAGTCCGGTGGCCGCTGCCTTTGGGTTGGACCACCCCCCCCACCACCAAAGCGGCACCTTGCTCTCCACTGTATTTACATTTTTTTACCAATTAACGCAGACGTCAGGTTTGTTTACCTCGGCTGCGCTGACTTCGGTGTCCTCGTTCTCACGTGCGACACAGCAAATAAAGCTATAGTCCCTGGAAAACTCCTTCGGAAAATTTGTCTTTATGCCACGAAAGGAAGGTCAGAGCCATAAAATATTCATCGAGAAATGAACATAAACACACATGCAACAGCAGTAGTATTTACCAGAATGCTTCTTGCCCTCTAATGCCTGCAATGACACCCAGATCATTTTGAAACTGATTTTGCTCCACGTGGTTTTGATTGCAAGTTGGTAAGGTTTTATTTAGTGCTCTGGGTTTTTTCTTTCAAAATGAAACTGATGTCATCTCCAAAAAATCCAGATTACGTATTTTTTATAATTTTATATTTTTAAAAACCTATCCGGTGAGTCACAAAATGTTTTTATCTGCTAAAATAAAAATATCAGCAGCGTGACTTAATGTTTTTGATAGCTCTCAAATTTGTGGTAGAAACCAGCCCCCCCCACCCCCCACCACCACCACACACACACACACACACACACACAAAAAACACATCGCCTAAACAGGATCCGGGCGACAACCACATTTCCCTCAGGACGCATCCCATAAAAACCAAAGCAGCATGGTAGGAATTTTATTTCTTAGGTGATGAGATTCCCTCGTGCTTGTCATTGCCTCAGGTCAATGTGCAGGTGAGCTGCTAAACGAGAGGAAACAAACCTGACTGTAGCAAAGTGACCGTGCAGGTGCAGAATGAATCGTCCAAAAGCTTCAGAAATTTCTGAAGAAAACATCGACAGAAAAAACTGAAGGCAGCTGCAAAAACATCTGGTAAACGCTAGCGATGTACTGTCATATTCTGAACCATACTCCCTTAACACCCTTTATGGAGAGGACCTGAGTGTTTTGGAGCTCCTTCTGCAGGCCGTAACACCAAACCGCAACACCAAACCGCAACACACACACACACACACGGCATAGAGAATTTAAATTGAAGGCAAATGTAGAGGCCAGAACAGGGATCAATATAATGTTCAACACAGTGAAACATCACAACACACACAGCTGCCTCAGAAGAAAAAAAAACACACACACACACACACACACACACACACACACACACACACACACACACACACACACACACACCTGTCCACCTACTTCAGTCAGTGAAACGAACGGTGAAGAAGAGTCTGTTGATCCGGAGGAAGAGGAGGAGCAGGAGGAGGAGGAGGAGGAGGACTGAACCAGCAAGGACAGATGGACGAAAGTGATCAGGTTCGGGGTCACGGGCTGATGCGTCCCAGACAGATTCTTCCGCAGATGTGACCACGGCAGGGAGGGCGTTGGGGGGATCGATGGGAGGAATGTCGGGGGCCTTGATCCACCGGGCAGAAAGGAGACAGACACAGGAAACTCAATCTGCAGCTCACAGCGGTGATTCAGACTCCGAATCAACCGAGCGGTTGTCGAGGGCTTCTTTAGCCCTCAGGAAACTGTTTGGGCCTCCAGAACTTTCTGTAGAACCTGGAGTCAGTGAGTTGTTGACTTGGTCTGCTGCCACTGCAGCAGCCGTCTGAGTCTAATGTGGCCGAGAACTGTTTTTGTGGATCTCAGTCCTCTCGCTTTACTCGTAGATTTACCGGATTAATTTCCGTGCATTGCTGAACTATCGCCACTTCGTTTTTCCTCCTGGTTGATACTGGGGCGATTCATTTACACTTTACCTTCGGTCTAAACTCCAGTTTATGGCGTCTCATCTTTTATTCTCTTATAATCGCTGTTTGGGTAGTAAAAGACAGTAAATAGCAGAGAATTGGTTTTAGGTGGCAGCTGGCACAAGACATGTCTGCAAATTTTACTTTTGAGGAGAGAAACATGAGCAAAATACTAAAAGACAAAGCTTTTTTTTGATGTTTCGTCAAATCCATTTCAAAGGCTTAAGATTTCAGACGCATTTCAACTCGACTCTCAATAACTAAAACCTATTTTGTTTCCTTGATTTTGAGAAAAGAAAAAAAAAAAATCCTGCCAAGATCCGGACGTCCCAGAGAACTGAGGGCTGCTTTCTGGTCTGAACACAGCCGGCACTTGATCCCAAGAAAGCAGATGTGAAACTGGATTGCGACTGAATTTAAAAAAAAAAAAAAGCGTTTAGGGAGCCCGTTGGGAACCAGGCACACCGACAGCGGCGTGTGTTGATCCGCGGGACTCAGACTGAAAGATCCGACGAGACGAAGGGAGAGAGTCGGTCTGGTCAGCTGGGACTGGAGGAAATCCTCCGCTATTGATCTGTCGCTCCTGCAGAGCCGCCCATCAGTCAGCCGCCTCTGCAGGGACCCTCACGCTCCCGTCTCCACGTCTCCTCCTGTCAGGACTTTCGTCGGCATAATCCCTTCTCTAATAGGAATTAAACGAGAGTCACAACCTAACAGCTGCCATCTTTAAGTCTGGATCAGTCAGTGTAAATCAGCTGAACCCTCTGCTGCCTAATAAGTGATGACAGTGACTGGAAAATGTGTCGGGGGTTGATTAGACCAGAGAGAGGAAGGGAAAGAGGCTCCATTAATGTTTATTGGAGCTGAAGAGATCAGTTGATTAGTTCTTTAGTCGGCTCTCATGAATTAACTGGCAACTCTCTGAATTATCAGTTAATCAGGTTCCAGCTCCTCCACTTTTAGAATAAACTGCTTTTCTCTAGTCTCGTGTGACAATAAACAGTCAGTCCAGACATTTGACCAGTAAAAACTGGAAGAACAGGCAATCGAGGAGACAACCTGAGGATTGTTGTTAGTGAAAATACTCGTCAGTCGCAGCCTCAGTGGTCACTGATTAACACACAGAGATATAACGGCAAAAATAACTTTTAAAATCCATCAGGTAACAATATATGCACTGTGGCATAAAGGCAGTTTTAGACCTCTACAGCAACTTTAGTAGCCACTTAACCTCGTGGACATTTTCTGCATGTTGGGAGGTCGGAGTTCACAAACGCTGCAAGTGATCCTACATGAGGAGGTCATGATGAGGTCATTATTAGGAAGGCTAGGGGCCAACACTCTGAGCTCAAACGGCTGGTGAATGGTCACAAAGTGAATTGTCCACACTCTCTAAAAAAACTTTACTTCCAGGGTCTATATGAGACGGGTCCTCACAAAGATGTATGAGCAGGGTCACACACACGATTCAACCACTGCCTCGTTGGACCAGAGATGCAGACGTGACAATCAATGTTAGCGTGCACGCACGCACACACACACACACACACACACACACACACACCAACAACTACTCACAAACAACACCTATGTCTACATCAGTGTGTACCTGAATGCTTATAGACACACAATGTAAACACAATCTCTGCATCAGACTCTCTCACACACACACACACACACACACACACACACACACAGCAGTGCCATTGACCTTTACACTAAAAGACAGCAGGACATCAACAAACAGGATGCGTCTCTGACCTTTCACACATCCACTGCTAAAGAGCGTACTGTACACACACACACACACACACACACACACACACACACACACACACACACACACACACACACACACACACACATCCCCCTCATTAATGACATTTCAACTATATCACATCGGGAAGGGTTGTATTTTTTTTTTCCCCGATATCAAACTCAAAGAAAATTTAACCTAATATTTAAGAATTAAATATTTGAATTACATTAACATTTTAATACCTTTGTATTAAACAGTTTTAACATAATCAAAATAATAAACTTAAACTGATGAATGTTTGTCTAAAAAAAAAAACCCAAAAAACAAATCCAAAGTGTATAAAATTGTTCAGTCACCAGGTTTATGCGACATAAAAGTGCAGCAAACAGAGAGACGTGTTCAGAGTAGCAGCTGTTTGTGCTTCTCTTCAAATTCATGTTTTGGTTTTTTTTTATAATATTGTTGTCGCAGCTTTGGCTTTGACATCAAACTGCATGACCCCCGGAGTCACTGCGGCACTGGGAAACTAAATAACTGATGCAGGGTTATCGACAGTAACAGCTGTGATCATAGAGTCATTTTAAACATCCCTCCTGCTGAGATACACTCACTGTTCACTTTATTAAGAACACCTCACTAACACCAGGTGGTTTCTCCCTCTGCTCAAACAGCCTCAGTTACAATTATCATGGATTCCATCAGATGTTGGAAACATTCCTCTCATGTTCTGGTTCCATGTTGACACGATGCATCACGTCATTTCGGCACATTCGTGCTGACAGTCTCCTGTTCTACCACATCACGAAGGGGGTTCTACCGGATCCAGGTCTGGAGACTTGGGGGGGGGGGGGGGGGGGACTGAAGTCACACTGAACTGCTGCCACTCAATTGACTGATTGCCTGACGCTGTGGATAAGCAGGTGTACAGGTGTGTTGCCAGTAGAGTTTGTAAGACAGGTGGGTGCAGGTGTGTAGGAATAGATGACTGACAATGTCTACCTGAAGTAACTGTAGAGTACAGACTGTGTATGCATCATAAAAAAGCAGCCTCCATGAACGAACACACACACGGACAGGTGTTGTAGAAATGCAGTGTGTGTGGTGCTGCTTTGGAACCACAAGAAACTCTGTCACCTGACATTAAATCTGCTTTTACCTCATTCTGGAGCCACTCGAGGAGGACACCTGGTGTCCGGTGGGCTCACGAGGTCTAGTCTCGTGTCTGTGACCCGGGCGGTCGGATGTAATGGCCGGGTCAGGGTCAGGTCACAGTCTATCACCTGGTTAGATAACCTGACTAACACGTGCACACAGTAATACACGAGCCCATACGGCTGCGTGGAAAGTTACATTAGCTTTATGCTCATCAGCGGCCAGTGTGTGGTGGCGTTAAACTCAAATGTGACACTTTTAACAGGCTAACTTTACAGCTGCAGCTCGGCCAGGTGTGTTTGTAGCAGGGCAGCTAACACGCTGACCCACAACAGGGACGTTGTCGGGGGGAAATAAGGCCCCGCGTGACCGGACAAGCCGCCGGTTTGAGTCCTCGAGTTAGGTGCTATCACCTCACTGTGTTCCTCATTCATAAAAACGCAACATTAGCTCATTTATGTGCATTTTTAAGAGTTTTAAATCGACACAGCCAACTCACCTTGTGTCCCACTCCAGCGTCGTGCAGCCGTTGAGTCGGCGGGAGCGTGCCTGAGTAGCTAACCGACTATAAATCCAAGTTATAATTGATTTGACTTTGTTTTGGTGACATTTTATGACAGATTATTGTCTGAAATGTGGATGTTAATTTAATTAGTTAAGCGAAGGAAGAGGGGAAAAAGATAAATTTAAGCAGGCGCCCTTTGGACACGTCCGATTGAGGGTCCTGAAATGAAACTGTCGCGCAGCGGCGTATTTCGTAACACCATGGCGGCGTCCGCACGAGCACAGGTGATCTCTCTATACAGGACGATGCTGAGAGAGAGCAGCAAGTTCCCCTCGTACAACTACAGGTAAGGGAGCACACCTGTCCGGTCGGACGGGTCCCAGCGGCCGGTTAGAACCGGCTGTCCGCGGCCGGAACATGCTAACGTACCGGCTAACGGCTGTGTTTACATCGGCCAGCGGACACGCTCAGTCGACGGCTGTGCCGAACAATCTCCCCGAGACTCGGGCCGGACTCAGCGGGCGGCTCACGCCGAGCGGGGTCGCGGTAACTCTGCGGGATTGTGTGCGTTGTTATCGGTGTCCTCCCCGCTGGGGATGTAAAGGGTCATTCCGGCGGTTTCCGCTCTCTTTAAAAGCCCTGGTCTTTACGTCCAGAGGTTTTAGCTGCCTGAAGGTGCCACGGAACCTTTGCACCTAAAGCTTATGGCATTGATCAGAATTCACATTTTGCAGAATATGAACATCAAAATCTCTGCTTTATTGCACTACCAGCACTTATATCGTACTGTTCATTACTTCTATCAGGATTATTATTAAATAATATTTAAAAGCTTGTATTTACATTCTGTTTACTTTGACATACCTCAGTCCTTTAACCCCTCCCTCTGTAACTGTGGCTTAAGAATTTCACTGTTTTTCTTCACATGGGATGTTTAAGGACTTGAATTTGAATTTGAACATGAAAACCACAATCAGGATCCGACTTGCTGCCGGTGTCTTTTTTTTTATGCATCCGAGGAATTTGACTCTTGTTTCCACTGGCTCGGCTCAATGTACCAAGACACAGTACCGGTACTGGTACCGGTACCAGTGGTCAGGGAGGTTAGTGTCGACATACAGAACAAACGGGGACGGCAAATCTGAGCGAAGATAAATAAACAGAAACTTGATACTATTGAATATCCTGATACCAAATCTGATGCCGCACACTCACGCTCGCACAAACACTCCTCCATACAATCAGTGTGCCAGAGGTAGTTTAAATTGACTAGCCTTGTGACAGACTAATGGTCCGAACTACAGAGCAACAGCTGTTCTGAAAAAAATTGAAAGAGCAAGTGAGTATAGTAAAAAATAGCTGCCATTTTTAGTTTATCATAATTGGTTAATAATTCATTAACTTCCCCACTTCGCATTTCTCTCTGTTTTATCATACATAGTTGCCAGACCATGTTTAAAGATTTTTATTTGGGACTTTTTCTTCCGAGCTGTTTTATTTATCCTACAAACAAAAAATTACAAACTTTATCAAGCCAACAGGTGACCAGGCCTTTGTCATAGTAACATCACCCCCCCCCCCAACACACACACACACACACACACACACACACACACACATTTCACCACCTGCAGTAAATCTGAGGGGGACTCACAATGGGTCAAATCTGCAGAAGAGATGCGGTGGGTAGACAAAATTGATGTGGCAACATCACGAGATCCTATAGGTGCCCTGAATAGTGTGAAAATATTCATTTAAAAAGTCAGCATTACATATTCTGACAGAGGGATAATGACAGTAGTCTTCTAGCATTTTGAGCTTAAACATGCCAACGTTAGCTTCTGTGAACTTTAAACTAAAACTGCTGTTCAACATCTGGCAGCTCTGAAGCCATTGAGATCTGCTTGGTTTCGGTCGCTGTCGTTTCAAAGTGACGCCGACAAAACCGGTGGAAAACTGCAGAGTAGAAACTCAACACATCGGCACATAAACGCCGACGCTAACTAGTGGTTTCGATGTGCAACTGCAGATGTATAAATGCTTACAACAGCGTCAGTTGGACACGGTAGCACAAATCCAGCGGGACTCGGCAGTAGTGTGTTGGACGGGAGGTCAGAGGGCCCATGGCTGAGTCTGCTGCTGTGGACCCAGCGATGGCTTGGAGCCAGAGTCCATGGGCTAGTCGGTGCCTGACTGCTGACCTGATTTGTCCTCAGGCCTCCTGCGACCCAGTTCCCATCAGGACTTGGTGTGTTCTGTTGTAATGATTGTCACACACTCTGAGTTCATTCTGGAAGTCAATCTGTTAACGGCTAATACTGTTTGAAAAAGCTTCGGACCGATATTAAATTAATATCGAATTTAATCTACTGAAGCTGCACTTTTTTTTTTATTGTGTCTGTAAACTAGTTTATATTGACTTGCATTTTTCAATTATCTAACTGCATGTATTATAATTGTAGCAAAGCTTTTTTAAAATTTATTCTGTAGTTTCATTAAATTTAAATTCAGTTTTCTGTTCGATTGGTGAGTGTCGGATGGATGAATATTCATCTGTGAGTGTTGTTGTGATGGTTGAGTTCTGAAGTGATGACGGGGCAGTTTGTTTTTTTATTTATTTATTTATTTATTTATTTATTTATTTTCCCCCTCAGTGCTGTTATTTTGAAAAAAGAAAAAAAACTCATTTTACTATTATGAAACCAACTTTTCCTCTGGGGTTTAGAGTCCAGGCCTCGGTTTTTTTCAGCTGATCCATCAGTGCAAACTGTTTCTGTTCAGCTCTGTATTTTCATTATACTGCTGGTCTGCTTGCAGAGAATGGGGACAGTAGATTTGTCCCAGTATTGAATGTTCTAGCACAGCTAAGACGAAAAGCTGAGACTCTGAAATGTTTTTTTGGAGCTTTGCAAACAAGTCGGCTCATGTTACCTGTGGTGATAAAAGCAGAGGAGAGAGACAGGCCTGGGGATAATTCAGAGGTTCTGTCTATTGATGTCAGGCGGAATGATATTGGGGCCGTATTTTTAAAAACCTAATAACTCCGAGCAGATTGAAATGAACTACCACCCTAGAATCTCACCGCAGTACGTTTTTGGTGCTGGCTGAAATGTACCAGGAGCTCAGAGCCAGCGTATTAAGAACTGGCATCAGATGTCGAGTCTGGTTAATAATCTTGTTTACATATTATTTGATGAAGTGAATTGTCATTTTGTCAATGCCAGACTGTGTAAAATTACAGAGAAGGTTCTTGTGCAGCTGCTTGTGTTTAGACATCATTTGACATTTTAAAAACTTTGGACTCTTTATTTAAACGGTTTTTATTTCTTGGGTAACACCAGCCCTAGTCCGCACCCTTTACATGCCACTGGAACACATATCATTACACTGAGCATCACTGTGATTATTTTGTTTTAGCATGACAAAAGAAAAGAGCTGGTCTAAAGCCAGTACATCAGATTTGAAGCCGATACAATATCTCATTTTCATTCCCTCGTCTTTATCGGCTTTTCCTTCTGCTCATCTTCATAGGTTTCCCTGCTCGGTTGTCGTCAGTGTAGCGTCGGTATTTTTTTTTGTGTGCGTGCGTGCGTGATGACATGAGCGTTCCACACAGACATCAGATGGCCACCGCTCCCCGCCAGCCCTCGCCTGGACCGCTGCTGCGTTGAATTATTGAACGGCCAGATAAGAGATGGCCTCCTCCTGCCGCCGGTCCAAATCAAACAGATTCCTCCCTCCTGCCCAGAGGTGGGTGGCTGGTCCTGTCCGCTGCGTCTAGTGCGGAGAAAAAAACGAGCCGGTTGGTTTTCTCATAATGTGGACAGCAACGGGATGTTGATGCTTTTGCAGCTGGACATTATAGTCTGCTAAAACTAGGACCTCTTCAGCGCCATCACACTGACCGAAAGATCCAGTTTTCAGTGCTGTCCTGTACATGTGGGTACTGCCCCAAAGTGCCTACGTGGACCAGCATGCATTGCACCTGACATGCTTCGAAAAAGCTACAGACCTGTGTATGGTACTGTGCATGCTGGCCCACGCTCATGGCTACCTGGGCCATGGCAACATTTGAGTTGTCCCCTTTTTTTAAAAATTGATTTATCTTCCGATACTGTCGATCATCAAGCTCTTTTAAAATGCATTGAATCTACTGGATTTGATGGAAAATCGTGTAACTGGTCTGCAAATTGTCTCAGTGGTTGAGCACAAGCTGCTGTGGCTGATGGTTACCAGTCCAGCATTGGGAGGGTTAACCAAGGTGAGTCACAGGGCTCTGTTCTAGGACCACTTTTATTCACAATATTCATCAATAGAATATTTAAAAAACAGTACTATTCATCAGTATTTCCATTTTATATACAACAGCGCCCCTGTCGCTCTCACGGTTCAAAAACCTAGATGTTGATTTCTGTGCTGTGAGCGAACTTTAACTGATGTTAAATTAACGTTAAACTCGGATCAAATAAAATGTAAACTTACAGTTTCACTGACATGAAAGTTACTAGTCTTGATGGGACGTTGACTGAAAGACTGTCCTCTAATGAACACCTTGGTTTCTGGTTCAATTACAAACTTTGCTTCAAAAAAACATATGAGACCTACATTACCCTGAACTGTAAAAAGGAAACTGTTACAGTGCTTTTATTATTTTATATGTACTGTAACCTGGGCGTCCTTGTAATAGAATGCTCTCCATGCCCCCCCCCCCGTTTATATAAGGTCTATTGTATTATTATTATTATTTTATTATTATTATTATTTTATTATCGTCATCATTATCCTCATCATCCTCATCTTCATCATACATAGTGAGATATAAGATTTATGATTCAAGGCAGGGAAATTAAATCACTTTTAGTGGGAAACAGAACATAAACACATATGTTAAATTTAAATGAAAACCTGGCAGGTTTTTGGTTTTATGAACACAAAACTTATAAATCAAGCTTTGGAAGATGTTGAACGCAATAAACGGAAGAAAGTATCAAGAGGAAAGAGTCTTTGACAACTTTTCTATGAGAACAGAGGAGGAAGAGCAACAGAAACATGCAAAAACGAGTGGAGGGGCGGATTTATTGGCGAATTTATTGGAGAACAGAAACCGATGGATAAAACGAGCTGAGGAGAGTCTCCGAAGGATGCAACAAATGTTAGACGGACATAAAACAGGAGTCAGAGCACTGGAGAATAGATGAAAGATAAAAGAAAGTGTGGGATTTACCCACAAGGAGAAACACAACAAGATCAGATCACAGGAATTCGTTTCACTTTACAGCTGTGAACCCTCAGGCCAGCAGGTGGCGCTCAGATAGCTTGCCTGTGTTAAATTATTTTATAAATGGAAGATTATTTTTGGAGCATTCTGCTATGAATTCAGGGAGTCTGGGGCCCTTAAAAAGTCTTAAAACAAGTATTATTTATTTATTATATTATATGGTTTTTATATGTACGTACTGGCAGTGTGTTGCTTTTATGTAGGTCTATCATGTTTAATGTGACAGTGTATTAGTTCTTAACTAACAATAGATCATAACCCATAGCGAATGACTGTGTACGATGTTAACATGTGACCTGAACTGAACCATTTAAAAAAAGTAATAATAAATAAATAAATAAACTAATCAAAAGATCTGGAAGAAGCTTGTACGTGCTGAAAACAAGTTGTTTCAACAAATCAGATTTAGGGCTAGTTTTTTGACATCTTCTTGTCTCAGGACAGAGAAGTTTCATACATAATAAGCACATATGGATCTTACTAAACAGGTTTAGGTAAGTAAAGCTGCTGTTTTCTATGCAAAGTCCTAGAGTATGGAGAAGACTTTCCATAACTTCCCAGTGACCAAGGCGATGTCTTCTAACTCCTAAAGATATTTATGTTACAGTGACATAAAGTCAGTCTCATTAGCCACATGACGCACTGATGAGCTGAGCCGGCAACTCAACATCGCTAGGTTTTCTTTTTGCATTTGTGTGTAGCAAATTAGCAGCAAACCCCACTCTGGCCCTGGCCCTGGCCCCGGCACTGGCCCTGGCACTGGCCCCCGGCACTGGCCCCCGGCACTGGCCCCCGGCACTGGCCCCCGGCACTGGCCCCCGGCCCTAGCCTCGGCACTGGCCCCCGGCCCCGGCACTGGCCCTGGTCCAGTTCTCATGTTGAAGGCCCTTTTCCAAAATATAGACGCTGGATCCACAGATAAAAGTGCTGATGAGGTTTAGGAAATGTTTCCTTGGTGTCAGATTGGTGTTAGATAATTATTATTAATGTCGGTATGTCATCATTAAGGTACAGTAGATAAGTGAAACTACAGTGACGAGGACTTTAATTTAGACTTATGGATCCCAAATCTTGCCAGCGAAATTTAAAAAAAAGCCGTTACGATTGTTTTTGTTTCTGCAAGTAAATATAAAATCAGTCAGACCTGTGAGTCTGCCTCCATCATTTAGTCCTAGTAAATCTTCAGTTTAACATCTTAACTTGATTTTTTTTTCATCATTTCCACTTCCTCTTTTGCTTTATCTTTTGCTCTTTGTTGGGAGGAATGGTCTGAACGTTTTACCTGATGCTGCCTCAACGTTGGCTCAACAGCAGCAGAAACCTGCAGGGGACAAACCTTTAGGTGTGTCAGAGAGAGGGGGAAAGTTGGGTAGAGAGGAGGTGGAGGAGGCGGAGGAGGCGGAGGAGGAGGCAGACTGGAAGAAGTAGGTCATCTCTCAGCACAGGATCAGCATCAACTAAACAACAAATAACAAACTGATTCAGTTTTTTGTCTCATTTTCTCTCTCCTTCTGTCCTTCTTATCTCTCTCTTTTTCTTGATTAACCCCCCCCCCCAATCAGGTTCCGTCAAACACGTCATCATCCCTGTGTGTGTGTGTGTGGTAAAAAGCTGTCAATGTATCAGGACATGACAAAAACTTCTGATGAATAAGTGATAGTAGAAATCTCTCTCTCTTTTCCATTGTCCCCTCGTCTCCTTCTCCTTGTCTCCTTCTCTTCGTCTTTTCTCCTCGTCTCCTCTGATCTTCGGATGATCACAAGAGAGAATTCCCTCTGAAGTTTCAGGGACAAGACGCTCGCTTGCAATTTAAGGAAAAACCCATCTCTCTCTCTACGTCCGTCGATCTAAATCAGCTTATGAATAAATGAATGAATGACAGACAGACAGAGAGATCAGATCTGCTGACAGATCTCGGCAAAGAACAGCACAATAATGTAGGTTAACAGCAGCAGTAAATCCACCGGTGAAGAGCCGAGGGTGGTGGTGCTAGTAGTATCAGTAGTAGTATCAGTAGTAGTGGTAGTATCAGTAGTAGTGGTAGTAGTAGTTGTAGTAGTGGTAGTGGTGATAGCAGTAGTGGTAGTCTCAATAGTATTGCTAGTGGAAGTAGTAGTGGCAGCAGCAGTAGCAGCAGCAGCAGTAGTAGTAGTAGTATTTTGGCCAGGGTACGTTGTCGTTGTCGTCGTCGTCATCATAATCATCATCGTCGTCATCCTAATCGACATCATCTCGTGACTTCCTGTCCACAGTCAAGTCCTTCCTGCCTGTTGATCGTCGTCATCAATCTGTAATCGAACCCCCAGGTTCGTTGTGCTCGTTAAGTCGGGTCCATTAGCCCGGGGGGGGGTCAGCCTCAGAGGCCTCGTCTACGGCCCTGCTGAGCCAGAACAAAGGCATAAAACAGCTGCTCCTCTCATTGGTCCCGTTTTCTTTCCACCTTCCTCGTCTGCATCTTTGTCGACTCCTTCCTTTCCACAACCTTCGTACTTCTTGTTTTTCCCTCCCTCTTTTGGTTCCTTCTGCCTCCTTTTTTCCTTCCCCTCTTCCATCCCTCCCCTCGTGCCTCCTTCCCTCACTTGCTATGTTGCATCCTTCCCTTCCCATCCCTCGTTAAACTACTTTTTTTTTTTACCACTCTTCCTCAGGTCCATCTTTTTCTTTTCTTTTCCTTCCTTTCCCCTCCATCCGTCCGTCCCCCGCCATCCTCCGCTGTCCCGCCTCCGCACCGGTCCACACCCATTTCCCCGTCACGGCGTCGTATTTTGACCATGGCACGTAAATCTGATGCCATGCACTTTTATCGTTTGCGTCCTAAATCCTAAATGAGCCAGAGACAGACGGAGCAGATGAATGAGTTTTTGCCGGGGCAGTGCCGTAACTTCTCAAGGTTAATGTTGTAGTCGTGCCCCCCTCCCCCGTCAGAGGAGCTGCCAGCTGAGTCAATCAAGGAAAAGCGCCGAAAAATAAAAAAAACGATAATCGTCTTCGCGTCAGCAGGTCCTGCCAGGAAATACTTCAGTGCCTCCAATTTGTCTGTCCTGATTTACCTCCTGGTCTGACCTCTGACGCCCACGTCGCTTGATGCCGCCCTGGCACAGAAA
>CM029125.1:20113988-20260124 GCA_016859345.1 Istiophorus platypterus
GAGGCAAACAGAGCGAGAGGGGTCGTGTTTGAGTTCGTTCGGCTCATGTAATGTAGGAAAAAATAAAATGGAGAAGCTCCGTAGCCCCTGTAAGAAACAGGAGATTACACCCGTACAAATACACGGAGGCAAACCTGCTCGTTCGGTAACTGAATCATGAGCCGGATCACCTGCAGCTGTGGCCAGAAGAGACACGAACAAATGTTTCTGCTTTACTCTCAGGACACTGCCTGAGCTCGTTGTTCTGTTGTTTAACTAGTCGTTTTTTTCAGATATACAGAGATTTGTTATTGTGGTTTTTTAATTTTATTTTCCCTCTCACTGAAAAATGTTTCCTGCAGCCACACAGACACACAATCGCTGTGGGGGGGTTGTCCTGTCTGCCCTCATGAAGGTGTTTTTAAATGTTTGTGTGTGTGCGTGCCAGGCGCGTGCGTGCGTGCGTGCACACGCACGTGTTTTGGAGGTCATTATGATTTTTTTCCTCGAAACACAGACTGATAGTTTTCAGTTTGATGTTGAGCTGCTTCTGATTTCGGTTTCATCCAAAATTATCCTATTGAAGACGAGAGGGAGGGAAGATTTCTGGAATTTGTAACTGTCATTATTATTTTTACTATTGTTTGGCCTTCTAATAAGTTGGAGCAGGCCCTAAGTTTTGGCAGATTGTCTCCATTAAACAACAGCATAATTCACTGTGACCGTCTCCTGTCTGCAGTGTAGCTATGGACAGACAGCTGTCAATGATCACTGTGATACTGGAGGAGACTTAAAAACATCAGGATTCTGAATGGAGTTCTGCAGCTGGAAAGGCGCTGCTTTTTTCCTATTATTTCCAAGCACATTTTTTTTTTTTTTTTTTTTTAGAGGTTTGCTAATGAAGGACAGTGGACATGATGACATCCTTAAAGTGTGATTCTCAATGATTCTAAAAATATTGGTATCATGTCTGTGTGCTAAGATAAAACTCAGTTATGAGGCACGGAAATAGGGCGATTTTACAGTTAAAGTAAAAACCTGTTGAAAAAAGAGCGCATTCATTTCTAACCTTTGTTAAATGGCTCAGAGTTTCAACCCAGCAACAAACTGGCAGCATGTTTGCTGAAGCAGGAGATCACCAGTGGAATCTGTTTCCTGCCGGTCCCGCTTTTCTTCTCTGACGCAGTTTCAGCTCCGACCCGGCTCAGTTCTGGGGAAGCCAGAACCAGACCGGAGTTGAGCTGAGCTGAAAAGTAGGGCAACACCCTGCGTGAAAGCCTGCATCTCCTCCTCCTCCCCCCTCTTCCCTCTCCCCTCTCCCATCGCTCCTCCCCGCTTCATACTCCTCTCTTTATTTTCCCTCCCCTGCTCTTCCTCCATCTTTCGATTTCTCCCGGAGAAATCCCCCGGCCTTCCTCCCTCCATCCCTCAGAAATCCCCTGCCGTTATAGCTGCTTTTACACCTGACTGCCCCACGGGCGCCGCTAGCTTTACCGAGCTTTAGACACACACACACACACACACACACACGTACTGTATTTGAGTCCATACTGCCAAACAGACTATTAGAAAGAAGAGAGAGCAGTTCAGGGGGATAAAAGCGGACATGTTTTACTCCCCCTCCTCCCGCACATAAAACCATAGACTGAGGCAGAGAGGGGGGGGGCTCTGGTACAAAGCCCCCCGACAGGAGAAACGTCAGTCAGAAATTGAGCGACAGGCTCGATATGGCCTTAAATCGGTTTATCTCAGATTCATCGTATCGGCGTGAGCGTCGTTCATGTCTGCTCATCCTGTGCGTTCGTAGAGTTGCGGATGAAACCGCCCCAGAGAGATGTTGATTCAACTTTAGGGTCATTTCCTAAAGGTGCGCGAGTCCTCACAAGGACGTTTCAGGATGTGGTCTGGGTTAACGATCAGGTCATCACACACACTCACAAGCACAGTCACAGTTTCCCTTACTTGTGAGGACAGATACCGCTCGAATCAATGTAAACCCCACAGGAGCCTAAAAAAACCAAGATACTCCGAAGACTTTAGCCCCACAAACGCGTTTATCCTAGAAAAAATTCCATTTAAAAATAATGATGAGTATAATAATAATCCACATGGGTCATTTCTTTAATAATGTAGTGCCACTGAGATTAAGAGACCTGACAATGCACCAGAGCAACACATCTGAAGCCGGACTTTACCAGGTTTGTGCCTCTGAAAATGATCAGTGCTACTAGTTCAGACCCTTCAGTTGGTAAACCGGGCAAAACAAGTGGGAGAGACCTGGCCTCCTCTCTCATCTCCTCTGGACCCCCCCCCCCAAGTCTTGACTATTGATTCCCTCAAAAACTCAGGCCTCCGTCCCCCATTTCCCTCAGAAGCGGCCGAACGAGCAGAGCAGCTCGGAAATAAAAAAGTACTGGAACAGAAAATATGGAAGTAGATTCACAGTGTTACAGCTAAACATGAATCATTTACAGCCTCTGTTCGGAGGGAAGAGAATTCAGAAACAGAAACCAGTCCACGTCTTCTCTCTGGATCTGATTCCTTAGAAGAGGAAGAGGATCCTCCCAAATATCTAGTTTATTACTATGATATTGTCGTGGGATCTTCCAGCGTTGTTGGTAAAAGAACTGTGGATCGTTCTGCCCTTCGGGGAACTAGACTCTCAGATTTAAGGGGGGAACATGTCGTGATTTCCCAATGTGAAATGTTTCCTGTCAGATGAAAATCGAAATATTGTCGTCTCACGTCACCTGTGATATCTAGAAATGTCTCTTTTTACAGCGGCTGAAAGAGAAGCTAAACACTGAATCCTCTTTTCTGAGTTGGTGTGATACACTGACTCTAATTTACTGTCTATTGATCCTGGTTCTATTTTATCATGTTTATCGCAACAGAGAAAAATCCAGTAATTCTGTCCTGTTGAGCCAAAAAAAAAACTCTTTAATAAATGTATGAGAAAGAATAACGGAGACTGATTTCCACCAGATTGCTCTGCTGATACAGGCGGCGGCTGCTGTCTATGTATTGTCAATAGAAAACTGGACTTGTGAGCTGTGTTTAATGTCTCATCCCTGAAACGCTGCAGGAAGATTAAACCTTCGTCACAATGCACCGTGTTATCTCCTCCTTCTTCTTCTGCTTCTTCTCTGTTGTTTGTTTGTTTGTTTGTTGTTTTCTTCCCATCATAGAAATCTGGGTCTGACGCAATGATGGTTCTCCATCCTCCACCACACACACACACACACACACACACACACACACACACACACACACGGTGCATGATGAAATTCATTGACTGGAGAAGGCAATGTGATGTAAGGACAAGTTAGAGACTAGAGGAGGAAGGAAGGAAACAGAGGAGAGGAGACGAGGAAGTTGTGGGGGTGGAGGGTGGAGTGTGTTTTATAATCTGCCGCGCCGGTCTGCTTCAGGTGTGGTTCAGGTGTAGTTCAGGTCTGGTTCAGGTGTAGTTCATGTGTGGTTCAGGTGTAGTTCAGGTCTGGTTCAGGTGTAGTTCATGGGTGGTTCAGGTGTAGTTAAGGTCTGGTTCAGGCGTAGTTCAGGTGTGTGTCAGGTCTGGTTCTGGTGTAGTTCAGGCCTGCTTCAGATTTGGTTCAGATGTGTTGTGTCCTGTTGTCAGCGATTGTTGGAACAGGCGACCGTTGGATGGAGTGGAGAACCAAGCGGTGGAGCTGGTAACATATGGGTCTAGATCCGGGTCCAGATCTGGGTCTGGGTCTACCCATCCTCCATTGGTCTGAAGTGGACTTTCCTGTCATGACCTCTGACCTCTGAAGGAGCCCCTCTCCCTCCTCTCCATCTGAGTTTCACTATTTTTTCTGTTGTCTCATTTTTTTTTCCCCAGACTTTCTCTCCATTCCTCCTCCTCCTCCTCTTCCTCATCTCCCTCCTGCTCTTCCTCTTCCTCCTCCTCCTCTTCAGCAGATTTCCAACCTCTTCATTGAATTGCCTCCTCTCAAAATCATTGTTCCAATTTTTTTTTAACCCATCTTCCCCTGGCCGGCTGTATTGACGTGTGTGTGTGTGTGTGTGTGTGTGTGTGTGTGTGTGTGTGTGTGTATGGTTTTGTGTGTGTGTGTGTGTATGGTTTTGTGTGTGTGCGTGTGTATGGTTTTGTGTGTGTGCGTGTGTATGGTTTTGTGTGTGTATGTGTGTGTGTGTGTGTGTGTGTGTGTGTGTGTCTGTGTCTGTGGTTTTGTGTGTGTGTCTGTGTCTGTGGTTTTGTGTGTGTGTGTGTGTGTGTGTGTGTGTGGATGCGAGTGCTTTTCTGCTGACAGTGAGGACTGAGACCTGAAGCCTTTTAGACCTGGTTTAGGGAGGTTCCAGTTGTTTGCAGCTCCTCAACGCAACCTGCGACTCCTGGATTTGCTGAACATAGAACGGAGAGAACAATCTGGAATTTAAGGGGTGGGGGGGTGAAACAGAACAATGGAAGCATAACAGCTCCTGCAATTTAAGAGCATCCGTCCTCCATGTTCCTTACCCCCTTCCCTCCCCCTCCTCCCTCTCCTCTGCGTCCTCCTTTCATCTCCTCTCGCCTTCTCTCCCTCTGACTCTCGGTGCGACGGACTGAAACGGGAGATCACAGCAGAGTCTGGCTGCTAGAGAGGGAAACCCACACACACACAGACACTCACACACACACACAGTTGGATTTCTCTGATATGTGAGCACAGTTTGCCTTCCTTCCTTCTCGCTGCCTAATTAGTGCGAGCACAGAGAGAAAAAATTAAGGTTAAGAAACAGCAGCTTTTCAAAGAAACTCCTCATTACTGTGTGTGTGTGTGTGTGTGTGTGTGTGTGTGTGTGTGTGGACAACTCTTGGTTAGAAACCTTGGGAGGACATTTTGTCCAGTGCTCACAGCTTCAAAGGGCTGTTGAGGGACCAGACCTGGTGTTAGAACCCGGTTTAGGTTGGGTTAGGGAATTCATTATGTCAACGAGTGTCCTCACAAAGATAGGAATACAAACGTGTGTCTGAGTGCGTGCGTGTGCGCGCGTGTGTGTGTGTGTGTTTTCTGTCCTTTTCCACGTGGGAGTGACTGTGATTCCAAGGCTTAATCAGATTTAATTACTCTTTAGCTGTGCCGTGATTGGTGGATGGCTGGCCTCCAGCGCCGACACCTAAGTGGTCGTGAAGCGTGTCAAGTGGGCGGGACTTCCCGAGTCATTGTTGCCAGTTAACAAGACGAGAAACGAGCAAACGAGCTCGTTAAAGTCTGGTGGGTGGGACTTGAAGCTAAGAGGAACTTCCAAGGTCACACATGCACACGCGCGCACACACACTCACACACATACACACACACGGAGGAACAGTAAGAGAGATGTGTAAATGAAGACGTCCCATTGGTCCCTTTTTAAGATGTCTGGTGCTCACACACTCACACTCACACACACCCCCCCACATTAAAGGGAGAGCAGAGGGAGGTTCTTATTGCAGTACTGTAGAAAACCACCGTGTGTGTGTGTCCTCCTGTCTGCTCCTCTTGCCTCAGGCTGGTTGTTTTCAGACAGGATCAGTTTCTCGTTGATGGAAAAGTCTGATTAGAAGTCGCAGTAGTGAAAACTCACTTTGGACATTTGAACAGATCGTCTTGGGTTGGGGGGGGCTGGTGTGAGTGTGTTTGGGGGGGGCTGGTGTGTGCGTGAATCTGCATCACCGGATTCTTGATTGTTTGACAAGGGCAGCACCAGCAGCAGAGGCCCGCTGGTGCTGAACATGTCCCATGATCGATCGACATTATCAACGACACTGTTATAAAAGCCCAAGTATAAAACACAGCAGAATGTAAAATACAGCATCCGTCAGTAGTGGAGGATCGACTCTGGTCCTTTAATATCAAAGCATTAAATCCTCAATTTCCACTAAAAGCCCGGCTGCTTGGTTATTGTTTAGAGTTTGTTCGATAAACTCATGATGGACCTTTACGTAAAAGTAGCTAAAGGTCTCAGAATAATTTAGAGAAGTAGGAAAAAACCTGTATTTCCCCCTAAAATGATCAAAAATAAAAGTGTAAAGTTGCACAAGTTGAAAATACTTAATTCCAAGCACTTTGAATATGTTTCTAAGTACTTGATTGAATGCTTAGATAGATAGAATAGAATAGAATACTTAGAAGCTTTCAACCACCACTTTTAAAACAATCTGGCCAATCTGGGGGCATCATAAACCCGTGAATTTTTAAAAATCCAAATTAATCAAAACGGGCCATTTGTTTTAGTTTAGGTCGACCAGAACCGCAATGACTGGCACATTCTACGTCCAGTCCCTCACCTCAGTGGATTATTTCCACTTATACAACCATTATAATCTATTCATCTTTTTAATATTTTATCTTATTCTACCATAATGGAAGAACTTTCATTGTTTTTGTGGTCGTGTGATTTGAGGCCATTGAAACATTTTACCCTTGAGGTCAGGGGCCAGTCACCCCAACCTCTGGAACATCTGGCAGGAAGAATTCTGCAGAAAATGGACGAGAGAACAGTTTTAGTCCGGTTCTGACTCTGTCTAAACTCAGGGTGTGTTTTGATCCGGACGGGGGGGTAACGTTGGCGCGGCGCCGAGCCGGAATTTAAATGGAATGAACTGAAAGATCAGGGAACAGATGAGGAGTGACGAAGAGAAGGAGCGATCAATACTCTGCTGTTCTCATATCACCGTTATAGACTCGCATATCATCTCGGCGGCGGTGACTTTTGACAGCGATGCCGATAGAGATTCTTAGATCTCGGCCAAACCGAAACAATAATGAGAGGGAAAGGGAAGGGGGGACCGCAGCCGAAGATGGAGAAGAGATAAAGTTAAAAACTTGGGACCGTGTGAACGCAGGAATGCAAATCGCGGCTCCGTGGTCATGTCCGGTGACGCAGAGCTGACAGGTCCCCATTTTTTAGCCTCCGCGGCAACGGGGAACCTACAGAGACGGACGTTAATGAGTCGCTCTGCAGAAACGCGTCAGTCAGCGGCTTCGTTTGCAGTTGAAATTGGCGGACCAAGCGTGAAGGGGAAAAAAACTAGCTTTGTGGAGAGAAGTCGAAAGCTCCACCCACACCTTGGCAACAGCGCCATCGAGTTGCCGGGACTGGGCTCGGCTCATCGGTTCTGCCAGCGGAGACCATAGGAAGGTCCGGCCAGAACCCCGTCTGGAGCGGACTGGTCCCGAAACCCACCTCAATGCATTATCACAAAATATAAAAGTCAGAGAAGGAAGGAAGGAAGGAAGGAAGGGAGGAGGGAAGGCAGGCAGACAGAGACGCTGTGTTGTAAACGGCCCCTACACATTAATAATTAATGAGGAGCCGGAGCCAGAGGAGAATCAGGAAAATGCACACGGGACAATTTATTGTGGGGGGGGGCTCAAATTCTCCACCAGCAAAGCCGTGCTTGGCGCCGTTCATCACACGAATGGGAAATGCCAGAGGAGAAAGATGGAAGAGACAGGAGATTTGACGGTTCAGGCTGAAACCAAGGAACCTTCACTCTCACACACACACACACACACACACACACACACACACACACACACACACACAGACTTGGCAGGTGAGCAAAGGACAAATTAAGGAAATGGGGGAGGGAGAAACGAGGAAGATGAGAGGGCGAAGGTAAAAGAGTGAGAATGGAGAGATGTGATTGGCTGGATTAGCATGAAACGGAACGGGGGGGGGTCTGTGATGCGGAGATGTCGTCCTTTAACAGGCAGCGGCACCGGCCCCCAGTGGCCCCGCTCTACCTGCCCCCCCATCATTGCCCTGCTATGTACCAACAGTCGTGTGTTTCCAACAGTGTGTGTTTAACACACAAATGAAAGCTGAAGACTTTTTTTTTCCTCACTTTTATTTTTGGTCTGGTGGTTGCCACAGAAACACTCACCTGGCAGCGTGTGAGGATTTAACACGCTGGAGGTGTGTGTGTGTGTGTGTGTGTGTGTGTGTGAGAACAGCAGATTAAGTGGTTTTATTCCTTCATCTCGTCTGACATGTGAAAGTCACGGAGACTGAGCCTAAGTTTGTCACAGCTCAGACTAACTTTCTCTTTCTCTCTGTCCATCTGTCTCTCCCTCCATGTGTCCGTCTCTCTGCTCCCCGGTGACATCAAGGACGGTCACGCACCTTAATTGCGTGGTTTTCTACCTCGGCACTCGCCGCATCCTTCGTTAAAACCCTGTGAAGAATCACGTTATGCCAGATGTCTGGAGAGAGCTGCAGGAAGGGGGGGTGTCACGAATTAAAGGGAAAAACCTGAAAGGACGCATCTCAGACAAACCAAAGTCTCACAAGCCAGCGAACACCTGCGGGGATGTTTCCGGAACGGCGTCATAGAAGCTCTCCCCCCTCGGTAAAACGCCAACCGGAGTGAGGCCTCGCTAAAACACTTGGATGGAGTTTCACCTCGGTTTATTTATTTCCGTCATCCATCCGTATCAGATTCATTCATTCCCTTCAACGAGATATCTGGCCCGGGTGGAGCAGTGAGAGCCGGCCATTCTTCCAGATTCCTCCGTGAGACAGTGCCACTTGCTAGCAAATTCCGATGGTCAACGTGGAAACTCTGGACGCCCGATGATGGTCTCCATTATTTTTACACTTAACCTGAGAAATCAGGTAAAACCTGGTTAATCAGAGCAGAGGTAAATTTAAAGTCCACGTCTGCTCCATGATTGGGTGGTTCCTTTTTTCTGAAATGCACCTTGGGAGCTGCAGTCGACGCTGCTGCTCCGGTTCTCATGTCCACAGGACTCACGCCTTCGACTCCAGGCGTTCTCTAACCCAAAAGACACGGTTGGCACAGAAAAAGAAAAACACATGTAAAAGAGCTGCAGACGTGATTTTAGTTTCCTGATAAAACACAAAAAAAACAGTGGCAGTTAGTCTCAGGTGAAATGCAAATAAAGAGACGTCCTGAGGACAGAGACACTTCATGTAAGCATCAGAACGGGGACAACGATAACGGGGACAACGATAACAGGGACAACGATAACGGGACAACGATAACGGGACAACGATAACGGGACAACGATAACGGGACAACGATAACGGGACAACGATAACGGGACAACGATAACGGGACAACGATAACGGGACAACGATAACGGGACAACGATAACGGGACAACGATAACGGGACAACGATAACGGGACAACGATAACGGGACAACGATAACGGGACAACGATAACGGGACAACGATAACGGGACAACGATAACGGGACAACGATAACGGGACAACGATAACGGGACAACGATAACGGGACAACGATAACGGGACAACGATAACGGGACAACGATAACGGGACAACGATAACGGGACAACGATAACGGGACAACGATAACGGGACAACGATAACGGGACAACGATAACGGGACAACGATAACGGGACAACGATAACGGGACAACGATAACGGGACAACGATAACGGGACAACGATAACGGGACAACGATAACGGGACAACGATAACGGGACAACGATAACGGGACAACGATAACGGGACAACGATAACGGGACAACGATAACGGGACAACGATAACGGGACAACGATAACGGGACAACGATAACGGGACAACGATAACGGGACAACGATAACGGGACAACGATAACGGGACAACGATAACGGGACAACGATAACGGGACAACGATAACGGGACAACGATAACGGGACAACGATAACGGGACAACGATAACGGGACAACGATAACGGGACAACGATAACGGGACAACGATAACGGGACAACGATAACGGGACAACGATAACGGGACAACGATAACGGGACAACGATAACGGGACAACGATAACGGGACAACGATAACGGGACAACGATAACGGGACAACGATAACGGGACAACGATAACGGGACAACGATAACGGGACAACGATAACGGGACAACGATAACGGGACAACGATAACGGGACAACGATAACGGGACAACGATAACGGGACAACGATAACGGGACAACGATAACGGGACAACGATAACGGGACAACGATAACGGGACAACGATAACGGGACAACGATAACGGGACAACGATAACGGGACAACGATAACGGGACAACGATAACGGGACAACGATAACGGGACAACGATAACGGGACAACGATAACGGGACAACGATAACGGGACAACGATAACGGGACAACGATAACGGGACAACGATAACGGGACAACGATAACGGGACAACGATAACGGGACAACGATAACGGGACAACGATAACGGGACAACGATAACGGGACAACGATAACGGGACAACGATAACGGGACAACGATAACGGGACAACGATAACGGGACAACGATAACGGGACAACGATAACGGGACAACGATAACGGGACAACGATAACGGGACAACGATAACGGGACAACGATAACGGGACAACGATAACGGGACAACGATAACGGGACAACGATAACGGGACAACGATAACGGGACAACGATAACGGGACAACGATAACGGGACAACGATAACGGGACAACGATAACGGGACAACGATAACGGGACAACGATAACGGGACAACGATAACGGGACAACGATAACGGGACAACGATAACGGGACAACGATAACGGGACAACGATAACGGGACAACGATAACGGGACAACGATAACGGGACAACGATAACGGGACAACGATAACGGGACAACGATAACGGGACAACGATAACGGGACAACGATAACGGGACAACGATAACGGGACAACGATAACGGGACAACGATAACGGGACAACGATAACGGGACAACGATAACGGGACAACGATAACGGGACAACGATAACGGGACAACGATAACGGGACAACGATAACGGGACAACGATAACGGGACAAGGTTCTAACAGCTGAGGGATTTAAATTGGACCAATCCATTGGATAAGGCAGTGATACATTCGAGACCCAGCCTCAGCAGCTGCGTTCTTCTGCTCATGTATAAACACGTATAACCAGGTTTGCGCGTCCAAGGGTTTTCACGGACATTGCGAGGATTCGGTCGCCAGGGTTACGTGTTGTAGCCGAGTCCACGTCAGTGGAGGTCATGAGCTTGTTGCCGTTCGACACACACGAGGCTGGAAACCGGCGACCGGGAGGAGATGACTGAGGGGAGCGGAGGTTCAGGCCGGGATGATGATGATGATGATGATGATGATGATGATGATGATGATGATGATGATGATGATGATGATGATGATGATGATGATGATGATGATGATGATGATGATGATGGTGGTGGTGGTGGTGGTGGATCAGGTTCAGTCACCCAGGGTGACAGCATCGGACCTGGCACACACTGAGGTGGGAGTACGACTGAAGGTCAGTCAGTCAGTCACGACTTGGGGGGGGTTCCACGCTGCTCCTGTTGTTTTTTTTTTCCCTGTGTGTGTTGTGGGTGGATGTGACAATAGATGACGGAAGCTGAGTTTAGTCGGTTCCACATTAGAACCGGTCACTGTCTCCACCTACAACTGCACACATTTTTACCGGATCCTGACAAAACCATGTCATTATGTCCCGGGTTTAAAGCAGGATGCTAAGAAGCTGCATCAGTTAAAACCGGCTCGTCTTTGTCTCCAGTCTCTCGTCTGCCTGGACGATGCAGAGCCGACGCGGTTAGCCTAGCCTAGCTTAACCTAGCCACACTTACACATGGCGTCCTGAAGTCTGCGCCGACACCAGACCAGAAGCAAACCAGAGGCAACGGGCCGATGTATTTGCTGCTGTTTCTCAGAAACATGTAACTTTTTAAATTGCATTTTCCTTTAATAACATTGAGGCCATAGTGGCTTTTAATAGGGTAAAAAAGTTCAAATGACATCCGTCAATATGTATGATTAATTATTTCAGTATGTACATCTAGAGTTTGACCCCTAATCTCATCCTCTCCTTGGACTGAGAGATAAAAAAAGAGTTAAATATACACAGAGGATAAATCTTATATAAATTTGATAAATGGTTGAAACCAGACTATAGTGGTTCATCCTCTGTTTATCCAGCAGCCTCCACTGATGATCTTTCCACAGGAGGATTCAGAGTCGCTGACAGAGACGTTAACAAACACTGAGACCTGATCACAGCTGATCAGTCTGATCGAAACCAGTTACTATGTTTTTATATCCTGATTATAAATAAACCAGCTATTACTATTTAAATACTAATCATAAATACGAAATAGGGAAACTTACTTTACTTCCTGTGTTTTAAATAAAGATGCAGAAACCTGTCTAATGCAGTTTTACACAAAACCTGTCAAACTGTTGGTTCAACTGAAAATTTCAGCAGCGACAAAAGTCACATAAATCAATTTAACTTTATCGACCACTGTTGTGTTTTACTGCTCCTTCACAGAAATGAAATATTGAAAACGTCTAAGATAAAATGTTGTTTTTAAAAAGAAGAAAAATAAGATCAAAAATGAACTGAAAAAAACACATTAAAAAAACTAATAAATATGAAAATTAAAAAATCTACTATTAATAATTATAATAATATGAATTAAAAATTGAATTCAAATAAATACAAACAGAGGTATTATAAAAAAGATGAAAATAGAAAAATGGAAAATTAATAAAACAAATTTAAAATAATTTGTAATGTAATTTTTGATAATTATTTAATTAGTGTGAAAATAAAACTTATATAAAGTATTAACCAGATTTCTAGCAAATGTCACTTGAAACAGATTATTTAAAAAAGAACTGCGTAAAAACTATGTAAAATTAAAACCAAGAAGAAGTGATCGACTAGCACAGAGGGAACAGGCCGCCATGTCGCTATCCCAGCATGCTTTATATCAAGTCCATGTCCTAATTGCTTTAATTAGATCCATTATCCATATACAAAATACTCTATAACAAGTGAAAATACTGCATTTAGAGTGTTAGTGGTAGAAGTACATACAAGACTTTTTAAGAGCGAGTGACACTTAGATTTATCATTATTATCATTATAATCATTATTATAATTTGTGTATTATTGGATTTTTGTGTTATGTATAAATGTGGTGCAGTAAAAAATACAGTGTTTCCTGAATAGTACTTAGTTACTTTTCACCACTGCAGAACTGATCTGAGATCAGCCACAAAGAAAAGACAGACTCAGACTGGAGAGGGACGGACGTCGCAGAGACAAAGACGGACTGATGGAGAGGACAGGGAGGGAGGGAGGGAGGGAGGGAGAGAGGGAGGGAGAGAGGGAAGGAGAGAAGGGGGGGGGGGAGAGAGAGAGAGAGAGAGAGAGAGAGAGAGGGGCCATCCCTTTGTTAGGAGCCACAGCCGCAACAATTTACATGAGGGCCAAGCCTCCTCACAGCTGATTGGTCCACAGACGCCCGCCTCCCTCCAACACCACACTCCAGCCAATCAGGATGTCACACACATAAGGTGGGGGGAGGTAGGGAGGAGGAGGGGGCAAGAGAGAGAGATAGTGAGAGAGAGAGGGTCTTTCCTGATGGAGGGTGTGGGGGGGGGGGGGTGAAGGGACTTGTAGTGAAGTGGTGGAGAAACACCTGAGTTATCTGTGAGCAGATTCTGCCCCCTGGTGGTGAAGGGTGGTACAACCACACAGACAGCACCCCCCCCCCCCCCACAGAAAAAACACAGCTTTCTGAATGCCCCAGCACAGAAGCACTGACAGTAACAGTACTGCCCCCCCTCACACACACACATATTCCTCTACATCGGCAGCTGGTTGTTCCTGCAGACCAGGTTCTCCCCCAGACATCCGACTCCTTCAGTTTATCCTGAGCCCGTGGGTTTAATGGAGCCAGTGAGGCTGGGACCGGGACCTGGGACCCGGGACCCGGGACCCGGGACCCGAACCCGAACCCACCGAAGACAAAGACACTAACTGAACCTTAAACGTAGAGACTGACTGAAAAAAAGAATCCTGGATCATCAACCAGCCGAGCAGCGTTGGGCAGTGAACAAGAGGCCGCAGAGAGAAGCAGTGATTGTCTGTGGACGCCGCCGAGCGTCCTCAGACAACTGGTGACCTGAGTTCAGAGACACACACGTACACAACATCCTTGTGTGTTTGTGTGTGTGTGTGTGGGTGGGGGGTGGGGGGTGTCAAACTTGGTCATGCTCTGTAGATCTGTCGTGTTTCTATGCAGAAAAAGACAAAATCAATTGTGGACTGTGGCCCAGGCACACACTGATACACACTAAGACACACACATACACACAGGCAGACAGTTTGTACATACAGTACAGCTACATCACACACTTGACCATAATTGGCTCTTTCGTCTGACAACTGAACTAATATTGACACAACACAGTGATGAGGCTCCCTGAGCATGAAACACACACACCACTTTCCTCTAGTGTCACCCGCAGGACAAACCTCAACCTTGAGGGGGGGACTGAGTCTGTGAGCATGAGCTCAGGGCAAAGAAAGCCCTGTGACAGAGAGACACATCTGCATGTACCTGAGGTGGAAATGGAGAAAAACATCAGTTCTCTGGCTCATGAAGAGAAATAGTTGTTTTTAATAAAATTAAACATTTCATCGGTTTATCCTTAGACATTATTAATTACATTTTAGATAATGTTAAGAAAAAACACAATTGGGTGTTTTCCTCTAATTATTCAGCCAAGCAACCCCTGCACAACTTCATAAAGTCGACACTTGAGCAGCCTGTGTCTGCTCAGATTATTTAATCTGCTCCCGCCTCTCTGCAGGTCTCCATAGGGAAGATGTTCGAGACCCAGAAGATCGTGGTGGAGTAAGGCAGGAGGAGCAGGAGGAGCAGGAGGAGCAAGACTGTCCCAGCAAACAACAGGACCTAACAGTAGAGACTAGAGCCAATCACTGCCCTGACACCCCCACCCACCATCAACCGGCTCCCTCTCTGCTTCCTCTCTGAGGTGGAGCTTTGAAATGCATTGTGGGAGATGTAGGACTAAAGTACCTGAAGTTTGTCTGGGGGTTTAGACTTTGACCTATCAGGGCTGCACTGATCAGCATCAGCACCGTGATATGATTATTGATCAGGTTCCACTTTTCTGAGTCGTTAAATTAAGCGTTGTCTCTTCGTGACCAAGAATCCGGAGCTTCATGAGGGATTTGGCGTCCTCCAAAGGGCGTCCTCCACGGGCCGTCCTCCACGGGCCGTCCTCCACGGGCCGTCCTCCACGGGGCATCCTCCACGGGGTGTCCTCCTAAATCTGAAATTTTCATCTGTTCTCAGATCTGCTGCTGCTGTTTGACCAAAGACTTGTTTCATTTGTTAGACTGTTTTGTTTGAGCAATGGAGGCCAAACACTGTTGTTTTAGCCCCCCCCACATTAGCCCCCAGGTCAAGGTCACTTGTCCCATATTAAACCAAGGCCATATTCAGTCCCAGACCTGAACTGGGTTCTGTGGGAGTCTAAAGACGACCTTTTAATAATGTGATCATTTGTTAGTCTCCTCAAGCCAATGCTTCATGAACGTTTCCTCGTCACGTTGATTCAACACGTAAACTATGAAAAGAAGTGAATGTGAGCTTTCAAACAATAATGAGTGAAACCGATAATCAAAACGGTTGATTATCCTTTAAAGATGTAAAATAACTGAGTCAAAATCTCCATTTTCTTGAGCACAAATAACAAGAATTTCAAAGTTAATCTGTGAAAACTGAAACTGATGAACAGAAACGGACTCATCGGCCAATCACGATGATCTGTGGCTTCGCTGATCCGTGCAGCCCTGATTTATTTTACTTTCTAGTGTTATTTTTGTATTAAAACGCACAATAAGTTTGTCATTCATGACTATCTGCAAACCTAAGAACCCTGGAGGATGGGGCGGGGGGGGCTGACGCCAGGGGAAAAATGTCAAAAACCAAAACTTAGACAAACACAAACAGCTGAATTAAAGCACATTATATCTACATGGGCATCCCCAGTGCTTCAGATAAATCAGTAAAATTAGATTATCTTCCTTTTGTTTCCTGTAACGGAGTCGAGACGTCAGACTGAAAGACAGTGGTCATGTCACGGTCGTGTTGTGAGACCCGACGTCACTGGATTTTACCAGCGTGAAGGAAGTTTGACTGAAACAGGAGAAGGAAACGAAGACGCCTCAGTTCGGTCCTGTTTTCCGTTTTTTGCTGTCAGTGAAGGTCACATTGCAGAACGTTCACTGGAAAAAAAACAAAAACCCTGAAATATCAATAAGACGTGGAAAGGAACATCAGCTCGACCGATTCAACAGATGGTTGATGTCTCTTCTGATGATCATTCACCAGTTTCACCTGTTTATATTGATTAAAAGCTCAGTGGTCATCAAGCGTCCGGTGTCACGTCCTCATGTTGTCTGTTCTTTTACTCCGAGGTGTTCTGGTGCTCCGGGACAACCTCGGATCCCCAGCCGGAGGAGTGGGCGGGGCTTTACGGAGCCGCCAGAGCAGCCACGGTCTGACCCAGGGTTGTAGCTCAGTGTGTGTTAAACTACCAAGAAGTGGAGGTAGTCATTTTCCCCTTAGCTACAAATTCAGGAGGTCATTTGTGATTTAGTCCCGATGTCAGATTCCTCCTAAAAAGACAGAAGACTGAGCCGTGGCCACATTGAAGCACATGTCAGGAGGTTAAACTACAGAGCCGTTAAACGTTTTCACGGCTAAAATTCCGTAAGCGTTAGAAAAAGTGTCTGATTTCCCTCCTCCTCCTGCGAATCGTCTCACAACCCAGTTTCAGGTTGGTCTGGGGATGAAGATCAGCGCCTCCGTCTTAAACCTGTGTTTGGCCCCAGATTCGCATTTTATACTTTTACCAAAAACATTAATAACTGATCATCACGGCACATTTCCTTTGGTGGTTTAGGTAGAAGACATTCATGTATTTCACCTTATTTGACTAAAGGGAAACGATGCAAAAACTTTGGAAATGAAAGCACTTGTCACAAGAAGTTTCCCAGTTTTTACCTTTAGTTCAGGCACTTTTCCAGTCTGAACAAGTTAAACACATCCCAGCCTGGATACTGTTGGTGGTTAGACGGGGTTTTTGCCCAGAGTTTTGCCTCTCAGGCCTCATAATGAACACCCGTCTTATTAGTGGAAGTTGTCAGGCACTACTGAAGGATAAAAATAATAAGATACTTTCTCGGGAGCCTGAGCTGCAGCTTGTTTTTTTCTGTTTGTGTGTGTGTATGATGAAGCACACACACACAGAGCGTGAAAGGATGTAGCAGCAGATGAGGTGAGCCTGGAGGTGCGTTTGGTTTCGGTTGAGGTGAGGTTGAAGGTGAAGCGGGTGACTGACCCACAAGGTCCCACCGGCCGCTATAAATAGACCCGTCTGTTGGTTCAGGACGAACACAGTCACACACACACGCACACAAACACAACCACACACAAAGACAGACGCAGGTGTAGAAGACCGTGTTGTGATTTTCATCAGACATAAAACTCAGCTTGAGTTATTAGAACAAGAGATGAACAATTGTTAAAAAATGAAAAAAATCATTTTCACTATCGGTCCATCTGCTGCTGTTTTTAGTTCATTGGTCTAGAAAATGTAAGAAAATGGGGAAAGAAACACATTGTCCTCATTTAATTATCTAACAGGATGAAGAAAACCCACTAGTTCTCACATTTCAGAAGCTGAAACTGGAGGATCTTCAGGATTTTTGCTTGAAAAATGACTGATATTGATCAATCGATTATTATCTCAGCCTTAGTAATTAAAATATAATTTTAAATGAAACAAAGTCCTCACAATTCCTCCATGGAGAAACCTACTGAAATTAAAACCAGTATATATAACTTCAGTCAGTCGACAAATTAATCCATCAACTACGTGTTTGGGGTGGGGGGGCTGTTGCCAAGTGGCCAAAGAGAAGAGGAAGATAAACGACAGGTTCTGTCATTTATCTGTTTATCTTTATTCAGAGGCTGATACAGGCAGAAATATGAGGGAAGATTTATCGATTTATAATGAAGCTTCTAGAGAAATCGGAAACTTCTCGTCTTCTCCTCCAGCTCCTCCTTCTCTTCCTCCATCTGTTTGACTTTCCTCTCCCAGCTCTCGTCTCTCCTCGGCGAGCTCCCCTCTGATCTCCTCAGCCAGGAGATTATTATGTCCTTCGCTCTTTGGCTCGCTCTCAGCCTTTGTGAGATTCTCCTCCTCCTCCTTGAGCTGAAGGATTCGCATTTCCCTGTGGCGAAGCTGCTCCTTCACCCCTGCTCCTTCACCCCCTGCTGGCTCTGCGCCTCCTGCGGTTGGAGACGTTGCCGAAGATTGGAGATCAACCTGAAACTCTCCCAGTTCAACCATCATTACCAAAGATAAAACACTGTTTTAGAAAACATCTGGTTCTTAGTACAACAGTAAATTCAAAGAGGGGAACTACAACCCCCAGAATGCATTTCAGCAAGAAAGCTCCAGTCATCAAACAGTAAATAAACACCCAACAATACAACCATAAAAGTAAGAAGTCAATTCCATGGGATCACGTTTCTTTCAGCTAATTTTAATCCCGGAGTTGATTATCTTGTCATCCAGCCTCCAACACTCCGAGATCTTCTCTGAAACATTCCTGCGTCACGCTGGACCCGTGTCAGTGTTGACAGATCAAACAGATGTGCCCGGGTCTGTCAACAGGCCTATTTTCAGAGGCTTCGGACTCCTGAACTTTGGCCCCCGTGCAAAGACGGCACACGGGGGGACGGCAGGACGGACGAGGGCCCGGCCGGTCTCGCTGACGGAGGAGATGTTGGCCCGTATCCCAGTCGACCGTAAATTAACTGACATGTGCGGAAACCAGCACTAAATGTTCGAGAGCTTCAGCTGTCAAAGGGCTTGAAGAGTAAAATTACCCCCCCCCCCAAAAAGAACCCCAAAACTTTGCTCAATGCCCACTTACTCGCTTTAAAATACAAATAAACATCGTCCCTGTTAGAAAACTAACAGACAGCTGTGTGCATGGCTGCTCCCTGTTGAAACACCTTCAAATGTCTGGTTCCCATGACACCAATGTTTTTTTAATGTCATTTTGAGAGATGAGGAATAAAATGCGAGTCCAAAATGCATTAATTCCTGTAGTAGTTTAGTGTTTATTGAATAAAGGGAAAGAGTCAAAGTTCACTCTCCCCCAAAGCCCCCCCACCAAAAAAAATCAAACAAAAAACCCTTTACTAAATGACCACTTATTAGCTTCCTCTAATCCCACAGTCTTCCTCAGTTAACCGGACAACGACATTTGTCAGTGAACACACCAGGACCAAACCATTTTTGGACCACCTGTGAAGGCAGGCAGGGGCCCTCACCCCCCCGACCCCACACAGACCCTCCAGCTAAGCAGAACATGGGCAACGTGATCACACCCGAGCAGAATCGGCTGATGAAGTCTGTGAGCTGCGGTTGAAAGCTAATTCAGGGGAACGATATTAAACGCTGGAAAATGCTGATTTGTGTGGGAGCAGAATCTATTGTTCTGTTTGACAGATTCTGGATTTTCTTTTGTTTTTTCTTCTTCTTCCGCAGGGCGACACACCTGAGCGAGGTCAGACAGGAGAGACATCGCATCAACAGCCGTCGTCACCCTGGGCCGGATGTTCTCAGCAGCCATGTTCTGGGTCTCACTTCTAACTCTCATCTAATGCACCATCCACCGGTCTCACCGCTGTATGATTAACGCAAGGCCTCTGACACTGATCTGACCAGGAGTTGGAGGAAGCTGAAAGCTCAGGAATCACCAGAACAGCTGCAACCTGCACTTTTACCAAACACCAAACGACTCATTCATACGTAGGAGGCATTTTCCACGACTGCGCCAAACTCTGTGTTAATTATCCTTTATTGAAGAACTTTTATTTTGAAATTAATCCATATCCCTTTTTTTCTTATCAACAGATGGAGCAGCAGTGAGACAGACAAATTATGTTATTGGTTGTAATCAGTGTCCGTTAAAGCCCAGAACATCCAGAGGCAGCACAGACGCAGTCCGTTGTCTCCGTTTGATCCGAGAGGAGGTTCGGAGAAAGAAAACCCTCCGGAAATGTCTGAGTCCGGTTTTCGTCCTGCAGAATCACACGGGTGAGGTGTGGTCCGGAGTTTTGTGATGAGACTCGGACAAATTCAACTTCAAAAAAGGCGCTGGATGATAATTCGGAGGCAAAAGTCACGAAAGAAGCGACTTTTGCTTCTGCGTCGTTTCTGTGGAGGATCGCTGGATCAGGAGACTCAGCACAGAAACACACACCTGCACAGGTGACGATTGTATTCACCAGATGGAAAGCGGCAGCTGCGGATCACAGCGTTTGTGGGGAGCCTTTTACGCACGGATGGAGAGCTTTTAACGCACGACGCACGCACCGGTCAGGTGGCGTGGAAGGCGGCGCTGACGAAAGGTGTGGTGCTGGGCACGCAGCGGTACCTGAGGGTGTAGTTCTGCCCCTCGTTGTTGTCCCAGAACTCCCCCTCCTCGCTCCTCAGGTACACGGCAAAGTGCACGGCCGAGCTGGGGTCCATGAAGGGCGGCGTGTACACGGCGAAGCCGAAGCGCCCCCCCACGAAGCCCGGCTGCTCCACGTCCACGGCCAGAGCCTGCGCGTCCACGTAGGACAGCCAGTCGTTGAACGTGTACCTCACTCCGACCTCCGCGTCGGCGGAGCCGGTTAAGACCCGGATCTGGCCGCGCACGTCGAACTGGGTGATGGTGACCTTCTCCAGGCAGACGCGGAGCCGCTGGACTCTCCGCTCCGTGTCCCGGGGCTCCGGGAAGCAGGCGATCAGACGGTCCGCGCCGAGGCTGGACGTGAAACTCTGGCACAGGTCGCTCAGCAGGTCCTCCTCGGGCTGCTGCTGCTGCGGCGGCGGGAAGCTCTTGTACCGGGACAGGACTTTGTTGGGGATCTGCGGCTCCTCCAGCGCGCTAAAGTGCTTCACGCTGGCCAGGTTCAGCCCCATGGAGTCGGCGAACTTGACACGCTTCCTGCCCTCGCCCCCGGGGACGGCGTCCAGGAGCGCCGCCGGGTAGGCGGGCAGGGACCTGGCTCTCCTCCGGTCCCTCATGAACTTCTCCAGCCGGGAAGCGTCCACCTCGTCGTCCAGATCTCCCTCCCCGTCGTCCTCCGGCGCCTCCAGGCCGTTCTCCGTGGCCTGCCCCGGGGGGGGCGGGCCTCCCCCGTTGTGGAGAGGTGAGCGGGACATCTCCTCCCGGCAGCCAGGCGGCCTGTGTGGTGTGGCTGCAGGGGTCCCGGATCGGGGCGGCTTGTATAGAGTAGAGACCCCCCCCACCAACCACCCGCCCCCCTAGAGGACAACGTGGTGGCGACAACAGAGCGCGTGCAGCGTCCCCTGACCGCAGCAGCTGTCACGGAAACTCGCGCGCCCTCGCGCAGGAAACATCCACTTTCACCTGTTTATAATAATGACGACTTAGTGAAAATTGTCCCATACGACAAAGGTTTTTTGTTTTTTTCAAAAGTTTTTAATACTTTAAAAAACTCATCAGTGACTCAACACTTCGTTTTTGCTCCGGGATAAATTAATACAAGTGACGTATTCATACATTTATAAAGTGTGTTAAACCCCAGTCAAAGCATTTGACCTACGCACACAAACACACACACACGCACACACAAGTTTTCTAACTCGCCGCACCAGCGACAATAACAGGAATCATGACATCACACTGAAATCTATTGTGAAGAATAAAAACCTTCTCTACGCAGAAGATTAGGATTTTAAATGTGCTGATACAGTAATTGAATCTCTACAGATGATTATAGGCCTGTTACATACAATATATGTAGGAAACAAAAACACTGCCATATGTTATAAGTATTCAAGAACTGTTTTGGGGCCGTTGTAGAACTTTGTAAATGCGATAAATCGAATAACTATGAATGTAACTATAGATAAATATGACGCTTCACCACAAATACATTGACGGTGTCAGTGTCTGTTCATCAGGACCGCGACGCTTTTCTGAGAAGAGACTCGGAGATGACCGGCCGCCATGTTGTCGTCACGCAGGCATGACTGCGTGCGTCACGCAGCGTCATCAGCGCCGCCGTCCTGACGTCACCGCGTGGGTTCCCCGGGCCGAGCTTTAATTGGATGCCGGGGGGAGGGGGAGGGGCGATGGCTCATTCAGGGGTCCGATCCCGGTCAGAAGAAAACAACTTCAAAAACGGCCGCTGAAGACTTTCACCACAAGATGGCGCCATCTGTTTCAGCTACCGCTCGTTCTTCTCTGGTTCTAAGTTTGGTTGAGACCAGTGGTGGAAGAAGTACAAGTACAAATGTGGTTTCAGCAAAATGTAGTTAAAGTATCACTAGTAGAATTGCTACATGTAGATGAAGTATCATGAATAAAAGTGCTTCATGTAGTTAAAGAATCCAAAGAAAAGTACTGCATGTAGTTGAAGTATCAAAAGTAAAAGTACTTCATGTAGTCCCACTATCAAAGTATAAATACTTAATGTAATTAAAGAATAATAAAAGTACTTCATGTAGTTGAAGTAATAGTAAAGTAAAAAAAAAAAATAAAAGGTCAATCGCCAAGGGAGATTTCAAAATAAAATTCAACTCAGCATCATCATTTTCTATTTTTTTGTAGCTTCTGGGATTTAAAGGTTAAGAAAAAAACCCAAACCAAACCATGGACGTCTTGAGGATTAAGTTTTCCTCTTTTGAATAATTCCTTTATTTTTATTACCTAGAGACCCCCTCTCTAGCTCCACCCTCAGGACAACCTTTACCCTTACGCGTCACCTCGGCTGTTTAGTGGCCAATTCCTTCCCATGCTAAATATTTCCCAGTTTTCTGGACCTGGTGCAAGTCTCTTCTCTGGTTTGAGTCCAAGGTAAAGGTGAAAGTCTCCAGACTCAGTTCTCTGTTTAATCTGGACAGAAAAAGTCCTGTGTCATTTTTTTTAATTCAAAAAAAACAAGAAGCTGTGTTAGTTACACCTTGTGAGAACCAGCTCAGCCACATCTTCTCTAAAAGAGCATGAAAAGGCACCAGGTCATACAGAGGTTAAAGCAGAGGCACTCATTGGTTTATTATTAAAAAAAAATCTGCAATGAAACTTCATGGTAAAACTGAAAAACTGCTGCTGCCTTTAATGAGGATTCAGTCTTTCAGTATGCTTTTATTTTGGCAGAAATGGACATAATACATTCATAAAGATTCACAATTCTGCAACTTGCAGAGGAAAGTTAAAGTTAACAGGAACATTAGGTGACCTCTGGACAGATGTGCGGTATAAGCGCGACAAGCCAAAGGTTGTTGATGGGCGATCCCGGCAGTAACACGGCGGCGGGATGTCGGGACGTCTCGTTCCCGTGTTGGCTCCAGAAAGAAAGCAGGACGGGGGACGATCCGTCCCTTCGACAGTGAACTCTGACCTGTGGCGAAACCCAAATTCTTGACCTCTGACACGGGTCCGTTGCCGTTTCCAAGGTAAAGAAAAAGAACTTTTGTGGACTTGAGTCTTTAAAGGACTCAGATAAATGTCACTTTCAACATTAACTCGTACGTTTTTGTTTTTTTTATTTCAGGTGAACAAGTTAGGTGATGTAAAACTTAAGACGATCTAAAGGACACACACTGAACATCGGGGCCCCTGGAGCTGTGGCCCCTCAGGTGAAGACCTTCCACCTCTGGTTTGGTGAAAAATGGGACTCAGAAAAAACAGTTCTCGCATAGCTAAATTAATCGGAATCACTTTCATAAATCCCATAGGGGCTGATATGAAATCTTTTTTCTATTTACATCCTCTCTGTCACTAGATCAGTTTTCTAATCATGAGGTCAGTTGAGTAAACGTCCGACGGATCATTATGACACAACTCGTTAGAAACACTGAGAGCCTATTGGCATGTTCCCTGAATATATATGTCTACTCCTTTTTTGTTTTACTTTAGATGAAAAACTGTACACAATGGAGACACTGATGTGTCTTTTTTATGAAAGACGTGTCTTCCTTTATGTCAAAATTAAGACATAGGCTGCGATGGAGGCAGACGAGCAGGTCAGGCTCCAGGATGTGAGTTACTTCACTCAAGGGCCAAACATGAAAAAGAGATGAGAGATGATTCATGATGGGACGGCAATTTTCTTTCTTTTCTTTTTTTTGTTTTTCTTCTAATCTTGAACCACTGGATACCTTTGCCAGCTCAGACCTGCTGACTCAGGATCACACTTCATACAGGCTCGGGTCAAGTCAGGGTTGCATGTCGTGGACAGATCTGATCGGAGATCAGTCACAAGAAGCTGCTGGATTTGCATATTTAAACGATCTTTTAGTGACAAAGATATAAAAAGACACAGCTAATTATTCATCTGCATTTCTACTAGACTTCAGATCACAAAAATTTTATGAAGCATAGATATTTCTAAAAATCACGGTGAATTCAACAACAAATTACTTCATTAGCATAATGCCACATGATTGGTTGTTTAAAATGCATGTAACGAATCATGGGTATTTCATGACTGTGGTGGGAGCGACGAAGTAGAGAGTCACTGATCACAGAGCTGGCGTTTCCCTCTGAGGACGTCGTTAATCCGCAGATCGGAGGGTCGAGGGCGCCGCAGCAGCCGCACGGCGCCGCTGGCCAGTGCAGCTGACAATCACGAGAGGTGGGAATATGACGGTGGCGCGGTCGGTGACATCACAGCTGTGTGTCCGCCGACGTCACTCGCTCTCTGTGGTGTAGATTCGGTACACCAGCGTGACGATGGCCGCCACCAGAGCGGGAATCAACCAACTGGACCACCCACTGCAAGAGAAGCAGCTAGTTAACTAAACCAGTAAGACTTGTTAGTCCGCCAGCTGCTGACTATCTAACTAACAGATCTGTGGATAACTGCAGTTAAAAAGTACAGGTGTGAAGAGCCCTAAAAGTGTGTGTTTGTACCTGGCCTCGTCCTTCAAAGTGGTCACCAGCGTTTCCTGTAAAACACAAACCACAATTGTCAACAGACCCTCGGTGCTTCTTCACCACATTGACACTCAGGGGTCAGAGGTCACAGCTCTGACCTCTCCCCTCTATTTAGCTCCTTTACATGAACATGTAACAACTACATTGTAACTTTAATAAAGGTGGTGGTGGTGGCGGCAGTGTTTTTGTCGTCGTCATGTTACATTTACTTAGCCGTTAGCCACCAGTGACCTTTTGACCAACAGCTGCTTATAAAACCTTTTTTTTTTTTTTTGGGGGGGGGGGTCAAAAATCAAAAGCCACTGGATCCTACATTTCCCATGATGCAACTCTACGGCATCTTTCATTAGTCCCTCTCTGGCTGCTGAATAGACTTCCAAACTTTCAAACTCCAGCCCTCTGAATTCGCCCCCCGCCAAAAAAAAGACATAAAGACAAACATCTTCACTTACCACAGGCTGGGCGAGCTTGTCTCTGTCGTCCTGCAGACAGAGAGACAGACAGAGAGACAGACAGACGGATTATTTCAGGTCTTCATTGCCAGCACATGTGTCCCTACAGACTCCAGCTCAGACTGACCGGGTGCAGCTCTCCTATCACCATGTTGCTGGCCATCTCCCTGGCGTCGCTGGAGTGTCCCACATCCTCGAAGCTCTCAGTGGCGTTCCCTCCCGCCTGCTCCCTCAGCACCTCCTCTCCCCCGGGGTGCTGGGACAAAAAACAAACACACACAGTCAGGTTTCTGACTGTCGCACGATTTAGACCTGCTTTGAGCATGACGGCTAATCCAGAGCTTTTTTATAGGCCAATCAATCATTCAATCAATAACATACCACTACTATGTCAACGGAGCTACTGTTAAATGACCCAGTGATCAATGTACTTTCAAAACTTGACCTACAGTTATTTTCTGTCCTGACACCATAAGCGACAATTAGAAAAATGATTTATTTCCATGAATCAATGGTACCAACAATCATTATTGATAATTCTAAGCAAAACAATGGTGGACTAAGCTACTGATGTCACCAGCAACATGAAGTACGAGCTGTGTCATCTCAAAAGCGGAGATGCATCAAAAAGTAGTTTGATAATCAAACGGTATCTTTAGAAATCAAAGTCAAACTGATGACGAGGTCCCAGCTCTGTCCACAGTGTCGACTTAAAGACGAGGCGGTTGTGACGCCGTGTTTTCAGAGAAACCTCCATGAAAAGACCCAAACCAGCAGCGTTTTTGTCTGTCTGTCAACACCTTCCCTCCTCTGTTCGTGGTTCTCAGCTCATTGGTTCCTACAAACATGTAGCTTCATTTTAAATAAAGTGTCAGTGATTTCATAAGAACTAGTTTATATGAAACTAACAAGAGGAAAACGTGCACGCACTGGGGACTATTTTCAGTGGTGGATTAATCCACAATTAGTGCTCTAGTGAGTATTTGGATGCCGCGTGTGTGTGTGTGTGTGTCACTAAGTCACAATAAACTGCAGTGTGGGTTTATTGATGGTGATGAAGGACCATGTGCTCCAGAGCAACAGTGTGAATCACTGACGTAATTTGGAAACAATGGAGCATCTAAGGCTCAGAGCAGTGAAACATATCAGGTTATAGGCTCTCATACACACACACACACACACACACACACACACACAGTAATTGGTAATCTCAGCTCAAAGGAGATCCTCTGACCGACTTTTCAGAGCTTTCAACCGCACCTCATGGTCTTCGTGAGCAAACTTCAGAGAGATTGTTTCTTCAAACTTCCTGTGGCCAAACTTACACCAACATCAAAGAGCCTGGTGACGCCTCATAAAACCTATTTAGTTTTCATGAGCAGATTGTAATATAAACAACATAATGTGTCAGATAGAAGCAATAGTTTATTAATGTTGAGTGTTTCTTTTGTATATTTTATATCATTCCAGCTGTTTTAGTAGGTTACTGTTCATTTTGTGTTTATACAGGAGGAGGAAATAAAGTTCTCCCCAAAGTTATTAATAACCACTGAGACCTGATCACAGCTGCACAGTATTACATGTAGTAAACCAGTTACAATGTGCTTAAATTCTGCTGATGGAAGCAGGAAGCTGCAGCGTCGGGTCTGTCCGGCCGCATCGCCACAGAGTTTCAGTGTCTGCGGCTCAGCTTCATCAAACCGTTCTGGCAATGATTTACCACAGCCTGCAATGCAAGGCCAGGGATTTAAGAGCCGCCAACACACACACACTCGCACGGACACATTCGCACACACACGCTCGCTCACTCACACACACACACACACACACACACACACACACACACACTCACTCCCACGCACACACGCTCGCTCACTCACTCACTCACTCACTCACACACACACACACACACCGGCCTGCAGCGTGTCCTCTGCTGAACCCTTAAACTGGACCGGACAACGTGAAACAACTGGATCCAGCGAGTGCTCGGCTCCTCTGGAACGGACCCCAAATGTTCCCCCGGCAGGAGGAGAACGTTCCACGACGGCCTGGCTCATCCTTCACTCGAGGGCTCGTTGGGCGTGTCTACTTTTCAGCCTTTGGATGTCGCCAGGGGCGACGGGCCGACCATGTAAACCGAGCTGGGCTCAGCCAGACAAGCAACTCGACCTCTGAACACAGAGTTAACAATCAGAGAACATGCCCTGAACCATGAACTGCAACACGCCCGTGACAATAAAAGGCCTGGAGCGGGTCCGACCGCTCTGAGGTCAAAGGTCAGTTGGCCAAAGGAATTCGGCAGAGCTTTATTCTGACTGAGTTTTCTTCAGCAGAATTTTGAGGTTGACAACGGGAAAGAAAAAAAAACTCAGCAAACACTCTGAGTAAAGTTTCTCATGATAAAAAATATGAATCTAGGTTAAAATGGATTCCTCGTTCCTCGACAATAATCCCTAAACAACACAGTTCCTCACGGGAAAACTTCATGGGAAATTATGGACCTGAAGTCATGTCCTCCTGGTAATTTTTCAAAATCGAGAAGATCTGACGATTTTTACTCAACTGATGAGTAATTCTTTTGTCTTTATAACGTTTTAATTTGCCTCATGCTGAAGTCATGTCTTTAAAAAGCTCCTGAATCCAGTTTTTTGTGATGTGAGGCAAAAAAAAGCATCAGATTCTCAGACACTGGAACCGGAAGATGTTTACAAAAAAAAAAGAAGAATAAAAGACAACAAACGTGAATCGATCGACTAATCAATTCATAAACTAATGACTGCAGCTCTAAAACACAGTGTAGACACATGTAAAAACACATAATGCTGAATCATGGCTGAGCGTTTGCTGATCAAAAAGTCCTCAGGTCAGTTTTGTGATCTTACTTTTGAAGGTATGTTCGGGGCCAGAACCCCTCTTTCTACCACTCTGGGCAGCAAGCTCGGTTTTACCTACGCAGGAGGAAGACCCAAGCCCCCAGTTTGCTGTGTGGCAGGAAAGGTGAGCACCACAAGGCCCCCACTGGACCTGGGACTCCTCAGGGCCTCCCTGTGGGGAGGGGGCTTAGCCCTTGTGGGCCCCTTCGACACTGAACTGAACGGGACCCTCCAGCCTTTGACTCTTCCACCAGACTTCAGCCAAAAACGACACATTTTTCTGTCGGCTAAACCTGCATCAGTTCAAAGTTATTTTCCACTAATGTCTGTTTACATTTTTTCTGCGTGGGGGTGGCGTGGGGGGGGGGTAACCCAGCCCGTTTTATCTCCTGCTGTGGCTGATTTCCACACGCTGCTCGTCGCAAGTTCCTGTGCCAGAAAAGCGTCGCGAAGACGCGGTTCCTCGGTTCCTCACCTCCTCCAGGAACTTGGTGACATCGTAGACTTTGTTGTGGATGATGATCCACGTTGACTTGAACGTGTTCTGCTCCTCGATCTCTGACAGCCTGTAGTACCTGACTCCGTCGGGGCTCGTCTCCCCCGTGTCGCCCATTTGAGTCCCGGGTGGTGTCGGACGGGTTGAGTGTCTGGGAGCCGCCTGGAGCCGACGGGGGCCGTTGGGCGGCCTGTGTGTGGTTATATAATCCCACCCGAGTCCGTCGGCGCCGTGACTCCGCACGAACACGGCGACATTTACCCCAGTTTCTGTCAACAGGTCGGTCCCGAGTTCCGGCGGCGGAGACTCACCGCCGTCAAGTTAGACGGCGCACGGCACCTCGCTTCTGGCCTCTACGTTCAAAATAAAAGTCCCGTCGGTTTACGCGTGGTAACTTCGTTTGAACAGAGACGAAATATATATGCCTGGTGGCAAATGATTACACTGTTATTATAACTATTGTTAAAATGCCTTCGTTAGAGGCCTCGCACCAGATTTTGTCCCTCGTAGATTAGCAGGCAGTTTTCTAGAAAGAAAAACCCCCATAGAGACCTCAGACGCTCTAACTGCTGCGGAAAGGGCGTTTTTCTCCTTCACAACCCACGTCTCAATACTAACGATATTAAGTAACGACGGGTGAGGCAAAGTGTGTGTGAACAGATTTTCTTTTTAATTGTTTTCAGGTACTCGGTTGAATCATACATTCAATATCAAGTATTCTAGTTAAGAACAAAACTAATTTACATCAACTGGCTCTTTTACTTTTGCTTCACCTTTTTCAATATGAACTGTGTCATTCTGCGACGCCTAACTTCAGTTTTGTCGACTTTTAATAACCTTATTCTGAAAGGCTTAAGCCTGAATTCCGGTCACACCGTGTTTAATTCTGGCCGCTTCACGGATCCTCGAAGGTCCTTGCAGGCGTAAGGGCCCGCCCCCGCCGCCCTCCTAGCGCCGCCATTGGTCGTTCTAGGTCGTACCTACGGCTCCGGGACTCTCTGATTGGCCGTCGCCCTGTCGCTCATCAGTGAACCGTGGGCGAGGCGGAGGCCAAAGTTCACCTCAGTTCAGCAGCTTTCAAGGAAACTCGCTTCTGACGCGAGCAGGGAGGCGCGGCGGCGGAGCACGTAGGCCGCGGAGCGGGGGCGTCGCCTCCGCCCCGCTGCGGGCCTCCTCCGCTGCTGCGGGCCTCCGCCGCTGCGGGCCTCCTCCGCTGCGGGCCTCCTCCGCTGCGGGCCGCCTCCGCCGCTGCGGGCCTCCTCCGCCTCCGCCTCCGCCGCCGCCGCTGCGGGACCGTTCGTGAAAGCGTCGTCACTTTCCCGCCGACTCCCAGCCAAAGATTTCCCCTTGTTACGTCGTGTCACTCCACGAGAGAAAAAAGCCACCGACGTTACTATTGAAACCCATAACCTACTTTATGAATCCACAAAAATACAGACGGTAGTTTAGCAGTAAAGACAACACCGGCTGGTGCAAGCAACCACCACAGCGACCAATTGTACAAAGTATTACCAGCTAAGGCTTTAAAAATATATTAAAAATAGCCCATACAAGTTAGACCGAAGATTAAATAATAACAAGCAGATGAAATGACAGGTACAATGTTGTCACATTAAAAAGAAAAGAAAACAAATAACAGCTGTGGATGTTTACGTTTTAAAAACAAACCGTTGATGTTAAAATAAGAGCTGAAGTCTTTTTAAAATGTAAACCGTTTTTCCCCTGTTAATTAACCTCACTCTTTGTAATGTTTTCATCCATCTAGTAACTGTCGTACGTCCCATTGTGCCTCTGTGACGGTCTGAAACGTTTCTCACCGTCGCAGGAGGGACTTACACGTGTCTTCATCGTGTAGCTTCACACGACGAGACAAGGATCCTCTCCAGATGTTGACACCTGGCTGCTTGTTAGGACGTTCCAGGTGGGACTGGAGTCAGAGTGAGACCTCTTCCCCGTCCTCACCCATCTCTCACCAGGAGGAATGTCGTCGTATCTAAAATCTCATCTTTACTGCAATAATTCTCATTAAACCGGGATTTACTTTAGTTAACAACCGTTTTCACAGCCTGGTCTAAATATAATTATAGGGTTAGCGAATTTATATCAGTGTATAATCTGATAAAAGTTAACTAGCTAGGTGATTGTGGAGTCAACGTGACAAAGAGGTGAGTGAGACAGATTAGCTAACTCCTCTTTGAGCTATTGGTCATGTTTTCGATTATGTTTTCCCCCTAAAGCCACCGAAACGTCTTAATGCTCTCTACGGGTTAATCGGGCTCAGGGCGATTTGTTAAATGATCGTAAAACCGCATTAATATCAGGAGGGGCCGTAGCGAGAACCGGGACTTTCTCGGGTTAGCCGCTATGCTAACCGCGCTATGTATTTGTACCCGTATCTTGGTTTAAACATGGAGGCAGAAAACGGTGAAGGTTAAAATATGTAAAGATGTGGCTGAGAATCTCAGAGAAAATGGCTTCAAATCCTGAAAAGCCAAAATACTTCAGGCAGCTGTAACTGGAGACAACAGAGTGGGGCCACAGGGCCACAGCTCCCAGCGAGTCCAGGACCAGCAGCAGCTCCAAGTTGGTCCAGGACCAGCACCCTTCAGATTTCATAGCAGGCAGAGGACAGGATGATGTTATATTTAAGAAAGTCTGTGTCAGTCAGCTACCTGTGGTAAGGTATAAGTTGTTTCTGTGTGTGTGTCAGGATGAGTGCAGGAGTCCAGCAGTCGTTGCTCCTCAGCCTTCCAGACCTGAGGAAGCTGGTCTGCATCAGCCTGAATGTACAGGAGGAGGAGCCCAGGAGCAAACAGATCAAGAATTGCAGGTGAACGACAGATTTCCTCGGGGGGGGGGGGCGTAATATGTCACAACGGCATGTGTGGCAATGAGTCATATGAATTAAATAACGCTTGATATTCCCAAAATTCCTTGCGGCGTTCAGGAGCCGTCTGTGTAGACTGTATCCACATGAACACACACCAGTACCTGAGCAGTTTAGTAGTGAACAAAACAGCTCGGGTCTCATTTTTATTGACACGTCAGCTACAGGCCCAGTTTTCAAAAATGAATCTGAGTAAAAGTCACAGACAAACATCAGAGTTGTCACTGACAGCGGTAGGACATTAGATTATATTTAACATGTGCAGTTACGAGTTTTTAGTATATTGACCAGTTTGGGCATGGTCCCCGCAGAGATTACACACGTGGGGGTTTGTCAGGGGCTGATGAAGCTCTGTAGAGTTTCTCCAACTGTCTGAGGTGAACTTGACCCGAGACAGGGGACAGGGTTCCTACCATCTCTGGTTTTTACTGTTGTCCTTCCTGCTCAGCGTAAAGGACAAAATCAGCGTTTAACTGTATCACTGGAGCACAGCAGTGCTTTGGATGTGCCCTTGAGTAAACTCTGTGTGTGTGTGTGTGTGTGTGTGTGTGTGTGTGTGTGTGTGTGTGTGTGTGTGTGTGTGTGTCGACAGAGAGCTGGTGCTGCTGTACCCTGATATCCTAGCCTCTCCTGCTCTGGACTCCTTCACTGATATCACAGTGGTCATGGCTGTAAGAAACACACTATCTTTGTCTTTTCTTTTCTTTTTTTTTTACTCCTTGTGCTGCTGCAAACACCTGAATTTCAATTTTACTCTTGGCTCATCTTATCTCATGTCCAAGTAAAAAAGATACAAGTAATATAAAGTGATATGCATCTTATAAATAAACATGATCGTTTGGTAGCTGTCACTTTGCTCAATTAAAACCTCTGTGATGAGGACATTTATATCATCCCAGGGTTTATATGTTATCATTTTTTCCAAACCTAAGTCCTAACTCTCTGACATATCTTTAAAGAGACGACTGGACAAAGTGTCCTTGCTTCACAACGTGTCCTTGCTTCACAACGTGTCCTTGCTTCACAACGTGTCCTTGCTCTCAAGGTCTGAAAGCAGCAGGAATCCACCTGCTCCTCCATCTTAGTCACTAGTTGACAAGCTACACAACAGCCACTCATTAGATGACCGTGTGAAAGAAAACATCTTCGCCTTTCCACTAAAGTTAATGTTTCATTTCATAGAAGTATATTCATGTGTTACAACCTCAACAGACCCAGCACCACTGTGGAAAAAGAAGGAAAGGTTTATACTGATTTTATTTTAGTATATAAATTAAAACAGCTCAGTTTCTGGTTTTGACGGATTTCTTTCAGTGGATACTGTTGGGCATGTGTGTGTGTATGGCTGTAAGTAGCGCTGTTGGGCTCGTCTCACTGTCACCAACTGGCGGTTTTATAGCTTTTGGCATCGTAAACTCTCCCATCACTAATGTTTCCTTCATGTGTGGTTGTTTTTGTTTTTTTTACTGCGTTTGTGGAAAACCTCTCACCCGTTAGAGCCAAAACCTCTGGAAATATTCAGAAAGCTCTTGAGTTCATGAGGTGTGCTGTCTGCCGATGTGTGACATTGCAAGAGTAAGTTCCTCTGAAATTTTTGTCACGGAATTGTTTAGTGGTCTGAAGTCCCAGACACAGACAGTAAGTCATTTAAAGTTTTTGAAAGGCGGACGAGGAGAAAGCCGACATCTGATCTCAAACTCCATTTGAAGACAGAACCAGAGAAAAAAAATTTGACGCTTGAGTGAAGTTTCTTGCATTAAAGGGTTTTTTTTGTTTTGTTTTTTAAAGCTAGACACACCAACAAGATTTTTTTTTTCCAGTCTTCACATTACTCTGTCATAATTCTAACAAAACAAGACAAGTTGTCTGAGTCTGATCTGAGTTTGTTTGTTCTTTTCCCTTTGTTTCCTGGGGAATGTGCCACTTTTCAGCCCTTGCACAAGCTATCTTACAGCTCTTTCCGGGAGGCCTGTGTCTTTGTAAACAAAACATTAGCGTCAGCTAGTTGTTTTCAGTGGGACTGGACGGTAATAATGTGAACTACTCACGGCCCGAGCTGAGTGTGTCTGTTTGTGGTCGGGATGCCTGTTTGCGTGCCGGCGCTACCCAGGCAGAGGCACGCAGCCAAAACAGTTGGTCTGAATTCCAAACATTCCCTGTGTCCATGTCCAACACACACACACACACACACACACACACACACACACACATACACACACATCCGAAGAGTCTCACTGACAGCCCACATTGTTACCTGTCCTTCTCACTTTCTCCACATTCATTCTCAGAGGGAAACTCTTCCGAAATAGAAAAAATATTAAATATTATATAAAGGTTTTGTACCGTTGAGAACACTTTAAAACACTCCTACTGCTGGGCAGATTTATAAAAAGTACAAAGTTTTTACACTTGTGAATGTGTTGTGCGAAAAATAAATGATTAAATGAATAATGCCAAATTGCCTTCTGGATCCAGTGCTGGCACAGTGAGGCTCTCACTGTGAGGTGGAAAGTGGGTCCAGGAGGTTGCAGCAGATTTCACGGCGGTGAACACAAGCATTTGTGACTGAGATGCGATCATAATATCAGGCCACTGAAACACTCAGTTACAGTTGGAGAAAGACTGTGGCGACGTTGACAGGACTAAATCGGGACTGGGGTGTTACCCAGACCTCAACTAAAACAGCCAAAACAAAGTCCTACAACTGTTAAATGTTGTTCAGCTGCCAGTCGCAAAGTAGCAATAAAAACGTCGGGGGAAATTATATTAGCCAATGCAAATTATTTACATATAAAACATCATTTTCACTTTATTATATTATAGGTTGTGTCTTTTCTGTTGGAGCATGAAGACATATTAAATTCAAGGATTAGATTAATTTATATTAGAGGAGATGAAGGATTCCAATTCCACACAAGCATTTCTGGGCATTTGACACAAGATCAGACAACATGGCTGAAGTTAAAAACCCCCCCCCCAAAAAAATCCCTTTAAACCAGCAAGAAAAACTTCACTTCAGCTGATGTCAGTTTCCAAAATTAGCTTTGTATGTCCAGGAATTTTAAAAATACAGTTGAGGTGTTAAAGATCGTTGTGTAACTGCCCCATCTGCATCTCAGTCTTGATGCTTTGAGTTCAGTTGCAGCTGAGCGATGCTCTTCTCTCTTTCTGCAGATCCCGTTTTTCCAGAAAGGCATCCTCCAGGCGTTTGGACAGAGACACCGTTTGCAGGTGATGGGGCGATGGACAGACGGACAGAGGCCTGTGTGTCTCAGTCGGTCTCAGTCAGTCTCAGCCTTGAGACAAAAAGGCCCCGTGAGAGGCATCAATCCTTCATATTATCATCTAGTATGATAGAAAATATGTCAGTCTCTGTTTAATTGATGTAAACTGTGTGTGTGTGTGTGTGTGTGTGTGTGTGTGTGTGTGTGTGTGTGTAGCTGGGCTCTCCTCAGTGTGTGTTGCCAGGTGACCTCCAGCGCTGTCTGTCCTACTCCCTGGTCACCAGACTGGCCCCCAGCTGGAACAAAGCAGGACTCTACCTCATCTCTGGTACTGAGCCCGTTTTTTGTTTTTTGTTTTTTTTCTCCCCAAATAAGTGTCACGTTCGGGGGTGGTTTACTTTCACCTCTGACCGTTTTGAGTCTTCTCTGCTTTGTACTGTGAGCTGTTCTAAACTGTGCAGGGCTGAAAGTCTGCTGCTGCAGCCAGACTGAAACAGACTGAAACCGCAGGAAGGTTTAAGGGAGATCAAACCCAAAATAATCAGTTCCCACCATCAAGGTGATATTTGTGATCAGCTCTGTGGTGAGTCAGTCTTTTCTGGACTCTCTCTCATCGGTCTTTGCTTCATGCAAAGGGTGATAATAAGGTTCCAAAATGTATCACCAGTTTAAAAGGAGAGAAAAGCCTCAAACACTGACAGTCTATTATTAATAGACTGTCAGTCTATGAATGACTTGGCTGTTTTCTGCAGAGCCCCGGCTTCACAGCAAAGTCCAACCTGTAATCACTGCTCACAAAGGGGATATTTGTCGATTATCACAGTCAAGGCTGTAAAGTGTGTGTGTGTGTGTGTGTGAGTGAGAGAGAGAGAGAGAGCTGAGTGTTGCAACATTTGGTCAATCCTTAACCTTGGACCCAGTCTGACATAGAGTTGTGTGTGTGTGTGTGTGTGTGTGTAGTAGTTGACAATTGAAGGAGAAACGTTTGAACATTTACGTTTTCTTATGCCAAGTCAGAATTTAAAGCTTCAACTATTTCTGAGAGAGAGTAGATAAATAAAACAATAAATTATCAATATATCAGAACTAAATTAACAATACGTATTGATCACTATGTGCTTGACCAACGAGGTAGTCAGCTGCCTGTCCTGTAGCCACCTGGGTTTGGTTTATAATAGACTTGAGGGACGGGCTGAAGGGCTGCAGGAGGACAGACCCCCCCCCCAACCCCACTTACCTGACCTGTAACTGTAAGCTGCCCCACCGGCCCCCGCAAACACTGAGCGACAGTCTATGAGCCCAAGAAAACCATGTTTCTCCGATAAGAAACTCAGTAGAACTCGGTGGCTGTTTTCACTTCCTGGCCCTCGAGAGTTAAATGTTTGCATGTGGTTCTGTCCCGGTGAAGGTTCCCATCCGCCATGTGTCCTCTGTCTGTGTGTGTTCTCAGGGAAGGACTTTCTGACCGAGAGTGGGAGGCTGAACGCCGTCGGTAAGTTCCACGGCGGCTGGCTGTCCTCCAACGTATCTTATCTGCTCTGATTCACTGCGTTTTACTTCACACTGGACCTGCCTGGTGTTGACTACAGTCAGACTATATTTGTGTGAACATTATGGAGGATATCTCACAGAGTAAATGATTCATTTAGATTTTTTTATTGAACTTGTCTTAGTGTAACCAAGCCAGCAGTGTCTGGAGAGATGAGAATACCTAGCTAATGATATTAAAATCTATCTCAGAGCAGCTGTCCCCTACCTTTCTGGCTTGTGGCCTCTTAAATGAGACAGGGTCTCCTTCATTGTGGGCTCAGTCTGGATGTGATAGTTGTGAGCAGTTCCACATTTTTCCTCTTTGGCTGGTTAAGTGATTTTTAGAGGCTTGAAGAGGTTAAAATAGTTGGATTATTTCACGAGGAAAAAGCAAAACAAAAGAGAGGAAAAATTCAAAAACCTCAGTCGTCTTGTGACCCCTTCAATTGTTTCTGGGACCCTGTAGGAGGTCACGACCCACAGGTTGGGAACCGCTGTGGACATCTGGGGCAGTGGGTTAACGTCACTGACTGGGGGCTTCTTCGTGAAGCCTTCGAACGCAGAGGACAAGAGAAGGATTCACTGATTCTTTCTTATTTCCAAATGTGTGGGGACATGTTTCATGTCAAACACAACTGCTGCTGGGAAACGACAGAAAATACACAGCTCAATATTCTCATTGAGTTAGTATTTGAAGCAAAAATGTTCTATATTTGGTTAAAGCAAAATAAAAAATACAAGCACAGTGACTTAAATATATTTGAGTAAAATAACCATTTTTGGTTCACTCCACCGGACATTTTCTGGTGTTTGACCCTGTTTAACTGTCAAAGCTCCAACAAATAAAGACATATAAATTTGCTGTGTGAATCTAAATATAGGTCTGATTTCAGTAGCATGAAGGGAGGGTTCCCAGTGGATTGTGTATCTGATGAAGTGTGTGTGCGTGTGCATGTGTGTGTGTGTGCGTGTGCATGTGTGTGTGCGCGCGTGTGTTTGTTTGTGTGTGGGCGTGTGTTTGTTTGTGTGTGTATGTGTGTGTGTGTGTCAGGCATGGAGCTCAGCACCAGTGAGGGCCAACTGTGCATCAGCATTGAAGCTGCCGCTGTCAGACTGCCCCCAACCACAGTAAGAGAACAAAGACACTATATGAAAAGTCTTTATTTATGACATTATTTCTAAATAAATAAAGAACAATAAAATACTCTGACCATTGTCTGGTGTTTGTTTTGTTACGATACTAAGAAAATATCTTCATCAGAGCACACAGGGAGGGACCGGGAGCTCATGGGAGACATAAGACAGATGTTTGTTTAATTCCAGTAAAGTGCAATAGTTGGTGAGAAAATGGTCCAAAAAAAAATTCATGGAACCACATCATAAACTCTTCACTTGTTTTCTGGTCCAGGGTTTAAATTTTCATGAAATTTCACCGGTTGGTTTTTGAGATCTTTTTCCCAACAAATAGGAGCAAAAATATAACCTGAAAAAGAAACCAATCCAGAAATGCAAAAGTGTGAGAAGAGGAAGCGCTGCTGATTGATTGTGTGTGTGTGTGTGTGTGCGTGTGCGCGCGTGCTTGTGCGCACGTGCGCGTGTGTTGCAGCTGGATGACTTTGGCCTCCCTCCCTTGGTGCTGAGGAGGTTTTGCAGTGATCCCAACTCCGTCGTTGATCCCACCTCCTCGGGGGGAGCCATCTGGTGCCACGTCCTGCCCAGGTGAGGCAGCTCCACCTGCTGGACACCAACGACAACAGCAGAGGCCTCTGACACCTGCGACCATCACCGTCTCCGCGGAGACTATGGCAGCAAACCATCGCTGTAATAATCTGGATTATATCAGTGACTGAAAAAAGAATTTTGAGCTTTAATCGGCATTTACAGTCTTTGGAACTGACTTTTGAGAATTTCTCAAAGTGAAATTCTGACAACATAAATTCAAAAAGATGGTTTTAAAAGTCAAATGCTTCAGTGAAATAATTTGAGTAGGGATTAAATTTCAAAATGTGATGTTCAGTTGCCGATATAATTCATTAGACTCAATGCAGAATGTATAACTGCTGGTGGGTGGAGTTAAAGTCCGTTAGACAGGTGGCTGCTCAGCAGACATATCGGAGCCTCAGGTTGTTTCAAAGTCCAAGTTCACTCTGGTAAAAGGCTTCGGCTTCCTGCTGAATTCTGGGATTTCAGAGAAGCTGTCTGACAAACTTGGAGTAACGCTTTTCGGACTGAAGGGCAGGAGGCAAATTTGTTCTGTACTGACTATGACCAGCAGGTGGTGCCGCAGCCTTTTTTAAAGACAAGCAGTCAGTCTGCTGTGGATTCACACCTGTGGTTCAGTATTTAGTCTTACCTCTGTGTCTGTGTCTGTGTTCAGCATGAAGAAAGGTCAGATAATCACCATCAGCCGCCAGCTGCCCAGAGACGGACCCTTCAGAACCTACAGAGACCTGCAGAACCACTGGGATAGCCTGGTACACAACACACACGCACACATTTGTATTTTAATTCACAATAGTAAATATAAGAGCAAAAAACTGCAGAGAGAAAAATGAATCTTAATTAGCTGCCTTCTATTTTAAGATGTTTGCGGAGCAGCTACTTGGTAGTCGGAATTTTTTTTGTTTACTTTTTCTCTGATCAAATACGACCCTGCTTAAAATGATCATTTTATTCATTTAACACAGGACTTTGGAATGAAGTGTGCAGAGCGTTTCCTCCTCGGGGCTTTCGTCTTATTTTGCATTGGCCCTCTGTTGTGGGTGTGGTGATCTCTGCAAAAGTGTTAAATGACAATGAAGAGTCTTTATTTTTCAGATCAACAGCTCAACAACACTCAGCACCGAACCTGAGGTGTCACATCAGCGCGGACAATGAAAATGTCAAAGAAACCAACACTTGGCCCTTATTGTTCTCTGACAACAGGCTCAGAGGATGTTCACCTTTGATTTGTGTGTGTGCGTGCGTGTGCGTGCAGTACGGTTACAGACTCCCTCAGCTGGCAGAGGAGGAGGTGGTGTACTGCAGCGTTTACTTCCAGCCGCTGGGAGACAGACTCTTCACGTATCCTCAGATAGCGCAAATCAATGACGCAGATTAATTAGCAGCCAAATGTTAAGCTGACAAAAGAAAATGTACAAGATCTGATTAACTGTTCACAATAGTTGTTTAAATCAGATTTAAATTCAGAGACTAGACGTGAGTAAAGAAAGCAAATAAAACAAAATCTCGGTCTTAATTATCAAGATGACAGTAGTCCTCAGTGCACATTATTTATGGTGGATATGATGAAACCCGCGGAAAGCCCCTTTAACCTTCCTCCCAAGCAGGTATCCTCTTAGCTGCATCCGCCTGCAGCTGGTGCAGCGCTGCCCTCGGGTCGACTCGCAGGGGGCGCCGAGCTCCTTCCTGTCAGACATCGGGGTGAAGGTGCAGAGTGTGTGTGGCTTCCCTGTGCGGCCGAGCGGCAAAACCCCCCATCGCTGCTCAGCCAGCCCGACCGCCGCTGCGTCGCTGCAGGTACTCACACCCGTCTTCGCCCGGAGTCGTGGGTCTGCGGGCTGCACGCAGGCAAACGACAAGGATATGGTTTTAATACAGAACCTGTATTTATTCATTCTTTTTTTGTCATATTATCTTTGTTTCCACAAGAGCAAAGTAAAGAAACAAACATGAAATGCGCTTCTACTTGAAAATAAAGGATTAACATTTCAGTCAGGAATTCAGTCCCATGGCTCTAGTCAGCCCGAAAGTCTCTTATAGGCTAATCACCATGGCAACTAATAATTACAGTTGCTACTATTATAATTTAATCCTCACTGTTACCCACTTATTAGAAAATTGTCATTTACTCACTATATATGATGGCTAAATTTGTCACATTTCTTACGTTTTCCAAACCTAAACATCTTTGTCTATTTGAATAAATGCTCATTTACTTTCTTTCTTTCTGATTCTCCCTTACATGCAGCTTATTTTAAGTGTGTTGAGGTATTGAGCTCGCAGAGGGGAAACGTGTTTATCAGACAATTTCCCACGTTGTAAAAATCTCCACAGATGCTTTTCTGAACACAGAGGTGCGATGCTGAGGAGGAGGAGGAGGAGGAGAGAATTCTCCCTCTGGATCTTGAGGATTCATTTCCATGACAAAGATGTCAGGAAGAAGGTGAACATAAAAGTGTCCCTGGTTGTCCAGAGGACATTTTCAGTAAAGGACAGTGTGGGGGATATGTGTCTCCCTCTCGCCTGTCACAGAGCAGATCTGACTAACGGTCTTGGCCGTGGACAGTCTCATATTCCTCATCTTCTCAGGGCCTTGTTTTCACAGAGAGGGATGAAAGTTATTTATAATCATGTCATGAACCCCTGTGAACCACTTCCTTGAAATAAACATCATTATCAACATTTTAATGAAACAGCAGCATTTCTAGATCTAATGAACGTTCTTGATAAGTCATTCACGCAAAGCTCAGATAGTCTCACAACTTGTCTTTAATGGTTTTAATACTTTTAATTCCACTCGTTGGTTCCCGAGCAGCTCTAAACTTTGACTGCAGTCAAAACTGTAAATTGTCAGTTGAAACACTGCAAGGACACAGGTGGAATTAAAGTTATCTCTCATCTTGAGTGCTCATTCTGCAGGTGTAGGAGGGGGAAAAAGTGTTTTCTTTTCACAGGGCGCAGCTAAAGAGTATTTTATCAAATCGAGACACTGCATGGAGACACATCCTGTGAGATCAATTCATTGCTCACAGAGTGAGACTAAAATATTTATAGTGTGCGGATAAGGTTCATTTCCATCTGTAAGAGCTGAAAGAGAAGTTACTTTCTGTTGTGGGAAAGCTTAGAAAAGCTCTTCAGCAGCAGCTTCAGCTGAATTAAAGGCTCTTATAACAAAGGAGAAGTGATGAAATCTGTTGAGTCCCTCAGGAAACAGTTCTCCTGTTTATTCCCGAGTCTTCAGTGTAATTTTTCTTTTGTGTGGACGCAGTGTTCATACGTTTTAAAAATGTTTAGGATCCGTGTTGCCCAGTGTTGAAAGCCCGCATTGCTTCTTCCGTGTTCAGCCGCTACTCGAGCTCCCTCTTGGCCCGTCGCTGCCACGCATAGATCAGTGGGGTGTTGTGAAACCGTCAGCGGGGAAATGTATTGGGCCCGATTCTGCACCGTACGATTTACGAGCAGTGCCGAAGTTAAGTGCTAGTGAGTGTTTTCTGTGTGTAGCAAGCCAGACTTGTGCAGAAATCTGAAAGGGCCCAAAGGGACAAAATCATTAAAGGAACTAGAAGATGAAAGTGCTTCACACAAAATTGTTGATTTTGCCATTTTTCTCTGATTCCTGCTTTTTCCTTTATCCTTTTTCCAAATATTTGGCACTTCCATCCGGTTCGGCCTGTAAAAATACTTCAAATGAAACAACACGAGGAGGACAAGTCACAATAATGTTTAACTTCTTAACATCAGGTCCATGCTGAGAAAATAATCCCTGAGACTTGGGGTCACATGTAGACATGGCTTCATTTTGATATATTAAATCCATGACACCAGATTTTTATGGCTGCAGCGTTTGTGTTTCCTCTTCTTCCTCAGGTGTTGACCTCTTTGTCCTCCATCAGACCTGTCCTCACCCAGTTCCCTGCTCCTCCTCCTCTTCCTCCTCCTCATCTCCAACCCATGAGGTCCTCCTTTGGGTCCCAGCCATTGGCGGGGATCCCTCTTTCCCAGCAGGGTGGAGCTCAGGGGCTTCTGGGTAATGGATGTGGATTTGGGAGCAGCCTGACTCAAAGTCAGGCGTGTAGACAAGAAGGAGCCCGACCTTCCTCCTCCACCTCCTCCTCCTCTTTTTCCTTTTCTGATTCCTCAGGCTATCAGTCAGCTCCTTCCCTCTCCTCTTCCTCTTCTCTCCCACTCTTTCAGCGAGCCTCATTCCTCACCTCCTCCTCCTCAGTCCTCCCCCCTCCTCCTCCCCCGAGTCGAACCTCGATGAACCCGGCTCCCAAACTGGTTCCCATCTTCAAGAACAGGCATCCGTCGCACCCCTTCAGTGTGGCCCTGCTGCGGATGCAGAGGGAGCGTCTGAGTGGAGGAGGTGAGGAGAGGAGGAGGGTGACGCTACCTGCCTTTGGGAAGAACAGACCCGCCACTGCTCCTCCTCCTCCCCCTTCTTCTTTTGCATCCCTCCCAGTTCTTCCGCCAACCATCCCTCGCTTCAACCGTTACCCCAAACCTCACAGCGGCACCACCCCTCCCCCTCAGCCCTCAGCCCACCACAACATCAAGCGCATCCTCAGCCTCAGCCCTGCTGAGACCAAACTCAGGCTCATCGTCACTCCAAGTCAAGAGGTGAAACCTAAATCCAGGTCCAGCTCAAAAAATGGTGTGAGGGCAGCTTCTGAAAGCAGCACTGCTGCTACCTACAGCCGGATGTTGCAGGGAAAAGCAACAAAACGACCATCAGCCGAGCTTCTTCCACCTCTGACATCTACAGATGCAAACCACGGCAGCAGAGTGGTGAGTCACTTTAGGCCGGAGTCCAGTTCAGACTGTTGAAATTTAATTATAGGTTTTTAAAACCTGGGGTCTTACTTGTACATTTTTTGTCATCATTTGTATTGTGTTGTTTTGTTTTGTTTGCTTTGCTTTGCTTTGCTTTGCTTTGTTTTGTTTTTAACTGTCTGACTATTAGTGATGTCCAGCAGGGGGTGCTCTCAAAGTTCACTATCAGCTTGAGCTGTTGCTGAACTCCCTACCTCTTAGTAAACAGAGATAATCCCTAAATGTGGAGTCTGGTCGAAGAATCACGACACTGAAGCATCTAAATGTTTGGGTTTGTCACGGTCGATGGCAAATTCACCGCAGCCCTTTCGCTCGGCAACACCGCCAACTCTGAGGACTCACCTGCTGCCGCATCAGACATGACCTGAGCGACATAACCTGTGCAAACTCACCTGATCCACCTGCCCTCCAACAGCACTTGTCCTCAGGAGCCAGAGGCCTGAAGAATCACCGTCATCGCCAGGATAGCAGGGTTTATATGCCAGAAGATGCAAACAATCATAGCGGAAATCTCCCAATTGAAACCACGCAGCTGCTGAGTTTTTCCCTTTTTATTTATAAAAACAGCTTCCAGGGGTCAGGACTCATTCATTCATTGTGCTGCCTCTTCTCTCAGCTGCTGTCGAAACTCTTTGTCCCTCATTCAGCTGAGAAGACGGTTACAAATTGTTGGGTTGTTTCATCGAAGCGCTTTTCCTTTGGTTGCTTGTCTTTCATATTTGTTTTGAATTTAACATGGTTTACCCAGAACTGAAGGGCTCAGTCCCAATGAAGTTGTTTTTTTTTTAATGCTGCTTGGCTGCTTGGGGGGGCTGCGGTTCTAGCAGCTTGCTTCAGGCTGTGCGACTACATGATGCTCCTCGGTGTTTACTAACTGGCCAGTGGTGTGTGTGTTCCTGTCGTTCCAGGATGCCACGTTCCATTCGAAGCCCAAGAGACCCAGGGCTGTGATGCGAGACGTGGATGTGGAGAAAATGGCCCGGAGCAACCAGGTCAGGACACACTCTGAACCTCACTTCTCCTTTCTCGGTTACTGCCCTTCTTGTCCTTCCTCATCCTCCTTTGTCTGTTTTTCTCTTCTCCTATTCCTAGCAATGCTTATTTACATTACATTAAGGCTGTTTATGTTGCACTGACACAGGCCACAGCAAAGTATTCTTGGCGGCGTCAACAAGCATCTAATAAAACCTCTTCACGTCCTTTTGTCCTTGACTAAGTCTGTGGCATCCTAAAATGGCCGCCATACACAGAACAAACCCACGATGGTTTCTCTGGCGCCACCATCAGTTTTTATAAAACTTTGAAATTTACATCTTTTGGCCTTTTCCTAATGATGGATTAATGTCTGAGAAAAGTATCTGAGAGCTCAGATCTCTGGGGTGGCGGGGGGGGGGGGGGGGGTGTCCAAACTTTTGTCTGATTCTCTTTCCTTATTTTCACTCTAAATTCATACAAAAGAAAAATAAAATAGTATTTGTCTTAAAATGAGGAAAAGAATGTTTCCCCTTTAACTTTATGCCTTTTGTTGATGGTTTCTTCTACTATCTCAACTATTCACAGTAGCAGAGGCTTTGATGTGCGGGGGGGGGGGGGTTCGGGGGGGCTTCTTCCCATAGCGTTAGCCTCCTCACACACATCATCCAGGAGGACCACAAACATTAATGTGATGTAGTAAAGTGCGTTACTGTGATGAATGGTGTACACAGAGCTCTGTCGGCCTCAGTTTCCCAACAAACATCCTTCCAGAGGAGGGCGAGGGCTGTTAAAGTGATGAATGGCTGGGAGGGGGCGGGGGAGGTGGTCCCCAGGGAGACGCACAGATTAATAACAACATTCATCAGTTTTACGGCCCCAACCTGCAAGTTTTCAAGAACAATGCATCAGTTACGTTTCGTGTTTTACTGTTATTTACACAGCGACATCGCCGGACACCTTTTTCTATACCATTTTTTAAAGGGCAGTGCAGAATGTTCCTGTCTGTAGTTGCTCGTTATGAATACACTGTGGTCGATGCCTGCGCTTTGTGATCAGATGTTTTTTTTGTATCGATGAAAACAAGTTTTACACTTGAAACCAACTAGAATTTCATTGCAGACCAGACTAAGGAAGAGGGGAGGATAAAAGCCATGGGTGTGATGGTTGTCATGTTATGTTGGTCACTGTTACATTAGAACCCCATTTAAGAGCATAGACTGTTGTATTATCATGTTTCCTCTTACACACAACACACACACACATTCATTTAAATGCACTTCTCAGAAAATAGGTCTTTTTCCTAAGAGCTGGACAGAATAAAAAGAGGGTAAGATTAAAATGATTAAATTCAATTAAATTAAATCTAATTAAATTAAATTGAATTAGATTTTTTACTACTGTACGCTGGTGGTTCAGTTTCCTCCGTCCTCTGCTGTCAGATATTAAAATGGAGCGGCGCATTATTATGCTGCTGCTGCATCCACAACAGCACAATATCTTTGTCTGGTGTTTTGCGTCACTGCACCTGTGTGTGTGTGTGTGTGTGCGTGTGCGTGTGCGTGTGTGTGTGTGTGTGTGTGTATTTCCAGGTGAAGAGGTTTGAGTTTTAGACAGAATTATGTGTGTGCTAATTATTAATTAAAATAATCTGGCACAGCTCTGTGAAAATGTCAGGCTGCTCCTTTAGGTAGTTTATTATTCCTCTTGATACATCTGTTTTATTTCCTTTTCAGTGTCTCTTTTTGTTGCTCTGCCTCTCTCTATCTGTCACTTCTCCTCCCTCCCTCCCTCCCTCCTTCCTCTCCTCCTACTTTCTTTACGTGCGCCCCTCACTCCATCTCTCCTTTTCCCTCGTTCTCTCTCGCCAGCTGTCCAGGCTGAACTCGGCGACTCTGGCAGCCTGGTTGAGAGGAAGAGGAGCATCCGTTGGTGCCAAACACAGGAAGGAGGAGCTGATGCTGAAGGTCATGGGCTGTCTGGCCGAGGCCTGAGGCACGCACACACATACATACACACACCCACACCCACACACGCACACATACACACACACACACCATATCTGCTTAATAGACTCACTTTGGACTAATAACACTGTGCTGAGCTCCTGGTTTAAGGATCTGATGTAAAATCTGGCCCTTCTATCGTCTGTATCTGTAGATGAGAGCATCTCATCCTCGCTAATTGAGATGCTGAAGATTTGCCAGAGTCAATTTCCCGTGTCAAATAAAGCCACAGTGGGGTCCATAGGAAGTCACAAATTGAAACTATAAAGTAAAATCCAGACTGTTTGAAGGTTTTTTCATCTCTTCTGGTTTTGTTTGATTTGAGGCATCACAGATGGTTCAGGTCGGTCAACAGTTTATCTGCACAGTTTATCTTACATTGATTCTCGGCCATGAAACGTTACTTTTTAGTTTCCTCTTGGTGCCGTTTGGAGCCACGACTGTTGCAAAACTTTCCTGAAGCACCGTTAAGCGTCTGTCATCTGTCGAGTCAAAACTTTCAGCCGTGGGTTTAGTTCTGTTTCAAAGGAGCTGCGTCATGTTTTATCTTCCATGTTGCTTTCAAAAATTCAAATGAGTTTTCTGCTTCTCAGAAATAAAGGCATTAAAATAAACCCAGTTAAAAGGTAGATAACGTGATTCAGCTTTTGAGGAAAAAAATAATTTTCTCTGGATGTTCAAAAAAATTGTTAGGAATCTGATTTCATTTATGTTTTCATTGAAAATGTTCTATATTCTGTGTTTGTATTTGTTTCTTTTATGGTATTTATTCAGAGGTTCATTGCTTGTTGTTCAGGAATGTCGAAATTAGTTATACACAGAAGCTCTGTTTTAAAAATTGTTTTTTGAAATTGTCTAATGTTTATTTAATTCACTAAACTCTGAGGACAGTTTGTCCTTCGTTCAACTCCTTCTCATCCCCTTTTTTTTTCTCTGTGCTTTTTCCAAGTTTGCCAGATATCTGTTTCACACACACACACACACACACACACACACACACACACACACACACACACACAGATGTGTGCATTCATCTGTGCATTCGTTTAGATATGACCAGTTTCTCTGATGGTGTTTGTGTGTTTTATGTCTGCAGGGTGTTACATTCCATCAAGCAGGCTGAGTCTTGTTCTGACTGCCAGAGCAGATCACAGAGAGCTGTGTGTGTGTGCGTGTGTGTGTGTGTGTGTGTGTGTGTGTGTGTGTGTGTGTGTGTGTGTGTGTGTGTGTGTGTGTGTGTGTGTGTATGCATGCATACGTGTGTGATCTCAGTGTGCGTTTGTATTATATGGACTCCCTAGTCTGACAGAAGTCTGACTGATTTTGACTCTACTGACGAGATAATCCTGATCCCAGCGAGCCTGTTCCCACCGACAGTGTCTCTGCCTTTCTCTGTAAAAAGCAGAGACAAGCCCCTGAGGTTCGCTGGTGTTTCCTCGGCTGTCAGCAGTTACGGCTCCTCAGGTAGACAATGCAGGTATCTGGTGCCGAATCTCATGGGATGTGGAATGACGAAGTGAGAATCCCTCCTAGGGACGGTAGAATTTAAAAAGTGACGGACTAACATGGACTCCATCAGTTTATAGTATCATGTGTGATACACACAATGAACCTTTCAACTTCCAGCAGCCTTTAACAAACACAAGAGGCCTTTAGCCACAGGTTGTGTTCTCACTGTAGACATGGGAGTCATTTTTCCCTCAGAGACTATCCTCAAAAATTTTAAAAATTGAGAAAAATCTTAGAAAGGAAAAAGAAATGTAATTCTTTAAAATTTCTCCTCCTTTAAATCATTGTGTGACTTGCCAGATTTATATCGATCCCCAGGCACGAAGCCACTTCCGTGGATGGGGCTAGTATAGTTTCACCAGCTCAGATGACTGAGCCAAGTTGGGGGGGGGTGTCTAGTTGAGACACAGCTTGGACGGAAGCAGGACAGGGAGGACTGGATAGATAGATGGTTTTTAGATTAAAATGAAAGATCTGGAAAAAGAGCGTAGGTGGAGAGTGGGGATAATTTAAACTGTTACTACGATGTATAAAACACAAAGGGATGAGCTGGGAGAATTCAACAGGAGCTTCAGTTTTTTTCGATGCGGACAAATTGATTTTTTTAAGCTCATGTTATGTCTGTAGCAGGCGCCCTCGTCTTAGGTCAGAGGAACTAACAGAGCAGAGGCTCCATGGGAACTGACTAATGTTCTCCGCCGCTGTATTTGGACAAATGAACTCGAGGTCTGTCTATTTCAGAATCTGACCGTCTGATTCACCGAGTCAAAGCCAAAAGAAAATTATAGTCTGTGCAGTTATGGTCTCATAAATATAACAGCGACTCTAAAATTAACTGTGTGGTGATTAATTATTAGGAAGATTTTACATATTGCAATTAAAAAATATAAAAAGATAAAATACAGGGCAATAAAAGTCAGCTTCATAGTCAGTCATAGAGGAGGAAGACATGCTCTTGTTGTGTTTTTGTCCACAAATCCGTCTCTTTCTGGCAACAAGGGTGAAAAAGAAAATCTAAACTCTCTATGAAAACACAGGGTATCTAGTGGCTATGACTCAGTGTAAACATGCTAGTAGTCCACTCATTGAGTCGGGCAGTTCTCCACATAACAGAAACGTAACCCTCTCTAAATATAACCGGCAGCAAAATGCAGCGACCTTAGTCAGTGGGCTGCTGCAGAGAGGTTTCGTGAGTGTTCGCATTTGGTTGTCGACTTCCAAACTGGCGTAAAAGAGGCTTTTCAAAATAAAATCAACTAATGCGACCGGCTGGACTGTAGCTCACGTTTCCAGGGTCAGTCACTGTTTATGTATCATCCACCAACAGTCGCAGTCTGACCCTTCCTGGGGCAGAGATCCTGGCGCTGTTAATCGGGTTTTATCCCCACGTGTCGCCGGACACTGAGGTGTCGTCCACCATGAGCTCAGAGGCCTTAAGTCACCATCACAGCAGCTTTTAGAACAGGGGAATTTTGCAGTTAAATCACTTTGTCTCAGTGGATTTGCTGCCATCACCCGGATCACAAGCAGGGATGAATTAAACCCACGCTGCTCTGGTTTATTTTTCACGTCGAGTTCAACCGTGGTGAACCTTAACCCCAGAGTTTTCACCCTAGACTGACAGCGACCTGTCTTCTCATTGTTGACCTTTTGACCTTTGAGGATGAGGAAGCTGTTGTAGTTTATGAGCCAAGCGTCACGGTCCACTTTTATTGAACCTCCCCGGTTTGAGAAAAAGCCGCTCCACAGCAGATCCATGGTTTAGAGACAGTTGGGGGTCCGGGGGGGCTCCATACTTAAAGGATAACTAAAGCCAAACCCGGCGGTATCGTTTTCCTCTGAGCCACAGACGCTCCATTGTTTCCAAAAACTATTAAAAGCACATCAGTGAGTCACACACATGTTGCTTCATCACCAAGAACACACACACACACTCACTGTAGTTTATTTTGGCTCAGTTGCACACACACTCACACACCGTCCTGCTTGATCCAACTCTATGAAATAGTCCCCATCAAATCCACTATTTCCTCCTGTTCATCTGATAAAAAACTGCAGTGAGCAGCTTTGATGAAACCGTGCGTTTTATGAGGTGTTTCTAAATATTTATATCTTCAGTAGGAACCAATGAGATGAGAGCCGCAGACAGAGGAGGGAAGGTGTTGAGAGACGGACCAACACGCTGCTGGTTTCTGGCCGGTCTACGTGTTTACGTCGAGTCCCACATCCCCTACGAGCCCCAGTGCTGACTCGTAGAAACTGTCTCCTGGGCATTCAGCGGCCACCTGTTTGCTCTGCGGCTCTGTGGCCCCCCACGGTGTTGCCTCCGGGGGGGGGGTTGACACATTGTGCCACGCCTGGCCAAGCGCGCGGCTCTCCTCCCCCTCCAGCGCTCTGTGTGAAGGCTGATGTTTCCCACAATGCATTACGATAACTTCCCTGTCAGGAAACTCTATCCCGAGCTATGGGAGGACTTGGACAAATACCATTAGTTTAGACACGCTGAGTGTGTGGGTGTGTGTGTGGCTGAGTGTGTGAGTGTGAGTGTGTGATTGTGTGTGTGTGTGTCCCTGTCCACTCAGATTCCCTGTAGGTGAAATCACTGTTAGCTGTCAGGCGTTTCATCATTTCTCTCTCTGGATATCAACAGTGTGCAGCATCTGGCTCTATCCCCTGAGTCACATCTGACCTTTGAGTCATCCAGTGCACGCACGCACGTAGCACGCACACACACACACACACACACTCTCTCTCTCTCTCTTACTGTATATGAATCAGCTGATGGTTTGGAGAGTGTGACAGAAACCTCTCCTGTGTAAAGTGGTTCTTAAGGTGGAGAAGTTTATCTAAACAGTTGGGGCTGACTCTATCTGAAACCAGTAACTAAGTACATTTACATAGGTACTTGTGTATTTAGGTCTTATTTTAAGGTACTTGTAGTTTACTTGAATATTTCTATTTCATACTACTTCATACGTTCCCTGTCTCTCAGAGTCAAATACTGTTCCTGTTACTCCAGCACATTTCGCTGACATGTTTAGTCACTAGTTACTTTTCAGATTAGGAGTCTCCATTAAAAAAAATATGACCTTTATAAATTACAGTGAATTATGAAACATTAAAGCAGCAACACAACCTTCACGTCAGTGTGTAGCAGTGTCTACATGTCATGAATTGTTAATGGTCCCACAGAAGATATGTTTTTCCATCTAAGTTTCTCACATTGTTTCATTTTAATAACTTTAATTATCCAGTGTTCCTACAAAACAAAGTTTGGAGGAAAGTCCCAAATATGAACAAAATCATCTATAATAATCTATCGGTCACAGGTGAGATGTTACATACATAGTGCTGCTGACACTTTTCTACTTTTTATTTAAGTAAGAGTGTTTTTTTCCATCAACTATAACTCACACACACTTGTACTTCAGAGTCTGTTCAGTGAAAAACAAAACATTAAAATGTCCCTCTGTGATAAATGATGATAATTATGAGTGGGGAAGAAAAACAAAGTGAATTAACCAGCTCCAACTGGTTGCTCCTCTGTCGTTCCTCTCTTTATTCAGAAATCTGTTCTTCATGCTGAAGTTTCAAGCAGTGAGGCTCTAAAGAACCATGCGACTCATCTTTTAAACCTCAGCGGGGGGAGTTCGGTGGGTTTCGCTCCTCTGTTTCTGAGAACAGTCGTGATTCCCCCAGTCCGACCCTCTGTCTGCCAGGAAACCTTTTCGAGATTTAAAACCATTAAAGCAAGAGAGGACAGGTGCTTTTACTCCTTAGAGAAACTGCGTTCAGTCTCCTTTTCTCTGCTGAAGTGCCTAAGAGCAGCACTTCAAATCCGACCTTAGAGAGAGTTTATCCACAAGGTGAAGCAAGGCGAGTTTGTTTGTGAAGCTCCTGTAAAGAACAGGGTGTTTGATATTAGACATGAAAGGTATTGAGACGAGATGGTTCAGAAACAGAAAAAGAACAAATTGAGAAGGACTAAACAAAAGAGTCCAAGGAAAGGCAGGATTTAAAAATAAGCCAAAAATAAAATAGGAAAAATGAAGCACAGTAACAGTGAACTGCCCATAATGAATAACTAGAACCATGATAAAATCAATAAAATCCAACGCAGGGATTGATTAAATAATTAAAAAATCTGGAACAAGCAGTTCCAGTTCCAATGCCAGTTAAAATGTCTATTTTTTACAATGCATTCTTCAACACTGATCTACAGCTTTTACAGCTGCACAATTTTTTTTTTTGGGCGGGGGGAAGAGACAAATAAATCCAAGTCAGCACCAGTCCGTTAATTTCCCTCCAGAGCTGATCGAGCAGGAAAATCTGCAGCATTCAACATATTCCTGTGCCTCATGAACAAAATAAAGAAGTCGGGTTAATCTCTCTAGTTGTCCTTCAAATTTCTCAACCATCTGAGGTTGCTAAGACTTTGAGTTTCTTTCTTTCTTTCTTTCTTTCTTTCTTTCTTTCTTTCTATTGTATCATAAAGGCTTCACCTGCCTGTGTCATTTCATTCAGTAAGTGGCTCTAATTTAAAGTGATTTTTCAGTCAGTTTCAGGGTAATTCAGGAATTTATATTATGAAAATATGTTCTATTCATTTGACACTTGCCGTAAGTGCAGGTGCGAGAGCCAGTTATCATCCGGTGCTGTACCAGAGAAACAACTAAAAGCAGGTCTAGTGCTGCAGTACAGGGGCTTAGAGATTTATAGAGAAAAGAGACAAGGAAGTAAAGGTAACGAGACGTGGTCCCGGTGGGGTTTTACGCTGGAGTGGGAGAAGTGCTGTGACCAGGGGCGGGGCCGGAGGTGAGGACAGGTGTGGCACGGCCCCTCCCGGAACAGGTGGTGGGGGACGGTGATCGGCAGTTGTCACGGTTGGATTACTGAGCGGGGACCACAGGGAGACATGGAGCGACCAACATGGGAAACAACCGGTGGGGTGGGGGGGGGGGGGGGGGTCGGCACTCAAACCGTGGGATTTATCTCCACCGCCTCCTCTTTTATTGCCTAATTCCTAAATCCCCATGCGGAGAAGTTGGCGACGCTGCAGAGAGGAGAGACCCAGTCCAGAATCCTGCACAAAGACTCCTTTGTTGCCGTGGGACAGAAACCAGGAGAAAGTCACAGTGATGGATATGCACCGGCTATGTGTGTTTTAAAGTGTGTGTGTGTGTGTGTGTGTGTGTGTGTGAGCGTGAGGAAGGTTTATAGCTGCAGTCAGAGAGACGCCCTGTGTCCAAAAGGCTGTGCACGTTAAACATCTGCGGAGCTGATGGTGAGAAGCCGACGCGTCCTGAGGAGGTGGACTGATGCTCGTTTAAAGTTGATACGAGGACGAGCTGAAAATCCACTACAGGAAAGACGATCCCCCGTCAGGCATTTAGGATTTACGAGAACTTTGGCAGAACTTCTACAGTTTTTAGATCATAATTCGTGATCTCCTGATAGTTGCGTTCACATGTAACCACTCACATGCTAGCAAATACAGTTATGGGTCCATTTATTCCAGTTTAAAACAAGTTTAAAACAAGTGTTTTCTCACATCTGTCAAGAGCTTCAGACAATCATAATCCCCAGAGGACGAACCCAGTGACTCGGTGACGCCCTGATTTTCCCCTTAGCACCACTGAAGACTTGCTCTCCAGCAGGAACCTGAAATCGGGCCTCTCTGATCCCCGACCTGGATCACAAGAACCAGGTCTACACGACATGTAAGAGATCAGTGTCGCGGAGAAAGGCGACAGTAACCTGGTCGCCCAGAGGGACACGTGCATGTGCCTCGCAGATTGTGGCAATTTCTGCAGGGATGAGGGCGTGAATATTTCCACAGTAACGACCTCAGAGCTGCCCCCCCACCCCGAGCTCTCAGGTCGAGGTGGAGGCCCGAGCCGAGCCTTCGACTTTAACAGCACGACGGACGCACGAGGAAGACGAACTCTGATTAAAGAGCTGCTCCAGCGCCGAGGCTCTGACAGGACCCTCCTCTTTCTTTTTCATCTCGCTTCCCTCATTCCATCCCTCGTTTCCTGTGATTTGGAGCTGATAAATATAGAGTCTGACACCCCCCACCCACCACCACCACCACCACCACCTGTGCCGCCCCCAGCATTTCCTCCGTTTTTTAGCTGTTATTCATAACTCTCCTTAGTTCTGCTACCTCAAATACACTTATTCGGTTTCAATAGATAAAGAGGGATCTCGGTAAACATCAAAGATTTTCATACTTAAATGCTTCTTAACTCTGGCTCTTGGTTGTGGGATGGCACTTTGCTGCCAGACCCCAGCTGAATAATTAGAAAAATGAGTTCTGGGGCAGGTGTCGCCCCGAGGCCACGGAGTGCTGGATTTCAGTAACGGATCCGTGAGAGGATCAGTGAAGAACGTTAATTAGACCACAGAGAGTTTAATCTGCGTCCTTGGCAGTCCTGACCCAGAAACGGGACGGAGGTGGGGGGGGGGGTCCTGGCAGCTCTACGGGACGTCCCATCTGGTCTTCCAGGTTTTCCTCGCTGTGCCAATCTGCTGCTTTTGTCCGCTGGCATTTCACTCCGAGACGTCTCGGTCCTTCCTCCAGGCCCTGACTTTGCGCCTTCCTTTATTCACGGAGTAGTTTTTCTTTTTTCGCAGAGACAACTGACCCGCCCCCTCAGGCCCGAAATGGATTCACCCTCGTCTTTTATTCCTCGCTGTCCTTTCTCGTTCTGTTTATGGAGACGTACAAAAGCCAAACAAGAGGACAAAGGAGTTCCTGACAGTTGGGGACAAAGAGAGAAACCCCTGTACGTTGCTCATAAAACTTCTCCTTTGACGCTCGCTGTGTGTGTTCTCGGACTCCACCTTCGTATGAAACCGAACCCGGGTATTTCTTGGCCTTTCTAGAAGTTTCCCTCAAACAACGTCCTTTCATATCACGAGTATGTTTGTGTGTACATTTTTCCTAGGTGTAAAGTATATTCTTCTTCTATTTTTGTTATTTGCCATGTTTTATGATTTCTTTGGCTGCAGTTTGTTCCTTTAATATTTCACCCCAGTCCCTGAAGTTTTCCATCACGTTTTAAAGCATAAACTGAGGCTTAATAAATTGTTGGTGAGAGCGTTGATGAATTCTGCCTTAGGGTCTCTTTCATAGAGGCATTAGAAATGCAGAGTTGTTGGCTGTCACACACTTGTACACGCTTTTACATAACTTGTTCCGAGTAGATAAAAATCTTTGGGTTCTGTACGCCAGCTTTTCCCAAACAGTTTTCTACGTTGAGGCCGTCAGTCCTTTATGGCTATCGTTTGTTTCTGAGAAATCCTGTCTCTTCCGTCACTCTGGCAAACATGTCTAAATGCAACAACACCCATGAACCTCTGTTGCCTTTGCTAGGGAGCGGAAGCCATCCAGAGGCTAATGAATTCACTACACTGTCATTATCACTGAGTACTAATTGTGGTGCCAAAGCTGCTGATGTCTGTCAAAAACTGACCGAGAATTCGACGGTAAACTGGCTTAAGCCGCAGGCTGCGTTTTCACTTATCTCAACAGTGTTGTTTTTAGGCCTCAGCCCGCCAGTTAGCGACTCGCGAGACAGAACCAAAGCTCCGTGATTGGATGCTTCTTGCAGAAATGCATTTTGGGAGTCGTAGTTAAAGCAGTAGTAGTTTTGATCATTTGGATCGAGAGGAGGGAGTTTCACGCTGATCCAAGTCCAGAGGAGTCCCAGCTGTGGGTAACGTCTTCAATGGGAAACTGCAAACGGGACTGACGTAGTTTCAGACATGTCGTGGATAATGCATTTGCCGCCTAGAAATAGCACCAACCTCCAGTTTAGCGTTTAGTGAAGAACGTTAATCTACTAAACGGAACCAGAAACGGAATGTGGATCAGATCTTTCCTGATCTCTCACCTCCGTCAGGGCTCCAGGACGCTGACCTCCCGATGCCCCCCCTCAGTGTCAGTATATGTGACTGCGCGAGGTGAGCCAGGTGTGCAGGTGGTGTGTACAGAGCATGCTCAGTCTGTCCTCGCCACGGCCTTGACCCGCGAGGCGTTTGGCATGAAGATGAGAGGCGATGTAATTGCTGTGAGGCCGAGCTGCGGATCTGAGACCCAAACCTGTTTAAAATGGATTTAATCACTTCTTCACATCGATTGACTTTGTGTGGAACCAGAGTCACTGCTCGCCTTCCAGGAATTACAACAGAAGAAGCCAGACTCATTAAAAGACCTGCTAATAGATGCACGAGTGTACTGAGGTTTGGGTTTTTCGACCAGCAGAATCTTTTCACCAAGCCTTCACTGAGTTATTAGCTGTGGTTTCTCTGCAGAACAAAGCAGGGAAACATTACTAATGAGCACTCAGCTCTTTATTATTCATGTGATTCCTTGTGTTGATTTCCCCTCAGCAATCATGTCTCTTTATTTTGGAGACTAGAGGCTGCAACAGAGGAGGAAATAAGAGCCGCTTGAGCTTCTGCCCGGCTACAATTACAGTATGTTTTCTACTCAGTGTCTTGGTTATGTAGTCTCATGACTTTTCCCTAAATTTAAACTTTTATGCAGGAAACCTGGAAACATTGTTGTTCCACACTTTGTCCGTTTGAGTAAATCCAAGATTTCCAACACCTGGAAACGGGACTTTGAATTGCTGGAGTTCCTCTTTTTTAAGAATGTTGATAATAATTCACGGATGCAGACCTTTGCCCTGGTATGAGCTTTGAAGGAGCATAACAAAGCACACGGGCTCAGGTGATGCATTTAAGTACATAACTGAGGTACTTGTGGTTTCAGTGCCTGTGCTTTGTTCCATAGCGTTCCATAGTTTGGTCACAGTGACGCGCAGGTGAACGACCATTAATCAGTCATATGTCGATGGGAAACATTAACCATGGCCGAGGCAGCACACAAGCAAAACTTGTTGTATCGTATCTAAGCATAATAATGTATTGACAGCGATTAGGGGCCCTGTTCAGGGCCCCAGGTCTGGTTTCCTGTTCACACTTACTTTGTTTTTCTTGCAGTTTGGTTCCCACAGCACATTTTTGTGTCACTGCAGTTAAATTAGTTTCCTGTTTGAGTCGCAGTGTTTGCTGCATGTCATGTTTTCTTCAACTTGAAGATTTTAAATCAAAGAAAGTCTAACAATCTAACTTGTATTGTTGCTGATTGTATTTATTTAATCTGTTAAAGTTAATTGACAAACATTTGTTAAAAAGACGCTCATTTCGTTTTTTCATCTTTAATAACTGATTTAACTGTTTATTGTTGTGACGTGAATTTTCCACTCAACATAAAATCAAGACACCAAAGTGAAAATAGAGCTAATTTAATTATAACACAGGAAATACAGAAAAAGGACCCCCCACACACACACACACACATACACACATATCGTCTGTTGTATTTCACTGGATTTCTGTGTTTGATCTGTTGTAATTTTGTCCTTTTAAAGCTTCTGTATGTACGTGGGGCTTCTGTAAAACTACAGGAGCAGTGTGAAGGATTATAAAGCAGCTTTTACAGAGGACATCTGCACAGGCAGCCCCGAACCCAAACCGGGTCCGGGTCCGAGTAAATGAGGACGACCCCCCCACTCCTCCCGTTAGGCCATTAGAAAGGCTGCAGAGTTCATAACCAAACACCAGAGCCCCTCATGTGAACTTTGAGAACTGAGAAAAATAGACTTTGGAACATGTGCAAACTGTATATTATTGATAAAAACACATTCAGTGCCTACGTTTATGGAGCTGTTAGAAGTTTCCTTAAATCAAAGAGTTTCTGTGCCAGTTTTCCAGGAGTTTCCTGGAAAGAAACCGCCGAGGTTTCACCCCCAGTCATTATTTCCTGTCTGTTCTCTGGATTTTTTAATATCAGCGTCTGCACCGCTTTCTGTCTGTCACCTTGGTGTTACCGTGTTTGTGCTGTTTCTCATCTTTAAAGGCGACTGCAATGATTTTTTTTCTTCCTCCTCCATCTCCTCAAAGCCTTCTCTATCTTTTCTTTTACATTTCTTTACCCCCTCCTTTTTGTTCCTCCTCCCTATTTACTCCTCCTCCTCTCTTTATCAACTCTTTCTATCCTCTCATGTCCTCACAAAAACTTTTTGCAAACGCTGTCACAGAGTTTTGCCGTCAACACTTTGATTGTAAGTTTTACGCCGGTGGTTCACGAAACACCACGTATTCACACGATGATCATTGATTATTGATTATTGATTGCTTTAAGCCAGGAGCTTCTCACCTATTTGGCATTGCATCGATCCTCAAGAAGGTGCAGCTCGTTAGCTTTGCCAGTATTCTTGTTGAAATTCAGCCTTTATTTAACCAGGTTCTGCAAGGGAGACCTGAAACATCAGCATAAAAAGTTATATACAAAGAAAAAATACACAATCAGTCAAACAGATAAAGCAAAACTAAAAACAGATGATGTTACATAAAGGTTAGAAGGATATAAGATCAGACACAATTAACAAACTTTTTTGTTAATTCAGCCAAATATCCAAGAACAATTTCCTAATTTCCTTCTGCAGATTTTTCCAAGTGACTGGCGACGGAGCAAATATCCGTCCTGTGATCTGAGCTAATGGTAGCAAAATAAACTAACGAGTCTGTGGAAATAGGAATCGAATACGATGTTGTCTCGCTAGAACATGATGACAAACACAGTGACTGCTGCGCAGGCTCTGTGTTTTACCGTGTTTTACTGTGTTTGCTGGAGCAGTTTCTGCTGGTTCTTTTTCTCCGTGGTCTGATCTGCTGTTTAATCTCCTCGCCGCCACTGCAGCCTCCACGTCTGATCTTTGGTTTTAAAAAAGAGGTTCTTTTCATCAAACGGCTCCTTTATCTCAGCCAGCGCCCTCAGAAAAACAGCCACAGAATGAGTCCTGATTAGGGAGGAAAAACTTCCAGAAACTTTCACGGGAGTCACAGGAGTCTGATGTGAACTTTGAGAACTGGGAAAATAGACTTTGGGACATGTGCAAACTGTATATTATCAATAAAAACACATTCAGTGCCTATGTTTACGGGCGGCAGGAACATTTTAATGGCCTAACGCCAACGAACAAGGCAAAGAGTAAGAGCCAATTGGAGGCAGGCTGGCGCCTCCGGTTCTGTCTGTAACGTGACACGAGCATGAAGTTAAATCCTAAACCAGAGAAAACAGACAATCAGCTGCAATAATCTTATTTTTGTGTAGAAAATCCCTTTTTCCTTATCTTCAAAAAACTTCCTCCACCTTGGTCACATTTTATCTCTGAGTTGTTTATTTTGTTCCCGGTCCAACGATCCATCATGACTGGTGAAAAAAAAAAACCTTTTCCCATGAAGTCTTCCTTCCTCCTCACAGCAGAGACGTTGGCCTTCATTGTCATTTATCAGTGTTACAAGGCTCAGAGCAAAAATGATCCAGTCTGTTCTTCCTTTTGAGTGATGGAATAATCACTTTGCTCATCTCCAGATTATTTCTTTTGCCAGTGATGACAAAATAACAGCAGGAGCAGAAGGCCTGGTGGTGGTGGTTGGGGGGGGGGTGTCGCTGGTCTGATTTCAGCTATTGAAATCCCCCAGTAAGATCCACAGCTTCCCCTTGTTGTGTACCTGCACGCTCTCCCCCTCCGTGCCTCATACCAAACCATCTGATTCCGGGAGGTTTATTTGCTCCTTTTTATTGTTGAACCACCATGAAAACTAATGACGCGGGTCTTGTCAGGTCAGATGGAAAAAAACCCAAAACAAAACATCTGATATTTCTTTCCCTCACAAATCCTCGCAAATGAAAGATTCAATCTGCAGCCGCTGCGGATGGAAAACACGGCGTCTATCTGCAGCATTGATCAGATAAGGATCTTTAAATGTAAAGGTTGCTCTTTGAGCAAACAAGAAAATCATCAGTGCAAAATCGGTTTTGTTTTTTCCCCTCTGCATTCTTTTTCATTTTTGAGAGTCACTCACTTTTATCACAGGCTTATCCAGAAATCTGACCAAGTTTATTAGAAAACCAAAACTATGACAAGCCAGAGTTGAGACCAGGAAGAAGAGCTGTAGTCTTACACACTTCTATGCCTCCATTTCTGCTGTCACACACTAAATACCCCATAGAGACTGTGTCTGTCCCCAACCATCTAAATTAATTAACTCAAACACATGCAGAAGGGGAGCTGTACTGAAAAACCTAATAAAAATTAAGACCGCAAATGCTGAAACACAGCAAAGTATGAGAATTAAATGTGGTCTCTGAAACATTAGATCACTCCCAACCAAAGCTGTACTAGTTAATGATCTGATATCAGATCATCACACTGATTTATTTAGTCTTGCTAAGACCCTGCTGTGTAATTAGCCTAAATGCCTCCCTCATCATATTAATACTCGTATTCCAAGAGACACTGGCTGAGTTGCAGCCATTTTCAACTCAAGGCTGTTACTCAACCCTAAACCTAAAATCAGCCAAGACTCACTTGGAAGCCTGATTCTTAGTCTTAGTCTTACACACTCAACCTGTTATAGTGAACCGTGCTCCTGGACCATACTCTGAATTTCTACCTGAGTTTCTATCAACATTAGTCATTAGTACAGACAAAATAATTATTGTAGGCGATTTCAATATTCATGTGGACGTTGATAGTGATGCCTCAGCACTGTGTTTATCTCACTCTTAGACTCAGACAGCTTTTCCTGAAGGTAAATAAAGCCACTCATTGTTTCAACCACACTCTCGACCTTGTTCTGATCAGTGGCATAGAAATTGATGAATTAATCGTCTTTCCACAGAATCCTCTTCTCTCAGACCATTGTTTAATAACTTTTGATCTTCTATTATTGGATTATACACCATTAGGCAAAAATGTCTTTACTAGAAGTCTATCTGACAGAGCTGTAGCTAAATTGATCACATCAGTAGTAAATTCACGGCCATATCACAATATAACAGTATGCTAACCTTAGCCCCTCCCACACTCCTCACCTATAAAGCTCTTAATCACCAGGCACCATCTTATCTTAAAGAACCCATAGTACCTTACTATCCCAGTAGAACTCTTTGTTCCCAGGACACAGGCCTACTTGTGGTTCCTACAGTCTCCAGCAGTAGAACAGGAGGTGGAGCCTTCAGTTCTCAGGCTCCTCTGTTGTGGAACCATCTTCCAGTTTTGGTCCAGGAGGAAGAGGAGGCTTGAATCCTTCCTCTTTGATAAAGCTTCTGGTTAGAACTGGTTCAGCAGTAGCTCGAGCCATCCCCTCTCTATACTGCTATTGGCCCAGACTACCGGGGGACTTCCCATGATGCACTGGGCTCCTCTCTCCTCCACTTCCTCTCCACTTGTTCACGTTCATTTCCAACTAATACTTGTCACTAACTTCACGTCTTCTCCCTCCCGTTGTTTTGTGCTTCCCCTCTGTGTTCTGTAGCTAGATCAACGCTGCATTTAGCACCGGCTGGTTCTGGTTCCCGACCTCGACGGGCCGAGAGGTCGAACGTCCTCACAGCCATGCACACGAAGCACATGGGGGCTCTGACGAAACGACCGCCTTGGTCTAGTCTGAGCGCGTGTGGTAGCTGCGTGTCGGGTGTCTGCAGGTGCAGGTGGTTTTATCTGATGGGAGACGTCCGTTTCCTTCCTGCCTCCATCAGTCTGGAATGTGAGGACGGCTGATGGACAATAAGAGGATCAGATGCTACAACATGCAGGTCTCGCACACACACACACACACAAACACGTATGCATCTGCTTTGTTTTCTTTGGCAGTGATGTTTGGATTGATCTTCGGCTCCGATTCCAAACCAAACTTGACTTAAACCGACGGATGTCTCACTGGTTTGGTCTGTTTGAAGCGGGTTCTTCTTCCAGCAGCCGTGACCTTATGAATGGAGGAAATGAATAAATCGTTAAAAAAAGAAAAAAAAGAATGAGGTTCTGCAGCATGACGAATGTTCTCCACTCTTCTCATCCGTCAGGTGGATGTAATGAACGTTTCCCCAGCATGGGTGATTAATTAAAAAAAGGCTGGAGGGAGCTGAACTCTGCCGCTGGAGGTGTGATTAATTAAGGAGAGCGGCTGATGAAAGTCGCAGCCCGAGGATCGTTCCGGATGAAACTGACTGTGGATCAGAGAAGCCGCCGCTCTCATCTATCTTTAACCCTTCACGCCAAACGGGACAGACTTTATTTCCCTGCCAGGCTCGACCGGATCTGCTTCGGGCCTCAATCTGGACCTTCCAGACTCATGGGTTCAGTTTTGTCAAGCCGGATGTTTTGTTCTTGCTTTGTTTTTTGTTTTGTTTTTAAAGAGAAGAAAAGATCACATTCAGCATTCAATATTTGAATTTTTAAAAATTTATTCATCTTTCAATTGAAGTGTGGGCTCTTCAGCCAGTCTGTTTGGGTTCTGAGCGAATTATACACCCCTGAATTTAACAAAAACTCAATAAGATCAAATATTCCTTACATTTAAAAAACATTGACACAGTGACAGCATTTGTCTTGTGAAAACCTCGTCTCCAGTTTTGTGTTTCTTCATGCATTCAGATTCAGCAGCGACCAGGACAGGTCCTCCACAGTCCAGACATCGTGATCATCTCAGATTTTATTGATTGATCGATGTGATCGGTGGAGCCTGTTGGAGGCTGAGCAGCCAGGTCAGAACCTCATGAGCCCTGGGCAGTGTTGTCAGTTAATATATTTAACAAGTCAGACGTGTTTGCCTTCCACCGAAATCTCTGATCCTGCAGCTCAACATCCACCTGTAGCGACTCCAGCTTCAATAAACTGGTTCATAGTTCTGGTTCAGGCTCTCACAGAACCTGGAAAGATCCTGGTTCTGGTTTAGTTCAGAAAACCTTCACAGTGACTCTCAGACACAACCTATTTATTTATTAACACTGAAACAGAACCTCCATCTCTCTTTGCTGCTTTGATTGAGATACAAATGCTCCGAACAGTTCAGTCAAACTGTTCCCGCCTCAGTCGTTTGCAACAATTAGAGTCGACTCACGGTGTCAGATGTTTGATTTTCTGAAAAATGTAAAAACCAGTTATCTTTAAAAAACCCATAAAGTCATTTAACAAGACTGGCTGCTGTTCTGAAGGCATTTCCAGAATCCATGAAGGCATAAAATATTCCATCCTCTGCATCATAAAAAAAGGTTTTTTAACCTTAGGTCAGACCTCGACGTCCTGACTGGAATATCAACTGAAACTCCCCCGGTTTTCTTCATGACACGGCCTCAAATGGCCACAGTCCAACCGAACAAAGCGCTCCTAAATGAGATTTTCAGGACGAAATTCCCCACCAGTCTCTCCTGAGCTCATGAAATAAGTATGTGCCGTTGGCGTCCATGTCCACCTCCCCCGTTTCGCGGGGGCCAGAGGTCACAGAGGTCGCAGAGGTCGCCCTGGTCACAAGAAGACACCACTGTGTGTGTGTGTGGGGGGGGGGCTGCAGGTGAGTTGAGCGAGTGTTTGAAACAATCACGGCTTGTGTCTTTATCGTTTCTCATCAAACATCCGATCAGGTTTAAAACAAAAAGATCCGTCTAGACGTGAGGAAGCGGCACTGACGCGTTCACCAGAATTCAGTCCAGCTGGCATTTTTCTTTGGGTCAGAACGAAGAGCTGCCGTTGGTTCGGCCTTGTGAAACCTGCCTCTGTTGGGCATATCGAGGCGGCTGTGTGTGTGTGTGAGAGAGAGAGAGAGACACACACAGAGGTAAACTGGGGCCCCGAGGTGACTGTAATGTTACACCAACAGTTGGTTTGACCCCTGACCTCTCAGGGGTCAGGAAGTCAGGAGGAGTCATCATCTCGCTATGTTTCTCTGGTTCCCAAAGGAATGTGTGTGTGTGTGTGTGTGTGTGTGTGTGTGGGGGGGGCTTAGGACGATTCATGTTTGTTCAGGAATAAGAAAAAAATAAAGTATCAGGTTCAGCTGAGCAGGTGATTGAACGCTCTCCTGCTCCTGGTGCGAGTCGATCCCTCGTCACAGCTGTAAAGTGCAAACATCTGTGAACCCGTCAAAAGTCATCAACCTGAGGAACCGTCTTCATCCACCGGGGAGTCTTTGTCAGCATCAGCATGTGCCGCCGTCTGGCTGCTAATCATTGGAGTCCAGAGGGGTTTTTTTCAGAGCAGACCCCCCCCCCCAGCAGCCGGGGGGGGGTCGAGCGAGGAGGAGAAAACAGAGAGAGGACGACAAGGACAGATAGAGACGGACGAAATGAAACAGATCCTTATGTTACGTTTGAAGATTAATGTTGTCAATAATAATAGATATAATAAAAGTATAATTCCCCAATAGAATATATAGAAATAGACACTATCTGTATAAAGATGCCAAATGCAAATTCATTCAAAAATCACTGCCAAAATCTCACAATAGTTATAAGAATAACCCTTTACTCAAGGTCCACTTACTGGCTTTTACTTTTAGCTTTTAACCGTATCACCTGGTCTTCATCAGCAGAGGCAGTTTTTTCTCATTTGTCTTGGTGATGGATCTGTTGACATGATTTCATAACAGCTAATGATATATAACCTCTAGGATGAGAAGCGAGCGGGTACGGTGTCCTGATGAAGCTGGTGCAATAGAGTTGAAAGCTCTGGGGACAGTCCTGTAAGTGGACCTTGAGGTGGGATTGTTTTGGCAGTCACGTGCGCAGCAGGTCAATCGACCAGCGCAGAGAAGGCGACGCAGCTCGGGCCGACGTGGTTTCATCCCTTTCACAGTAAAACACATGCAAAACACTATGATGACGCTATGGCCGCGACAGTTTCAAGTAAAGGTTCTAGACCAGATAAAAAATTTTAAAAAGTCAGTGTGCACGAAGAAATAAAGAGCGAGATGAAAAAGGAAATTACCTGTAATGGAGCAGATATTAAAGTCAGACTGTTTCACCTGCTGAACGACACCTGGTCAATTTATTGCAAAAATCAGAGCAGGGTTAAGGTTATGGGGGAAAAAAAAGAATAAAAAGAATGAATTTATGATGCGGTGCTTCCTGCTTTAGAGCTGCACATCCAGTGTGAATGTAAATGTCCCATTCACCTGTTAATAATGGACGAGGTCGATACTGGGCTGGAGACACTGTCCTGACTCTGGAATCAGACCTTATCCAGCACGTGTGTGTGTGTGAACTTAATATGATGAAATAGGAATACACACCAGAGGAAGTGAAGGTGTGGGTGTGTGCATGTGTGTGCGAGAGACGGGTCAGACTCTAGCATCTCTAGGATACCTGTGATGTTCTCAGGTGAGTCCATCAGGACTCCGCACGCAGACATTCACAGTGAGCAACAGTGTGTGAGAACAGGAGGCGCATTACCCTGAGCGACTTGAGCTGAGATTGATACGGCACACACACACACTCACACACACGCTCACGCACACTCACACACACCTCTGGCCTCCAGCCCTGATCCTCTTCCTGCAGGTCGTCTTTGAAGTCCGCTGCTCTGTGATCAGAGAAGCATCAACTACTGCAGCCAGATGGCAGGAAAACTGATCACATGTCAGAGACACCTCGCCGCTTGTCAGAGAGCCTGTGTGTGTGTGTGTGTGCGTGTGTGTGTGTGTGTGCACACCTGCTCGGACAAGTTCAGATCCTGTGTGGAAGTGACATTAAAGGAATGTTTCACGTAAGGTCTGAATTTTTTCTTGGTTTACAGTGGAGCGAGGACAAGCTCTGTTTAGCCCCAGATGTTTGGCGGCAGGCTTGTGGTTGTGGAGCTGAAATAACAGAAGAGGTGAAATAAGTTGCAGAAGAGACATTAAACTCCACAGAAAATCACACATTGTATTTAGGAGGAAGAAAAAGACATTTTCCTGTTGTTTTCTTTTATTGTTTTTCCTTAAAAGCTAAAAATCTCTCTTTCCACAGAGACCCTACCCATGAACCATAAAAATGCAGGGCAGACGACCCAAGAGGGGGAAAAACCGCCCATCAAAGTTTCATACAGTTCTCTTGGAGGCTGAATCACCACATCCGAGCTGTTTTTTAAAAGTTCATCACTTGTTTCTAGATGTTTTTAGATTTGAAATGAGGACGGAGAACTACACATCAGGAACGTCTCGGTCTCGACAGGAATCACTAACTTCTCCTTCGTGGCTCAAGGTGAACATCTTTCTTTCTTATTTTTTTTAATCTATATATTTCTACTTTTTGTCAACATGGAAGAAAAATGTGGAACCAACAGCTAAACTCTACAGAAAAACTCTGCACTCACAACCCTCTGGGAGATTCAGGGCTTCGCGAGGTGAAGCGAAATCATTTTCCTCGCCGTGGTTTTTTTGTGTTTGGATCGTGAGCAGGAGGCAGTGAGATACAGCCGCTCGGTCTTCAGCGTTTTGCTGCTCCCACCTCCCTCTCCCCTCTTCATCGCGGCTCGGAGAGTTTGTTGCTCCCGGTTCAGACTTAACACGGTGTGAAATTAGTTTTTGGAGAACAGAACCGATGTGGCGTTTTAACACCTTTTATCTCCTGTTCTCTAATTGAACTGGAGCAGAGCGGCAGAGCTTAAACGATGAGGGAACCAGGCTCCGGGATCCATTAATTACCAAGTCGGCCATTAAAACCGCAGCATAAAAACAACCCGGTGAAAATCTGCACCAAGATTTCACTGGAGCAAAACAAATTAAATCACATCGTGTGAGAGTGACGGGGCCACAGTTTCTGTTATTCGACTCATTTGAACGTCCCTTCTCGAAGCCTTGTGTAACATAAACTAAATTCCACTCATGAGGAGGCAGAAACCCAGAGGCTAACTGATATCTCAGAGTATTAAAACCTAACCAATCTGCATGGAGAGATAGCAGCAGAGGGACGTGGTAACGTGCTGTAATTTGTATGAACAGAGGCGTTAAAGAGCGATTCACACACACACACACACCAGCAGTCTTGTGTCTGTGTGTGTTGGCAGCAGTCAGCTCTGATAATGAGTTATTTAGTAAGTCAGTGAGGCCTGAGCGTGAGTCGGTCGTTGTGTGTGTGTGTGTGTGTGTGTCTTCAGAAGAGGTGTGAGGACACCGTGTGACTGAACCATTCAGCGGACACATCAACCACGGCGCCACGTGGACGGGCAGTGGACTGATGGATCGGTGGAATCGATATCTATACTGGACTCAAAAGTCCAGAACCGGTCGGGCAATGCCGCAAACCTGAAACGTTCCAGTTAACGACAGTTAACGGCCGTCACGGGTTCTCCTCTGCGGATCCTCTTCCTGCCGTTTCCCTCTCCACCGTCCCTCTGTCCACTTCGATATTTCTCTTCCGTGCAGCTAAACCGAAGTGATCTAATGTGTATTTAAGGGAAGCGGCGACTCCCATCGGGCTTTTCGCCCTCAGGGACCGTGAAGCTCGGCTTCGCTCGACTCCTCCAGCGGCTGCTGGAAACATTAGAGATCAAGAAATCAGATGCAGATGACTTTGAAAAAAAACCCAAAACAGCGCGCTGCTGATTCCCAAATCATGAAAACTTTCCTGATGGTTTCAGGCCAAACTGGCTTCAGTCCTCTGCAGTCAAATTGCATCCCTCAGAAATAGTTTTAAACATTTCTATCATATCCAAAAAGCTTTTTTAGCTTTTAAACTTTATCATCAAAACAACAACAACAACAACAAAATTTCTAGGATTTAATTGTAGACTTTGAAACCCCCGAGGGATGAAAATGAAACTGGCAGCCATCACTGATAACTCCTGACAGGCTGAGTGAAGCCTGCAGTTGGATGTTTTCACACAACAGTTACCAACAAAACCAGATCATTTGCCTGCGCGTTGCACGGCGAACTTCTTCTAAATAATCAGATCTTCTGACTGAAACAACTCCCTCAGTGACAAACACCATAAATCTTTGATGAGCTCATCCTAAAGAGGAGTTGAGTAACCTTTAATATGCTGCTGAATTTCGTCTGGAAGCCATGAAGGATTCCAGCGGCGGCGACCGAACTTGTCTCCTCCTGCGTGACGAGGTGCAAGTTCGGACTGGAAAGGGACTTTGGAAAGCCAGGAAACACACAGCCTGACGGCATGAGATTTCATGAGATTTCAGCGTTGACACTGTCAGATTTTTCCTGCACATTTTTGTGCTGTAGTGCAATTAAATCCGTGCTTGTTGTCGCCCCACCTAGAGTTTGCTCTGCGTTCATTTAAAGCAGGGCACCGCGTTAGCACAACGTGGATCCAGATGCAGAGGCTCTGGCAAAAAAAAATGAATAAATAAAAGAAGAATTTTAACATTGCATAATCCAGGGAAGGACTCTGCCTTGTTATTGAGAAAACACACACCACCAAATGTTGGCGCCGGAAGCGTATTTTGACCCCAGGAATCAACTGTTTGAACACCAGGATACCAGCTAAGAAAACAAAACAAACCAAAAAACACATTCAACTGCCAAAGGAAAAAGAAAAAGCATCTGGCAACACATTCCCTTCAATAATCGAATATGTGCAAGTGTTGATTCCTAACAGATCACTTTGTAATTTAGACCTGTGGTTAGAGGCAGAGCTGTGCAGCAGCTGCACCATGATTCAACCTTAGTATCGAACCCTTCGCTTTAAAAAATACGATCAGTTTGTAATGTGAAAAGAAACCTCTAAAATATCCCTATCTGCCGGTGACGACGTTCTCAGCTCGTTGTAAGAGGGGTCAAACTGTGGTGACCTCACAAAGATCAAAGACAAATGGGTCAAATTTTGAGTTGAATCCCCTTAAACAACAACAACAAGATAAACCATGATCATGGACACGGGATTCGTCGCCGTCAAAGCTGTAAATGTGTAACTCAAACCGGATCCAAGACGGAACCTGCGACAACGTTCACACACGAAGCCGGCAAAACCGCCCGGGCAGGCGGTTACAGACCTGCCCACCTGCTGTCAACGTGAACCGAGCCACTTCACGAGGTTTAATAAAAAATGAGAAACGTGTGTTTCGTGGCCTTTAGTGGATTCATCTGCTCCCGATTTTCTTCTCCAATGAAAAGGGGAATCAACAAGTGGAGCGGCTCCAGGAACAGGGACCGTCTCCACCTCACGGGCCGATGAAAACTAAGAATCCAGGGTAAGAATTCAACGGCCCAAGGCGGCTCTGCGTGTTGGCAATGTGGACGCAGCCTGAGGTCATCGTCGGAGAGCTGTTCATCTGAAACCCAGCCGAGGGTGAACTGCACCGTGATTATGATTAACCATCTTGGAAGGTCAGTGGTGGTTTTGCTCATAAGAAATCGGGGGGGGGGGGGTCTGACGAAAGGTTTATTTGGAAGAAACAGCGAATCCACCGAGGGTTTCTCTCCACCATGCTTTCCAGTGAGATCTCACGGGGTTGTTCACTTTTTAAATCTGAATTTGAGATGTTTTTTCTTTTTCTTTTTGTAGTGTTGGTCGTTATTGAAATGAAGCACAGGCTGAGCTGCAGACGGTGCCAGCGGAGCGCTGGAAGATTTTCACACAAATCTGTCCCATAACACGGAGGTGGCGACGGCAGCTTGTCCGCCGTTTCGTCTCGCTTTCTCTCTAAAACGGCCAAGAAACGCTGTGAGTGGAGCCGATGCCCGTAAGAGACGCATCAAGGACCTGGTGCACGTTTCCGTACCAGTAATATCAGGGTTCAGCAGTCCGAGCGTCGTCCAATTTTACAGTCTTTTCAGCGTTAAATTTGCCCTCCTGGTCTGCACAGCGTTTCTATGCTGAGCTGAGGCGAAGTATTAGAAACATAAAGAGGGAATTTCTTGCTGAAAAGACGAGTGAGGTTGTTGTGTTTGTTTTCTCTACAACAAACGTTTTGTCGAAACCTGCATTTTCAGCGACGTCGCCGCGTTCACATGTCGCACATGTAAACTTTTTATCCTTTTGGCTTTTTATCCTTATCATCCTATTTTCTTAATTTCCCCTCAGTGCTTTTATGTACAACAGAAAAAAATGAAGACGGAAATGTTCTGAATGTCAAAAGAAAAAATAGCATCTGGAACCGGCGTCTCCTCCCAGCTCTTTGCAAAAGGACATGACACAAAAAAAACCCACGAAAGTCTGTGTAATACATTATTGATAGTCACATGGTGTTAACATGTGAGATCCTATCAGCCTTCAGACGAGGTGCGTTCACCCCCTTTTTTGAACCAAGCAGATTCGATATTTTCCTTCTTGATTTCTGCAGAAACACTGAAACTGGAGCCGCCTGGAAGTCGACGTCTGAAGGAGGAAACATCAATACATATCGCTGCACTTGTGTGTGTGTGTGTGTGTGGGGGGGGGGCACAGAGCTGAGACCCTGCTGGGTTCGGCCCATCCTCGTGTTGAGACATTGAATTGGTTTCCTGATACTCCTTATTGCTTTTATGGCGATAATTCAGTGAAATAGCTTATCGCGTCCCTGCAGGGTCGTTGGCAGTCACATTAAACAGGTGAGGGACGTTTGGTTTGTCTAAACTCACTGATGATGTATTTAGCTTAAAGCTGCTCAGTCGCTCACAGCACGTTTAAAAAAAAACACAAAAAAAACAAAACCCTGAACTACCAGCTGCTGTTTTTGGGGAAGCAGCTGGAGGAGATCAGGAACCTGATCCTGCAGAGACCGGGAGGGAGGACTGTTTATATACCAGAGACTTTACATTAAGGATAAATCCTCAGAACAAACCAAACAAACCTGAAAATTCTTTATGAAAATATCTGGACTGTGGGAGGCGAGAGACCAAAGCTCGCGTCCGGTTCTTTAGTACTAAATAACCGGACATATCAAACACGTCCGCCAGGAGATCTCCCATTTATTTTTGGGGGGTTTCGTCCGGATTTGATTTGGATCCGTGTGCAGCCGTGCTCCGAGCTCGTTGTTTGTCAAAGCAACAACCTATATTTGTATCAACAACTCGGTGAATTAATTGGTGAATTAACTGATAGTGAAGAGGAGAATAAAGTGCCTGTGAGACATAATCAGCAGCAGAATCACTCTGTCGCGGTTTGGGGCTAAATTTTAGGCCTCGCCGCTTCTCTCAACGTTTCATCAACTTTCAGTGAAGAGCACAGGAGACGGCGCCTTTATGAGACGTCACCTGAAAGCAGATTGTGACGGAAAAAACGGGCAATTACCCCTCATTGGGGTGGATGATGACCATCTGGACACGTTGACATGTGAGAGCTCAGCTCCTGAGGGAAAATTAGGGAGGAAAGTGGCCGAAGACAAAACACACAGAAAAAATCCAAATGTCGTTACAGATTTTATTAATCAGCCGCACTGTACACAGGAAAAACAAGCCTGGCCTACGTTTAGTTTGTCGGTTGACAGAAGCCTGGCCCCCGGGGAGACCGTTCAGTCGCTATGCATTATTAAACCTGACTCAGGGTTTTCACAGCACTCACGAAATCCAGTCCAACTTCAGACGTGAACGCAGAAACAAATAAATTAAGCAGATGAGCTGCTGTGGTGATACGAGGCCGTACAACACGATACAATGTGCTCCATCAGTAAGCTTCAGACAGCTTGATTCCTCTGTCCTGTGTTGACAGAACCAGGCTAACTGCCCCCCCCCCCCCGGTTTCCAGTCTTTATGCTAAGCTAGCTTCAGCTTTACGATGTATGAGGTATCGTTTTTCTCATCTAGTTCTCAGCTTGAAAACTAAGCAGTGTTTCTCCCAAAATGTTGAACTACTCCTTTAAAGTAACCTACATCAATGCATTGTATTTTACGGGATGAAATTCCGTTGGAAACAATGAATAGGAAACAAGAAATATGACATTTTTGTGGAATGAAAATAGTTAAATTTAGCAGCTTCTCATTTTGTCTGCCCTCATGAACTCAACCTCAAAACTCACCAGTTTACGGTCAGATCTAAAAGCAGAACTAATAATCATGGAAGTCATTATTTTAGCCATGAAACTAAAGCTTTACACCTGTAATACGTTTTTACTTTGCGTCTCTCGGGTTAAATTCCTCCTCCAGCTTTCCACAGCATTTATACCTTATGTACACAGACGTTTTCTTACTACATTCTCTCTTCAAACGAGAGAGATTTTTTGAAATCTCACTGAGACTTACTGGGTTAGTAAAGGGAGAAAAAAAATCAGAGAGGATCCGTGTACACTGGATCTATGATATATTCCTCTGAGGAGAAGACACTTAAGGTGTCGCTGAGTGGTCTCACTCTGTATCCGGTCCTGACGTGGATGCGTCCGGAATCACTGCGATGAAACCCAACGTGACTCTCCATAGGTCTTGGATACAAAATCTAGTTCACTGGGCCCCGTATACACTCCCTGGGATGCGCTCCCATTCAGAGCCACCGGAGCAGCAGTGAGGTCGGATCCCCTGTTGGGGGTTGGGGTCTGGACGGGGGCTGAAGTCCCTCTACGCTAAACCACAATGTAGTGCATTGATTCATTGTTCATATTTGTGAATATAAACCAGAGTACGTCTCAGGAATGGGGCCTGTTTGTCAGGAGGTCTTGGTGCTGACTGAAACAGTTGAACTGAAACAGCGTCTCTGGTGGCGCAAACGGCGGCTCGGGACCCAGAAGATGAGTCAGGGTCTGCCGTCAGCCGACATGTAAACGACGTTTGTGTTTTCTCCAGTGGGTCCATTGGATTCCAGGTTGAGTCACTGCTGTTCCCTGTGCAAAACTCGACCAAGCAGCATCGTTCGGTGCATTTACATTAAAGTCTTTATTCCTGTATCAAGACTAGGGTGTACTGGCATGGTTCTCCCTCTGTGGCCCCCTCTGGCCCCTCTCTCCTTTCACCTCCTCAGAAATTCAGAGCAGTGTGGACATGGCCCTTCTCCTCCCAAGCCCCTCCTCCTTCACCCGAAGCCCCTCCCTCATGGAGGAGGCGGTTGAGGATGTTGAGGAGACGATGATGGATGTCACCTCCCCCTCCGCCACCATCCTCTTCTCCTTCCTCCACACCTCCGTCAGTTTCGGAGCACTCCTGTACCGCTCGCTGCAGCTCCACCTGCAGAAAGCCCAACCAGAATCTGTAAGTCACTACATATAACGTACTTTAATTGATTCATGTATGATTAATATACAAAAATACAAAATGATTAAAATATAAGAAAGAAAGAAAAGTATATTAAAAGAGTCGGACCTGCAGAGGGAGTCCTGCTTTGGCCCCGAGCAGAGTTGGAGAAAACCACGGCCTGAAAATCTTCTCACAAATCACCTGAGGAGGGAAAAGAAAAGAGTAGATGGAGAAGGAGAAAGAGGAGAGGGGGAAGAGTTGTTGAGAGAAATTGAGAGGCAAGGTGAAAAGTGGAAAGGGAAGGAATGATGGGGCAAAAGCATAGGAAAGAAGCAGATATCAAAGAATATCATTGTTGAAAGAAAAGAGGAGAGGAAGGAAAATTGAAAAAGGAAAGTTTATAGACGATAGGAAAAGAAAGTAAAGTATGAAGAAATGAAAAGAAGAGGTTATGAAGGAGCAAAGGACAGAGGAGGAGAGGAAATGGGTGAAAAAGAAAGGAGAGAAGGAAACAGGTGGAGTGAGAGGAAAGGAGACGACAGAATGAGAAAGAAGAAAATACAGGAAAATAAGAGAGAATGAACGAGGGGTATAAATGAAAAGAAAACAAAAGGAGGGTAGAGAAAAGGAGAGGATGAAGGAGAGAGAAGATCCGAAGGGAGCAGAGAGGAAGGAGAGAAATGAAAAGTGAGGTGAGAAGATGAAAAAATTGGAGGAGAGAGTGGATGACAGAAAAGGAAGGAAAGGAAAAAGGAATGAAGAGATAGAGTGGAGAGAGGAAAGGAGAAGAAAAGAGAGGTCAGGGAAGGAGAGAGGGAATGAAAGGATAGGAGACAAGGACAGAGGAGTTGAATGAAGAGAAGAAGAAAGGAAACAAAAGCAGAAATGAAGAAAAGAAAGACGTGAAACTGATGATTGGTTCTGTTTTTATCACCGTTATGTAGATGACACCTCGTTTTTCATTATCTCTCACACACACACACAGGTAAAAAGACAATGCCTCCTTTCTCCAAGGAGATGATTGACAGGCGGAGGGTCATCAGAGGTCGTGCTCAGGGGACACCTGCGGCGCCTCGGATGGACCAATAGGAGAGCGGCGTGTCGTCGACGTGTCATCACCACCTGCCATCCGTCGCCGCTGTCTGGTTCATTCTTCACTCATCCTCTCTTCTCTTTTCTTCTCTTCTCCTTTGTTGCTCTGCTCTTTTGTTCTTTTTTCCATCTTCTCCATTAATTCTTTCCTGTTTTCCTTTCTCCATCCAGCCTCGTCTGTTCTTTCATTTTTTCCTGTCGTGTTTTCCCTTTGTACATTTTCTTCTGTCCATCGCTGATTTCTTTCTGTTTCTTTCCATTCTTCATTATTTAATTTCCTTTAATTTTTTTAAATTTTTTTATTTATTTTTTTTTTTCACCCTCCTATGGGTCTTTTCACACTTATCCATTTTCTAGGAACCTTTCACTGCAGAAAGCTGCCGTTTCAGCTTCCCACTCCTGGGAAATGTTGAAGTTTCTGTAGTCGGTGTCTTCTCGGCCTGAGCCAGCGTCCGACGCTGCCGTGTTTGTGCATCGCCTCCGGTCATCACCCGTAGGAAGCCATTTTCCCTCCGTCTCATATTCACACATTCTCCTCTGATGAATGCAGGTATCCTGTGTCATACGACATGTGATACGGGAGCCGGCGGGGTGATGAGAGTCTGTCCGGCCGTTGTCGCGGCGATGACGGCGATGATGATGGTGGTGGTGGCGGTGGTAGCGGCGAGGTCCGGCTCAGCTTTTTGTGTCCTTCAAGTCTGACGGGCTGACGCTTCAAAATGGCCCATAATAACGATGATAATAATAATAATAATAATAATAATAACAACAACACACAATCAAGTCCAGTAATCATTGATATAATTACAACAAGATTATTAAAACAATTCTATTAATGGTACTAATTTTATCAATGATGGTACAATCAATAACGATTACTCCTGCTAAAGGGAAAAAAACACTGCATGTAATACTTGTTATAGTAATAAAAAAATGTGACGGCAATAACAAAATGTAACTTATGTGATATGGTTGAAGCTGCTTTGATAATAATAATAATGATAATGAATCTGTGACCAAATCCTGTCTTTTATATCAAACAATTGTATTTTATAGCCAACAATTAAATAATTCATCTGAATAATGATCAGTGAATGAAAAGAAGCATTTGAATCAATCTCTTTGATGTAGAAGGTGTTAATCAGCCCGGATAAATAAAAATGATTCCCCTTTGTTTTATAGATACAGAATTTTTTTCATGAGTAAAATGAGTATTTCACAGTTTATACAAATGTGTTTTTTAATTGATTATTTTTGTTGTATTGTTCATTCAGTGGTGAAATGAAAAAAGACAAAATGGATAAATCATGAAGTTTCAACAAACAATTAGAATAATTCATTCTTTTATTTTGCACTGCTTATAAACCACTCTGACTATAGTGTGAAAGTAATAAAATAAAATAAAACATCTGACATTTTTAGAATTTTCTCTTGATTAACAGAGAAAGAAAATTTTGCACCAGATTTAGATTATTCTCTTTCCTCTGGACAATTGAGAAACACACAGTTTTTTGTTTTTTTTTTCAAATAAAGATGTTAAACTTTTATAGTATCTGAAATAAATAAATAAATAAAGATGTATTGAAGGCTCCTACAGGTTTCCAATAAAAACAAATTTTAAAAACATAGCATGTCAGCAGGTCCAACCCTCCTCTCCTCTGATCTGTAATCGTCATTCCACTGCTCGCGTTGCTGCTGCTAGTATGTGTAATTAAACGCCGTGAGAGATGGACCGACCCCCGACCCCGACCCCCGACCCCCGACCCCTGACCCCCGACCCCGACCACCTGATCAGCGGTGAGGCGGGCCAACGGTGTTTACGTTTTCTGTCTGAGGGGGTTTGGAGAGAAGCAGTGACAGAAAAAGGTGAGAGGGCACAGAAACATAAAATATGTCGTTTCTCATGCAGGGAAGGTTTGAGACATTCAGGAGCTCAGGAAAACTGAGGAGAAATAAAAACGGGAGGAGAAAATCTTTTTTTTTATCATAATAATTGATCGAAGTTTGATTTTTTTCAGCTTCTGTTTTCACCTCAGTGTTTGTTTGTCAGTCTCAAAGGCCAAAGGTGTATTTTTCTAAAGTTTTTTACATGTGAATATGTAATTTTTCATTAAGTTTTTATTTTTCTTAATTTTACAGGACATTAACTTCTCATTGAATAAAAATGAACTGTAAATGACCTGAATTAATTATTTAAGATGCATTAAAAATTAAGCACTATTAACATTTAAAATATGATAAATGTAACATTCTCCTGTCACCATAGCAAAAAAAAAAAAGTGCCTAAAAAATTAAACTATATTTTACAGCAACAAGGGATCATTATAGGCAGTAAGAATGAGAGTAAAGTCAACTGTGCCGTTGATTTCTGGCTCCTCCTTTCTAGATGTGTTGTTGAATGAATAAAGAAAAAGGAAAATACAGACAATAAGTTCATTTCTTTGGCTCCTTAATGGAGCAAATGTCACAGAGCTTCACAATAAAAGACCAACACAACAGACATGAAATACAGAACAGAAAGATAAGAGTGGAAATTAAAACTAAACTAGACAAAGCAGAAGTTCACGACACTTTAAACGTGGCAGAGACCAGGACCAAGCATTCTGGTTTTTTACTTCAGGAAAATCGATGTGTCCATGGAAAACACAATGCATCAAAAACATGTGTCACATTGGTGCCTTTTATTTAAATAGCTTAATATTATGGTTGCATCAGTTTGTGTTTGATGAGGATGAGCTAATTTGACCACTTTACAGTCTGCCGGGTCGTTAAATCTATGAAAGTGTGTCTGAGGTTTTTGAATGTAAAATTGAAATGTGGCGGAATAAAAGTAGAAAGCCGTAGAAAATGGAAGCACTCGAGTAAGTGTGAACACGTTAAGACAGTTCCCGGCCGTCTCCCTCTTACCTGCAGGTTGCTGTTCCTGCGGCGAGGGCTGCACCTGCGCTTGCTCAGGTTACACCTGGACGAGCAGTCGAAGAAGTTACAGTCGTCGTCGCTGCTGCAGTTCTGGTCCAGGATGTCCCTCATCTTGGGCTCGAAGAACGCCATGTCCACGTCGATGGCGACGACCTGCAGGAGACACCGTGGAGACTAAGACGTCCGCTGTCCTCAGGTTCATAACACCCCCTCTTTTCTCTTTTAATACATTTAAATCATAATTTAAGTGTTTAAAATTTCAATAAATTATAAATCAATTCTAACTATTTTACTTTCGGTATTTGGAGGCAGTGGATGAGGTTTGCAACCTGAATAGCGGTTTAATTTAAATGTTCTCCAAATACCTTTTAAAATTCATGAATTTTTTATGATTTAAAATATTGATATAATTTCATTTAATCGTTCTCTAACCATTCTACAAATATTTTTAAAACAGTGCTATAAATTTAACTGAACACTTATAGAATTGTTTTTTAAAGAAAAAAATTGATCGTAATTAGCTAATTTTTTTTGTTTGATCTTTTTTTAAATGTCGGGGCTTCGAGTCAAAGTGAAGCGAGTCTCCGTTGACGGAGTTTCAGGTGTATTTTTTTTTTTTCAGTCTCCTTGGTTTCTCATCGGTGCTGCTGACTGATGGGCTGGTTTACGAGCGTCACGCTGCCAAAGAGCAAAAATCTTCAAAGCAGCTGTGTGTGAGATGCCTTTTTTAGTATCAAGCCTTTTGTATTCAGCCTTTATTCAAGCCTCGGGCCGGTACCTGTCTCTCTCCTCTGTCTCCATGTTAAAAAACCGTCGACCCAGCAAATAGTCCTGTGTCTCTGATGGCCGTGTTTTTCTTCACTGTGAGTCTGTGAGTGTGTGTGTGTGTCTTGTGCGTGGTCATGAAGGAAAATGTCGCCCAGAGCAATGGCTCGGATCGCTGATGGGTTTTAATAGTTTCTGGAAACAATGGAGCATCTATGGCTGAGAGGAGACAGACATATGAGGCCCAGATACACACACACACATACACAAACACACACACACACACACACACACACACACACACACACACACACACACACACACACACACACACCGTACCTGTTAGTAGGAAATATTCAGAGCTGGTTTTAGGTCGAAACATGAGCTTTGTTAACGAGAAGAAAAATATCGCCAGATTTATCCTTCTAAATATAGAATGAAGAGATTTTTAGAAATATAAGAAAATATATAAAATTGTTCATTACAGATGCACTTTGAAGAAAAAAGATCTTTCATTCTCATCTAAATGTGTTTCGTCTATAAAATACATACATGGAATAACGGAGCGCTGAGTATCAGCTGCCGTAGACAAAACCTCTCTCTGTTTTCACAGTAAACATTAATAGCAGTTCTTTACTTATATGCAGCGTTTTACAACACTGGCACTGAAAATAGTGAGTTGTTAAATCTGTTCAGTGTCAGCACTTGTATAGGAAAAACAAACTACCTAAAAAATCCTGCTATACCCATAAATTTCCCTCTAGAGCCATAAGAACAATAATGAGCATCTGGGTTACAAACGCCACATTTGGCCCTGGACGCGTTTTGTCTTTTTTTCTTTTTTTTTCTTTCGTCGTCCAGACATGTGAAGGATGAAATAGTTTAGATTGAGTAGTGATTGTTGGCCCGGGGCCCAGCGCAGACCTGACATGGTGCTGAACTAATGACATTCTGGCTCAGTCCGCTGCATAAGCCATAAAAACCATCTGATAACGATGGGAAAACAACCTTCGCCTCGCTCTCGCGGCACTGCTCTGCCCAGACGCTCGAGATACTTTTCAACTTTTCAACTGAAGGAAAACACAGAGGAAAGAACGTCCATTTTTGTCTGTTGGGCTCTTTGGGTGCATTTTTAGCCACAAAAAAAGCAAAAATCAACACTCCACATTACATATAAATAATAAAGGATGAATGTGTCAGCTTTAGAAGTTCTGACTAATAAGTGATCTCTATCTCAAAGAAAACTTCCCACAGAAACATTGAACATAGGGAAAGTTCATTGAGTGCATGGCAGGCTTTTTTTTTTGCCCTGGGTTTCACCTCTCAGGCTCCATCCAGGCCCCCCTGCCTTCCTGATAGAGGTTGCTATCACCATATGCAGCCTGAGAGAAGGACCTCAGGCTCTCGTCTGGGCTTAATTATTTCTTCAACTCAGAACTGTGTAAAGGCGTTGAAATTGCTTTTTTAATACCTTTAATAATTCAATCTATAGATATAGAGTATTTATAGTATTTACACATAAACCCAGAGAAGGGGCTCTACAGCGAAGGGTTCTACCTGAACTAGAAACATACTGAAAATACTGAGATTACTTGGGGGGGGGGTGTTGGCGTAGCTGATGTAGACTGACCTTCTCCTTCCCATCAGACTCTCTCGAATAAAAAGAGATTTTATGCTGTTTATGTTCTTTATGATCTCAGAAACTTTCAGGCTGACTTCGTGGTTTTCACCGTGACTCGTTCTGGAGGGGGGCACTCATCTGACTGCCCTCAAACTAGACCCAGAATAAGAACTCACCGTCAGGTCCTTCCTGATGGCAAAGTTCTCCGGTTTGATGTCGCATAGGTGCAGTTTGTGGGTGAAGTCGTTGTCGAAGTGCCACACCATGTCCAGGAAGCTCAGCGCGATGCGGTGCACCATCTCCCTGGCGGTCCACCTCCTGTGGGCCCCGGCCCGGTCCCGGTCCCGACCCTGCGGCCCAGGGGCGGCTACCTCCTCCAGGGAAAAGATGTTCTGGTCCCAGGCGTGTCCCGCGGACAGGTACTCCACAGCGTAGAAATGGCCGCAGGAACCCAGCACCTTGGCCACGTGGGTGCTGAGGTCCTGCAGGACTCTGGAGGACGGAGGGCGGGAGAGAGAGCATGAAGGGGCGTACACAAAAATACAGGAGAAACAGAGATAGGATGAAAAGGGGAAATAAGTGAAGTTCGTTGTCCCCAGAGGACGAATCGCACAATGTTTGATAATCTAGCGCCACCGTGAAGTTTGAGTTTGTGGTTTTGAGTGAAAAGTCTCATCATTTCTTGACCTTTTTGGTCACTATAAAACTAAATTACTGCTTTTTCCCCTTCTTTTCTGTTCTTTCTGTCCTTATACCTGAAGTACTCACTCACACACACACACACACACACACACACACTCACACTCACACTCACTCACATACACACACACACACACACACACACACACACACACACACACACACACACAAACAAACTCACTTCTTCTTTTTCCTATCCCAGACTCCATCCGTCACTGCAGCTCTGTCTGCAGGCCTCCAGATAAGCGTCGGCACAGGTCACCTCGCCTCGCCGGTTTTATTTTTGGACTCGGCGGAGCTTTGGCTTCCGGCCCGCTGGCGCGTGAGCGCCTTTGCCCTCGGACAACGAACTCAGCATCTTCTGACTGTCGCCCTCCGGCTCTGCCCACGGAACATCGCAAGGATGAGTCGGGCTCATTCAGCGGCGAGGCTTCGGGGCACAGTCTCGTTTGAATGGATTTTAATACATAGAATTATGCCGTGAATATTCATGGTCTCCGACGGGTGAAGCCTAAAAAATTCTGAAGTTTTTTTCCAACTGCACCACGAGGCATGAAAATATCTACATTTCACATGTAAATCCAGGGAGAAATTGTCAGCCCTGTGACTTGCAAACGCACATCCGCCTGCCTTTCGTTTGCCTGGTGTTTTACCTGAGAAAGGTGTACTCCTCCTGCTGCAGCAGTGACCAGAGTGAGGCCAACTCCGCTCTGGAGTAACTCTTATCTCTGTTCTTCAGCTTCATCCCCCAGAGTCTGGCCAGAGAGCTGTTGTTGCCTCCTCCTCCTCCTCCTTCTTCGTCCTCCTCCTCCTCAGCCAGCCCCAGGGAGTTTCTCACCTAAAAACCAGAGGAGAATATTTCACAATGTAAACCTTGGTACACGGAAAATATGCTTTTGTAAAAAATAACACACAGAAGACTTCAGTGTGAATTGAGTGTAGAAGAAGAATCCACCGACGTCCGATCGGCAGCTTTAACACCACCCGTCAGGACTAACCTCCAGAGTGGCGTAGAAAACCACATCGAGAGGCGAGAGCTCCTCTGCCGTGTCCTGTCGAACAGAGGAACAGAGTGTTGTCAATCATTTTCACCGTACTTTGTCTCGGCTCTAAGTTGAGCTTCCCCCGGATCGATAATAAAAGTTCAAAGCCTGAGAACCGAAGCACCGGCAGCACCTGGTAGTCCAGTATTCCCAGCGGCTCGTAGGAGGAGAAATTCTCCAGTTTGGACTTGAGGATGACGGGGCTGCCCCTCCATCGCGCCTCGATCACCTTCTTCCCGTTCTCGTAGTAGAGGCAGCGCTTGTACTCGACCAGGCCGAGCGCGCACAGGTCCTCGCACATGTCACCCGTCACCGAGCCCTCGCCGAACTCCAGGCACTGTACGGCAGATTTGGGGGGGGGGCACAGGGGAGGAGAGGGGTGAGGTCACTGGACCCCAAATGACGCTGCAGGCTTGAGCTTTGGTTTCAGTATCGACCTGGGAACAGGTTTTTGTTCCCACTCCGTTATGCGACATTGTTCATTACCCAGACCTTCGGCCAGTTTGACGTTGAGTGCGTGACCGAGCGTGAGGCGTCCCCACGGCAGAAAGTTATCAAGTCAAAGTTCCCCACAAAGGGAACGTTGTTCTCCAGTAGGACGAACCATGATCCGAATGTTTCTAGCAGAGAACCTCACCGTTTAAACATGGACACAAAACGAGAGGCCTCACCGAATTGAATCGAACCAAAAAAGCACCAATCATGATACGTTTTGCAGGTTGCTGATGATGAAATAAAATACAGAACAAACTAAAATGCTGACCTGATGATGGCGCTAGAGGACAAGTCACAGGATCACTAATGTTTTTAGGATTATTCTGTGTGTGTCTGCACTGGATTTCATGTTAGTTTGCCTGATAATTGTAAAGGTGTTTCACAAAAAAATGTCAACCTGCTGGCGGCGCAACAAACGTCAGGACCACAACGGAAGCCCTTGGCATGTATCCTCTGGTGAACATGAATCCGACGCGACCTGACCAGTAGACGCTGCGACGTCTTTACGCCGAAGGTGTGACGGAGCCAAGCACGAGCTGGAAGTCTCTGAGCCGCCACTTCTCTCTGCAAAATATTTTTTTTCTAAGATTATTTTGCTCTTACAGCAGCACAGGTGTGTTTCTGCCTGCTCATCCAGACATTTATCCTTCTCCCACCTCTTTCCCTCTGTTTTTTGTCTTTACCTGTGAAAACCTGAAGGATAATTTTTTCCACATCCAAGTGAAGAGGGCAGCAATGTGTGTGTGTGTGTGTGTGTGTGTGTGTGTGTCTGAATAGCTCAGCTTCCAGGGGTGTGAGGGATGAGGTTGAGGATTAGCGTTGTTCTGGTCAGGGGGGTTGGGGAGGGGGGATTACCTGGCTAATCCTTTTCTCTGCTCACATTCCAACACAAACATCAGTCAGTGAGGAGCTCGGAGACTGAATCCACAACACACACACACACACACACACACACACACACACACACACACACACACACACACACACACATACCTGCTGGACAGTTGCTCATGCTGACAGAGGTTTCAGACCCTTCAGTGAGGAACTGTCTCTATTCAGAGGTTTTTTGTAAATAGTGGGTGTGGTTGGGTGTGTGTGTGTGTGTGTGTGGGGGGCTGTTAACAGCCTCTCACTTAGTGTGTGATTAAAGAGTAAACAGGGGAACAGCTGCACATTGGCTACATTACAGCCCACAGAGCCTATTTTTTAACAGCGTCATTTAAACTACAAGTTGTAGCGTCTCGCTCATTAACAAACATCAGTGCGGCACGTGGGAGTTCGGCTCCATCGTTGGGCGCCGCCCACCCTTCACGCCACGTCCCTCTCTGTGCGGTGTCATCTCAGCAGGTCCGTCTGGGTCTGCAGCGGGAGGGCCCACGTCGGCCGCGCCGGAGCTGAAAACAAACGCGCCTCTGCGAGTTGCAGCCGTGGAGGGTCTCAGTTCTCATCAGAGGAGAAAAAAACCATAAAATACACCAGTGGCTCTAACACGACTTTAATGTCTAATGAGGCACTTCGTAATTATTATTTTAAAATCTTTTAATTACACCGTGGGAATAAGCTGCGTGGGGCTGTAATAAAATGTGAGGCTGTTCCATTTTAATCACCCAACAATTTTACTATGTTGGCATCATTCGTTTCCCCTTTCCTCTAAACCATTAGACCCTTCCTCCCCGGAGTCCAGTTTTTGTCCAGCTCACCTGTCCGGCAGGTATTTGAACCGGCACCCGATCCGTACATGAGACCACACAGTGTTTGACAGGCCTCTTCGCAGACGGTGGGAGTAGAAAGCGGAGGAGGAGGAGGAGGCCCTTCCAGTCACTTGTGTCACATTTTGCTTGGTAACAGGACAAAGTTTTGAGGCGTTACTATACATATTTGTATAGTCTTTTTTTCAGTGTGTGCTAAATTCCATTAGCCTCCTTTGTATTAGGTTGGTTGGGGGCAGAAATTACAAAATGATTTGCAGCTGTTTAACATGTATAAAATGAAATATAAATATTTATCATACAAGATTATCAACTTCAAAATATCAGGATATCAACAACAGGTCTTCGAGGTTATTCCGGGTCAGTGGATGAGTACGGACGGTAACATGAGCCCCAGTCAGAGAGACAGGAAATGTGAGAGACAGAGAGACGGGCAAAATAATGTTGGGAAGGAAAAAGATGGGGCGGGGGGGGAGACAGATGAGACAGACAGGTATGCAGACGGGTTGATTGGCCCAGGAAAAGACGGACGCTGGAAGAAGAGGAGATGAAAACTGGGCCGACGACGGACGACCCCTCATCCTTTCATCGTCGGCCAGTTGCGTTGACGGGGGACGGTTTAGATCATTTGAAGATTTATCCCCCCCACGCTCAAACATCTGCACATGGTGTGTAAATCCGTACCAGAGCGAATGTTAGCGTTTCGAAGCGCCGCGTGTCACAGGGTGGTGCTTTCTGCCAGCTGGACCCGTTCCTCTCACACCAGGATTGGCCCGTTCCGCACGAACTATGGGAAAGATTAATGAAGGGCTGCGGCGCCAGAGCCAGCCTGTGACGCACCGGACCATCGGGTTTTCCTTCTCAACGAACCCATGACCACAGCCCCAAATCCAGACTGTGTCTAAGGAGGGCTCCAAAAAATTTGCACAGCAAACAACTCCAGCTTTGCTCAGACCCTTATTTTGAAAGGGTCTGGAATGTAAATTTACATGACCTGTTTTCACACTGACCCCATTTTTCTCATTGTCGTCTGAATTAGATATTTTAACACCACGGAACGTGTGTGTGTGAGAGAGAGAGAGATGCCACTGGACGTCGGATCAACCAGAAGAGCTTATAATAGATTTTCTGTGGGAAACAGTGGAGATCAAACAACATAATGCCTCCGATGCCTAATTTTCACAGCGAAGTGACAATAATGCTTGGAAGGTATCTCTCACACACACACATACACACATAAACGCATGTATTTAAACTACATTTACAGTACAGCTTACATGTATCCATTTATACTAACATGCATTATAAAGAGTAAAGTATTCAGGTTATTTGTAGATAATCACCCCCCCCCATACAACATCTGGAATGTCTTTCCCCTCCGTCAGATAAAACCTGGGGGTGTCTTTTCTCCTTATCTCAAGCTCTGAGTGTGTGTGTGTGTGTGTGTGTGTGTGTGTGTGTGTGTGTGTCTGTGAGAGTGTGTGTTGTTGTTGTTGTTGTTGCTGTTGGGCTCTGGGCGATATTTATGCAGTCAGCGCATTAACTGGTGAAAATATAGGCTCATCCTTGTTTACATCCTCAGGCCTCAGCATCCTGGCTCTCAACACACACACACACACACACACACACACACACACACACACACACACACACACACACACACACACACACACGCATATGTTTCATTTGCACAGCAGCACTAAGACTCAAGGGTCCCTGATGTGTGTGAGTCTTTCTTTACGTCTGAACCTCAGGTCTGACCAGAACCTTCTCAGGGTTCAACCCGATGGTCAAGGCTCTCGGACCTGAAGATATTTTCGCCTTGAACGCCTCGTTCTGGTAGGAAACATGCGGCTCCAACCCCCCATTTAGGACCCGGGACGAGCGGAGAGGAGGCCGACCCAGACATGCGCGGACTCCGGTCTCCATTTCAGCGCCGTGAGCCCCGCAGCCTCTGCATATCCGCTTTAATTCCCTGGATTTCCTCCGCCTTGCATCACATCACACTCTCCAGCTGCTTCCTCCCTCCTCCACCCTCCTACCATGCTGTTCAGAGAGGATCTTTTTGCTGTGTGTGTGTGTGTGTGTGTGTGCACATGTGCGCACAAGCTTTTCATTCCTACATCACACTGGAGCTGCTGACCGTCATTGTGTTCTGCAATATCTCTTTTTACAGGTTTGCGCGCTGGTGCTTTCAGGGAGACTCAGTCCAGGATCATAAAACACAGATTTCCAAACATTTTCTTTTGAAGCTTTTGATTTAGAAGTTTTTTCCAGTTCACAAGACACAGACAAAAACTCTGCTGTAGTTGAAAGCTGAGATATGTTTGATTTCCAATCCTGACCTAAGGAGAAGGTCAAAAATTTTAGGGTCAAACTTTAAATCAAACTCAAAAGTCTGGTTCATCGAGAAGTTCAGTATTTTCACACAGAGTTTTGAATTCATGACTGTCGGTTCCTCTTGTGGGTTCACTCAGTTCTTCTGTAGCTATAGGAATGTTCTACTATTCTCTTTTGGACCTGGTTTCTGGCGCCTGTTTATTTCCATTTAGTCAAACTGTCCCATTAACAGCAGCTGAACCAGCAGTGACCAGCTCCTGTCTACAGTGTAGCAGTGGACGTACAGACGACTGTCACTAGATCACTGTGATACCGGAGGAGACCTTAAAACAGCAGGATTCTGAATGGAGTTCTGCAGCCTGTCTCCCCTCTTGTTTCTGAATGGATTTCTAGAGCTTTTATTCTGGAAGAACATAAGAGATACTGACGTCCTCAGGAAGTGGATGTGACACCGGTGTGACACGCGTGTTTCATGTCTGTGAGTCCAGGTCTGACCCAGTTCGGACTCTCAGAAGGGGGCGATGTCTGACACAGATTATGCCCTGCAGCGGTTTTCCCGAGTCCAGGACCGGTTTCTCGCCGGTATTTGCACGCCGTGACGCGTCCGTCTAGAAATGTGGCCTTCGGAGAGTCCGGGCTCCATTCGAGACGCGGCAGGTGCGCGGTGCCTGGTGCCGGACAGATGTTGGCGACATCTGTGCGGGAGGCTTCCAGCTCCGATGAGCGAGCAGCGAGCGGCGGAGTCCTAACGAACGACGTGGATTCAGGTCAGACCCCGCCGGACGGCTAATGAAGGCGAGCGCACAGGGAACCAGCTCGGTCTTAAACCGACTCCGCTGCAGCTGGGCCTCGTTTCTTCGCTCAGATTCATTCAACATGTTGTCGGCTGAGTCTTTGTCTTTCTTCTGCCTGTTATTTTACTCCCTTCATTCTTTTCCTCCCACATTTTTAAACCACAATCTCATCTTTCTTTCTTATTTTCTTCCTCTTCCTCCTCTTCCTCCCACCTGTCTTTTCTGTTTTTCTACGTACTTTTCTTATATTCCTACATTCTTTCTCTTTCTTTCTTTCTTTCTTTCTTTCTTTCTTTCCTACTCTTCTGTTTCTCTTTTCACTTCTTTCCTTCTCTCCTTCCCAGATCCTCTTTAAGTTTTTCTTCCAAATTTCTTTCTTTCTTTTTTCTTTCTTTCTTTCTTCCTACTTATATTCTATTCTTCCAAACCTTGCTACCTTGTTTCCTCTTTTCTTTCTTTTCTTTCCTCTTGATTTTCCTCATTCTTTCTTAAATTTCCTACTCTTTTATCTTTATCTTTCAACATCTTATTTTCTTTTTGCTTTTCTTTTTCTTTTTCTGTCGTCTTTCATCCTTTGTTTATTTCCTCCCACCTTTACTTCTCTCTTCTTCTTTTTCCCTAATTTTCACTTTCTTTCCTCCTCTCATTTTCCCTTAACCATGTAAAGAACATATAAAGAACATATTCTATTTCTTTCTACTTTCACTTTTTTTACTTAATTGTGTCTTTCCATCTTTCTTTGTTTTACCTTCTTAAGTACTTTTCTTCTTTCTTTCCTTTTTCTTCCTTTCTTCCTTTTTCTCACTCTGCTGCCCTCCTCCTTCTTTCCTGTCTTTTCTTCCTATTTCCCTCTTTATTTCTTTCTTTTGTCCTTGCTTCTCTTCTTCCTGGTTTCCTTCCTTTTGTTCCCTCCCTCCTTTTATCTTCACTTCCCCTCTTATCTGAAACTAAAACCGGAGCTTCAGGTGCGTTTACACCCTGTTTTACTGTGACTCCATCTCCACCTTTGCTCCAGTAAAACCGTGAGTGTTCGACTTTAGCTCCTGTTCTGTTCTTACTGCCAACACTTCGGCCTCAGTGAGTTTTTCCTCTGAAGTCGGCGAAAGCTGAGACGTCTCGGACGCTCCGATTCGCAGTGAAAGGCCGTCTTTGTTGTCCCGCTCTGACCATTACAGTCCATAATGGTAAAGCCCGAACGCACGAGGTAACTTAAAGGAATTAATGACATTCCTGTGTGTGCTGAGCCCAAAAGGCCTCGGCCAGCTGAGCAGAGAGAGGAACAAAGGCCAAGAGCTTTGTGCAGAGAAACCACTGACGGTTTTTGTCCGAACTCAATTGCACTGCAATTGTTGTGGGTTTTCAGGAATCGGGAGAGAAATGATGCATCACATTGCCTTTGAAAAAGTGTCTCTGTAGATTATAAGCAGCTGAAACACGGCTGAGTTCTCGAAACATTTTTCGATTACAAATGATAAATCTGAATATTTCTCCTCAAATATGATGGAAGGCGTTTCAGGAACTCACACCTCATATTCAGCTGCAGTAAACAGACGGAGGAAAAGGCCAATTTATCATGAAGTTAACGACTGTTTACAACGGTTGGATTATTAGTCCAGGAAACGTTCAGTCCGTGGCTGCTGACGTATTTACTTTAATGTGTGTGTGACAGTATTATATATGGAACACACACACACATCCACACGCGCCCCGTCCCCATCAGCCCTTCTTTCCATGTTCTTTTGTCCTTTGGTTGATTGCTGAGGACAGACACAAGATACGACCAAAGTTATCACATCAAGAGAATAAACTAAGGCAATAACATGCTACTTTTCCACATTAAAATACCTAGTAAACCACCCGGCCTGTGTTGTGTATTGTGTTGAATTGTGTACTGACATTATCATGAATGTTTCCGGCAACTTTCAAATCTTTTCTTCCAGTTTCAGGTCACTTTTTTATGATACATGTTTAAAATCTTGGGCGTTTTAAACTACATATTTTAACCGGACGATGGATTTTTTTTGTCAGCAGACGTCTGGATCTTGAGTTTTTAAAGGAAACCAGCCAAGGAAACGCTAGCGGCAGCTCGGCTCGCAGCTCCTCCAGGGCATCCTGTATCTGATGAACTGCATCAGAGAAACGATGATTTTTAACGTAAAGCTGTTTCATTTAGTGTTTTTATCGGATTTAATCACCGGGTAGGTTTGCTTTGGAGATGAGGAGATGTCTGTGGATAATTCAGCTCCTGGTAAAAACTTCCTGAACCACTGATGAGGAAGGAATCCCAACTGGGAGAAGCTGACAATGGTGACAATGGCAGTGATGACAATGGTGGCAAAGATACCAACTCCCATGATCCTCCGCTACCTCTCGACGTCACCAAACTCCAGCTTTTGTTAATGCTTTAATGGGGGGGGGGCAATCAAAATCTACATTTATTTTTCCCTCACACTTCGCTCCTGATCTAATAGCTCAGGTGAGACAGGTGGAGGCGGAGCCTATTGCAGTGCCAAAATTTACATCCACCCAGATAAGTTGGGTGGATTTCCTTCCTCGTCCAGCAATCGCTAAGCTGACGATTTTAAATGTTTTAAACGCACCAGCCGTCTTCTTCTTCAATCTTTTGTAGAGATCTTGGTTGATTAGCGCCCCCTATTGATCAGTGGCGGTGCCGTTTGGCATCCCTGTCAAGACCTTTGATTAAAGCCGCGCAAAGCTGTGAATCAAATCTGACAATGTTCAGCTTCACTCACAAAGGCTTCACGTCACTGGAGCTGAATAAGCCTCGGCTGCTGCCGCTCGAGTGTCTCTGAGCAAGGCACCGGAACCCGGACGCCTCCGCCGGTCTGTAGCCGAACTCTGACTTCTGACACAGAGGAGTCAGGGCGGGAGAGAAGGAAGTTTCCCACGTGGATCAGAGAAGAATCACACCGAGTAAAAGCCCCCCCGGCTGCTAGACAGGCGACAGTGAGTGATTTATCACCGTTGACAGGAGGTCAGAGGTCAATCGCGTAACGTACAGTATCCCCACAAGCCTGCAGCGTAAATCAACACCTCATAAGTGCCCTCGTTGTGCTGAGCTCCAAGAACAATGGTGTGAGTTTTACAGCCTGTGGGACGTTTGAGGTGTGGGCTGAATGGCTTGTATTCACCGCTGTATGTGCACGACATGTATCTGCGCACACATGCACACGCACGCGCACAGAGCGTGGGTGGACCGATTGACCTCGGGTTTAGTTCACTGGAAGTGTAGGCTGATCTCACAGCTGGTGAGTCCACAGCCGCAAGCCACAACACAGCCTGCACCACTGTTTCCCTGCTAATGAACACCCACCGCATACGCGCACACACACACACACACACACACACACACACACACACACACACACACACACACACACACACACACACACAGCCTGTTCCTCTCCAACAAACACACATGCAAACACTGCACTGAGCGTTTTGGCAGCGACGAGCTTCCGTAATGAGCCAGAGAGCAGGTGACTGTTTCTTCTACAGCTGTTCATTTGACGAAAAGCTAAACAGGGTTTAGCTGGCGACCACGCTCATCTGTCAGCTGATAAACAGCAGCTCTCGCAGCTTCCGGTCTGTGTAAACGTGAAGGTGGAGGAGAGAGGAGGGGGAACAAAAAATCGCCGCCGAGGAGCTTCGTTCGCATTCACCTCCGATCGACGCCGAGGTCAGACCACGTGACGCTTGGGTGTTTGGAGACGGTTTCTGTGTTAGAGCCGGTCCGCCTTCCAGTCAGGGTCCTACTTTCACAAGTTAAAATCATTTACCTCGTCGCGTGATCTGCCAGTTCGTTTCTCTGTGAATCGGTCGGTCTGTTAAAATCTCTGAAAATATTCGATTTTCTGTCACATAAAACACAGAAAATCGAGAGACGACGATGAGAAGAGAGGGGACGGCCACGATGGGGTCACGTCATCCGGACAACTCGAGACGACAGCATTAATCCAGCGTCGGTGAACGTGAGTGGACAATGTGGCACTTTTTTCATTAGGCTTTTGTTTAATTACCTTAAATGATGGAGGAACTGTGACTTGCATTTTAATTTGCACAACAGAACTTAACCAGGAACAAGTATGAGGAGAGAAATGTGACTAGCATCTCCAGTCAGACAAAGAAAACACGTGTCGCGTTGTCGTCTCCAGTTTTGTGTTGTTTTTTGAAAGTGGAGTTTGCGACCTTTCAGCCGCCGCCGCTACAGAGTCCCAAGCATTTTTGTCACAGCTCCGCTCAGTGTGGTGCTTCATGTGGACCCGGTCGGGCCGTTGGGCACCCTGCTGCCGCCACCGCTAATGCCACCGCTGCCGCTGGTCGTTTTGTGAACTAACGTTCCCGTGCTTGAAACGCCATTTTGAAAGTCACGTGGAAGCTAAGAGTCATCGTGCTCCTCTTTACTATGAAGGCATGAACTCTCACACAAGCAGTGGAGCACACACACACACACACACACACACACACACACACACACACACACACACACACACACACACACACACACTCAGACACCTGTAATACGAAAATAACATAATTTAGCCAGAGTGATTATCAGCTGGCATCTCTGCCTGCAGGCAGCACTTTACATTTGAACCAGGGAAAAAAATGCATAATAACAGGGATTAAGAAATATATCTGGAGGCTGCGTCTCTGCAGTAATGTCAGACATGAAATACAGAAACAAAACATACACAGAGTTAGTGCATCCAGTATAAAGAGCCAGGTAACGTTGTGCTAACGTTGAGTTACAGGTTTCTCCAGCAAAGATTAGAAGAAACATTTCGGCACAATGAGAACGGAGGGTATTAAATTGCCAGTAGGTCATTAAGGGTATTGACAAACCAAAGTACAATGATCAGACCATTACGAAACGCCCGTTTAACCGTCTCTTAACATTCTGTGACGCTCAGCGATTAAAGGACCATTAAGGCTGTTTTTTTCCTGCTTCGCCCTTTAACTACAAATCACAGATAATTCACATCACAAAAACCCTCCATTGGTTGTTAGGTTGATTTCCAGGAAGCGGTTGGCTCCAAGGACGCTGCAGCTTTATTTACAAAGATAAACACCTGCTAAGCAGAAACCTTCAGATGCAGGTTCACATCATTTGCTTTTTATGGCGTCAGTGTTTGATTGTGGTTTGTTTGCCGCAGCAGGTCGCGGCGCTTTCTTCTGTCGTCAGTGTCCTTAAATGCACCAGCGAGGAGGAATTTTGAAAATATATCTGAAACTAACGAATCTAAAACTACAATCTGACAAACAATGAAGTTTGGTTAGAAAAGATTTCCAGTCTCTGTGAGAACTGAAAGTAATGGCTGCTGAGAAGGAAGGAAATTAATGTATAATGATGAAAAAAATTTGCGTTAAAAAGCCCCTGGTTTAGTCCTTTGAAAACAAGATTGCTTGTATCATCTCTGGACGGTTTTAAATGACTCCACCACTGAAGCACCTCACACACAGAGCAGCTCGTCCTCGCCTCGTTCACAAGGCTGCACTCTGTTGTTGTAGCTGCCTGTAGCGCGGTGAATATTTCATGAACCGTATAATAGTTTGACAAGATGATGCAATCAGTCGTCTCCAGGCTGTAAAACCCCCGTCAAAACCCACTGAGGCCCTCAGACCGGACCTGAGGAGAGCGTGGTGAAGAGCCGGCGTGGATGCGAATGTGGACACGCACGCACGCACGCACGCACGCACGCACGCACACATTTCTAGCAGCACTAGCAGTGTGGCTATCTCCGATGCCCAAAATGAAGAAAAAGTGTTTCGTTGCAGATCAGGTATCTGGTTCTTAATCCTCTTCAAACTCCCAGCGGATCAAATGGCTTCTGGATGGTTCGTCCCCAAAACTTCCCCGATGCGGAGGAATCTCAGCAGAGCCGCTCGAAGCTCAGAGAACTTCTTAGGGTGGCTATTTTTCCGATGTGATCATGAAGCTGCGGTGCGGTTTGAACATGCAGCTAAAAGGTGGTGGCTGAGGCGGCTGCGGTGGCTGCGCCGGCTGAGGCAGCTGCGGCGGCTGCGGCTGCGGCTGCGGCGGCGGCGGCGTTAGAGATCGTTCGGGGGTCGTGGGGGCTTCAGAGAGAATAGCAGAGACACAGCCTTGTTGATGCTGTTCCAACAGCTTTGTTGTGACCCTGCAGGGCTGCTCGTTGGTATGCAGCTCTCACCTCAAACACTGCTGCTCTCTCTTTTAAGTGTCTCTGTTCTCTTCTTATCTGTCCTCCCTCCTCTCACTCTCTGTCCCTCCCTGCCCCCCACCCCCCTTAGTTCTTCTCTGTGGCTGAATACAGATCAAGAAACCGTGGCCGTATCTGGACGGTCTCTCCTGATAACGCTTTCGTCTTCGGCTGAAGGGGGCAAAGCAGGAAACTGACAGAAGACCACGAACTTCGGTGCTGTTATTAATTCCAATTTTGAACCTAAACGTTTTTTTAACATCACTCTTCTCCAGTAATTCATATTCTTCTCCATTGCATTTATCTGACAGCTCGTGTTTCTCTATATAATTTGCAGGAGAAAAACCCTTTGACATGCAGAGCAAACAACGAGCTGATATACTAAGATGCAGAGCTGGAGTTGAAGACATTAACAAACAGGATTGTTCCACCTACAACGTTCACATCTCCTCGCACCGGTGGTTCAGTTCACTTGCTGTGGACAGATAATAAAAATAGATGTGACTCTTTCAACTGGTGCGATGAAGTCAAACAGACTGAGCAGTCGCTCACTGATTGGACGGTTTGATGCTGGCGTCATCAGCATGACACGGAACCACATTGGGAAAATCGGACTCCGGCGAATGATGCGATTATTTCTCTTCTCTCGAGGCACAAATCGCCCATGAAGAAATGCCTGATTATGAGATGCCTCTGTCATAATAATGACGGGTGGATGAGATGAAAGATGAAATTGACTCGGGAGGGGGGGGTCATCCTCTGCTGTAATATTAGGGGGGAGGGGGGCTGCTTTGTAAATTTAGCTCTACTTTATCTTTTGAATTCATGATTAAAAAACGTATCTGCGCCGTGGTCGGTCTGCTCCACTTTTACACCTCAAACAAACTGCACCAGAGTCTGACCGGAACCGGACCCCGCTCCTCTGGTGGTCTCAGGTCCGGTTCTATGATCCACACCAGACTCTGACCGGAACCGGACCCCGCTCCTCTGGTGGTGTCAGGCCCAACTGCATCAGAGTCTGACTGGAACCTTTCCCACCGGAACCATAAAGACCAGCTCTGATTTGAGCGCTCTGTTGTTGCCTGGTAACAGCAGTGGCTTGACAACCAGCAGGGTCAGGAGGCAACCGCCTGCTCGCGTTTTTGGCGTTCGGCTGTTGTCGGAGGAAACTACTGTGAGCGAGCGGGTTGGCAGGTCGGCGCTCAGGGACAGAACCATTTCTCTGACCTTTTAGATCACGAGGAGACATGGTGAGAACCTGTGTGTGTTTCAGGTTCTCACCAGGTTCCTTTGTCCTCCATCTGAAGTCATCTCAGCTTTACACTGCGAAGTTATTTTTCCTCAGTGTCACATCAGATTTCTGTTCTCCTCTGTCTCAGGCTAAATCGAAGCTTGTCAAGACGAGTTACAGTGGTGGGAGCAGGAACTGAAGAAGATCTGTCTCCACGGTCAACGCCCCCATGAGATTTTGCTATGGCCACTTTGAAAAGACAAGGCGAGAAAAAAAATGCGGCCAACTTTTACGAGCATGAATGTAAAACTTAAAACGAGTCTGAAATTTGAACTAAGGTTAGTGTAGTCACGTCACGGTCTAATCCCATCAATCATCAGCAGAAATGGAGGAAGTCAAATAAAAGAGAAGCAGAAACCGCGATAACCTCTGGCGCCATTTTAACAGGTTAACTCTAGGGCAGATGTGAGCAGATGTGCGGGAGAAACCACAGCTGATGTCAGTCCGGGGGCGTCCAGTCGAGGGCTGACCTCCATGCGACCGTAGCCTTGGCGATTCAGGGCCAGTGCCGCCTCCAAGACCCGTTCAACGCGACTAAAACTCCGGGCTGCTGCTAAAGTCACCTGAGACTGAGCCAATTAAATTCCTCCAGGCCGAACAGCGGCGATGTTAACTGAAGGTTAAACAGCCATTTTCTGCGCCAAGCTGAGCTCAATCAGCTGCCGACAGAACACGAAGCCTTTACATCAGCTGCCACTTTAATCTTCACACATCACGGAAGACTGATGGAGCCTCAGAAATACGGGCCGAAGTGCAGACATTACACCAGAGGACAGTCTTCAATGCTGTGCTAATTTAATATATGAAATGTATCCGTGACAGATTTGTCTGGACATGGTATAAATCATTCGAGAATAAGTGTGTGTGAGTGTGTTACTGAGTCCTTTACCCTGATTCTCTCCTCCTGTAATGTCCTGTAAAGTACGTGTTGTACATAAAAGCTCATCAATCCGTCATCGCCCACCGATGGACCATTCCCTCCGCAGGGGGGTGAACCTCCTGTAATTTAAGGAAGAGCCGTTCTCACGGGTTCCCCTTTTGTTTCCAACACACTCTCCATGTTTTGGCGACAAGCTCCTGGGGCTGAATTTCGCCGCCGCTGCTCGGGAAGCGAAAACCAAACCCAAGGTCAAGTTCTGTCCGGGGGCAGGAAGGCAACAGCTGGTGTGTAACATGGCGAGCGAAACACTAACACAGGACGTGTGTTTAGTTAAGAACTGCTCGGAGAGAGTGTTTCAGTGTACAGGTGATATTCTGACTCATAATATCTGATGAGTGTTTCACTGACAGTTTAATTATATTTCCCAGAAACCTTTGGGTTGGAATTTTTAGAAACATGGTGAAACATTTGCTATAGCGACCAAACGCTGCGTCGCTTCCCAGGATGATACCTGTTTTTTGGACGGTAAGGATGCAGCTGGCTCTGGATCCACGCCCAGGTCAGCGTTGTGGAAACTGGTCTGGAATCAGCTCACACTGGACTCTTCTGTTCGTTTAAGATACCGAAAATCATGCCAAGAAAATCTACGTCAGAGCTGAAACTTCAATCGGTGCAAGTCCACCAAGGCAGAAGCTAGGATCCACTGACGGGTTCCGACAGGTTCCTACGGGTTCCTACGGATTGTTTGGTTCCATCTGTGCATGTTTTCCTGTTATGAGCTACGAGCTGGTAAAGAACCAAAGCACTGGGAGTTAGCGAGCGTCTTCGGAGGAGAAACCTGTGCTTTATATCAAAACATGGAACCACATCGGTGTTAAAACGTTCCAGATCCAGTCGGTCTGATCCATCGCTGTGACCATCTGGTCTTCATTTGATTTTTGTCGCCGGTACTTTAGCGTAATGAGGGGAACAGGAAGCTAATGGACACGACACTGTCGTGGTCGTTACTGCGTCCGTCATCCGTGGCTTTAACGACCACTACTCACGTACGAAGCGACGGAGTAACTTTTTGGCTCAGATGTGGTTTTCTCTCGCCGCCACTGACGCAAACCTTTGCCTGTGCCCCCCTGCCGTTGGCTGAAATTGCTGGATCTGACCCGTCTGATGCTGCAGAGCAGTGCATTGTGGGTATGGGTGAAATCCCACAGCTGACCTGTCCCACTGCCAGTTGCCTGGAGCGACGGACGGAAAAAATCTTGTTTGCCCAGAAGTTCTGTTCAGGTTTTTGTGTGTGTGTGTGTGTGTGTGTGTGTGTGTGTGTGTGTGTGTGTGTGCGTCCATTCATTGTGGGGGCCATGATGAAGAAGGGATTCAGAGCGGTGGATATGTGAGTAGGCTGATGAGCGATTCTCTGAATTACAAATCGGTTTTGGAGTGTTTTACTGATTTATGAAGAGAAACATTTAAGGATTTGGCTGCAGCGAGGACAGAAAGAACCTGCCAAAGGTTCTGTCTCTTTTCCGTCTCCATTTGTTTTTAATGCATTAAACTTCTGCTCTGTTCTTTTTTTTTTTTCATTTTGGCAAAATATATTTTGTCTCCATATTAGTGATGACTTTCCATTTTAATCTGTTCTTTGTGAACTGATCCAGACCTCTCTGTTATTTAAGGTCCGTACTGCTGTGTGTAGCTCGTGACTGTGTTCAGCTCCTTTTGACCATTTTCCAAATTGTCTCTTTAGTTTTTGATTGACGGCTGGGTGCAGCTCAGCTTGATTTAAAAAAAAATAATTTGCAGAGACATGAAATTGTAGACAACCGTCTGACAGTCGATAGTTTTCTTTCAATATATTTTAGCTCTGATGACAACTATGGGTTCTCCAAATCAAAGAGTAATGTTGGGGTTTATATTGACAGATCTGATCATAGGCCGAGAGTAAAAACAGCTATGGTGTTGGATTGGATTATTTATTGCAAACAAGTTAAATAGTTTATTTGCCTTCTGGTGTGTCGAAAAATGTGAGGTGGATATTTCATTTGTGGCATATCTGGGCCTGTGGTTAGCCCAGACATGCTCCCCAGAGGATGAATTCTGATGACTCTGGTGACCTCCTGACCTTTTCTGGCAAAACGTCCACTCAGAAATCTGATATTTCTGAGTGGATGTTGTAGAATTGTGGTAGACTTCCTGATCATGTTCCTGCTTCGTTCCACCATCGCACTCGGGACATGTTATCCGATTGTGTTCGTTTCATGACTAAAGGCCAAATGAAACTCATGGTATCCAGAGGAGGAACCTTCGTCTGGTGGTGGTCTTTCCACTTTTGCACTAAAAATCAGAACCTGCAGGTCAGAGTGTCATGAAACTCACTGATCCCTGGATGACGGACCCTTCAGAGGGTTAACGTGAAGAGATATTCGTATAATTTGATATTATAATTTTAATATAATTTATTTTTTCAAATTTAATGCTCTGTTTAAAGTTAATGTTCGATACTTCTCCATCTTTCTGTTGACGATTATGATTCCGTCCTTTGTCAAACACAACATTTGTTTCCGTCTTCAGAAGAGCCTCATTTCTCCCCGTGGTCTGCGGCGAGTGCAGCCTTCGACCAGATGACAGAATAAAGCTTTTTGTTTTCCTGCGGTTCGGAACATAAAGCTCCGACGGAAGTAACACCTGTGACCTGCAGCTGAGAATCAGCCAGGTGTGGAGCCCGGGATCCACCCGAGATTCATTTATCTCACAGTCTGGGTCGATTTACCGTCGGCTGCCGACTTCGACATCGGCGGAGCCGAGGTTAAAAAAAATTAGACCCTGTAAATCTGTCAGGATCCGAGTCACCGACTGAGACTCTGCCCCATCGATCAGCCACCACTGCTGGACTCCACCAGAGCTTCAGAGCCGCCTGCACATTTACTAATAAAACCAAGAGTTTCCCTCGGGGACTGAAACTAACAATTGTTTTCATTATCGGATTATTATTTTCCTGATAAATCTTCTGCACTAAAAAATTTCAGAAAATTTCCAAACATTTCCAGAGCCCAAGCTGACTCATTCAGATTTGTTCTTTCTGAAAAACAGTCCAAACCTCAGAGATACTTAAATTGCTTTCATGCAAAACTCCAAAAACCAGCAACTGGAAAAACATCTCAAAAGTTTACACAGGTGAACTTTTAGTTGACTGTAAGTTGATTTGAAAAACCAACAAAAATATACAAATCTACTCTTTTTTTGATACCTATACCTATAAATTACCACAATAAGTACTTTTACTTTAACCTTCGAGTATATTATACTGCTTCTACTCGTTGACCTTTACTTCACTAAAATGTTGTTTGCAGAACTTTGCTTTTAGTGTTTTAATTTTCCCCCAGTGTTCTGTTGGAACGTCCTGAAGCGTTGAGAGTTTACAAGCCGGTTCTCAACAGGTCTGGCGGGTCTGGGGCTCATCAGACTCCGTTGAACGCGAGAGACTGTGTAAACGTTGACTTTGACACCATATGTGTCATCGGGAAGGGCTTTGCTTTGCCCGTCGGCGGTTTTACGCCCCGTCAACCTCCGGCGTCTAAATGGGGCGTTTGTGTCATTCTTCAGGGACAGAGGTGAAGTCCTCCTGCCGGGGGGGACAGCGAGACCATCACAGCGTCGGCCTCATCAGGTCATCTCGCCTCAGCGCCGTCAAACACGCAAACAACAGGGTTTGAACCCTCGAAGAGGTGATGAAGTACCCGTGTGATTATTGCACAACTTTTAGTGTTTAGTTTGCTTTAGAAGGAGCAGAACATGAGATTGCTTGGCGTCGTTGAGTTTTCAGTTCAAGGGTATCAGATCCCTTTAGGTTTTTTCAAAAACCTCTGCTCAGGTTGAAGTTGCCTGGAGTTATGCTGGGAATTACCAGACTCCACATATTGATATGAGTGGGTGTGGTGTGTTTCAACCATCATGCTGACTTGCATCAACGGCTCTGTGCAGAAAATGAATTGTATTCCTGCAGAGTTAGTGTCTTCAGGGTTTAAAAAAAATATTGTTCCTGGACAAAATATGGGCAAGATGTAACACCTAATCAAACCGTTATATTGCCTTAAAAGTAGATTTTAAAATCCCAACCTTAACTAGAAGGGCAGCCAGTTGAGTGCAGAACTCCACCAAGACCGATTTCAAACAACATACACCAGAACTCAGAGAACCATCCAGATCTGGCCCAAGGTTTAATGGGTTCTCCCCTGGCCCCTGATCCATCTCTCCACCGAGTTCAGTGCAGATAGGCTCAGTAGTTTTAGCAGGATCCTGCTGCAGAACGGACACGTGTGAAAAGCAAACCACCTCGCGAGGTAAAAAATAGTTTCATTGTTTGCTACTGCGAGGAAACTCTGTTTAACAGAAGCGTACATTGGTTTTTTGTTTTTTTTGTTTTTATTACTACAACTGGTATTTTTATAGTCAAAGTGGTTGGCGACTAGTTGTACATGTTGAAATTCAGAGGCTGGTAAACGTCACAGATCAGCTCATGCAGCTTTTACATGACCACATGGTCTCTGTAAAGGAAGCAGATCGAGAGGAAGGACTGTGCCGCAGACGGTCGTGCAGTTGTCACGCATCTGGAGTCCGGATCTCTAGTCCCACGGCCACAAATTTTGCATGAGGTCATAAAAGCATAAATGAACCAAGCTGACAAGCCCCCAGATTGAGGGGAAATGCGGAGGCACAAAGACACAGAATCAGGTTTGGATGAACCCCGCTCTTCTCCCTCTTATATCCCTGTAAAAGGACCAAACCAGGCAGCATTAAAAACAGAGCAAGGCCATAAAAAATGTAGCGTCAGGCCATAAATAGGCAGAGGACTGCCAGAGACATGCAGGGACAGGGCTAGACCGTGCAACACATCAGCTCCTAGACCATAAATAGTCAGAGGATCACCAGAAACCTACAGATTTGTGCTCCAGAAGAAACCATGTAAGCCAAGAGAATCTTCAGCGTCCACAGTGAGAACATAAAGACCAGAGTCAGAGCCGCCTGGCTGCACGGTGACAATGCTGGAAGGGCCCCAGATTTGTCTGACATAAGAATAAGTCGGTGAATTACAAAAACCAAAACCATTTGGTGGGGGTTGCTTGGCCGATCTAGGATTCATAACGCTGAGGCTGAAATGAATTCATTTAAATGGAATTACAGAGATCAGTAGATTCCCTGTTGAAGCCAGAGTAAGTTCTTGCAGACGTGCTTTCACGTAGACCTCAGCCTCGAGGGCTCCGATTCACCGCCACTTCCAGATGTGACGGCGCTGACCTGGAAAGAACTGGGAGAATCTCACACTCCTCGACAGGGAGAATCCTTCCCGCTGACTGTGTCCCACCGTCCAGTGTTAGATCGGCCTTCTCTGCTACTGCATAAACTGCATGGTACAAACCTGTTCCTTAGTAGGGTTCCTTTTTCAGAAAGGTTGGTTCTCTAGCTTCCCCTGTTACGTTCTGCCTCAGCCACTAAGATCAGCCCCCCCCCCGAAACAATGAAAAGTACCTCATGCTTTTAGATGTCTTATTTATCAATATCTTTCAGAAGCCTTATTCGCTTGAAACGTGAATAAGACATATGCAGATACAGTTAGACTTGATAGGGAATTTTACATTATAGTGTAACTCTGTTTGATGTTGTATTATTGACATTGGGGCAACAGGGGGGCAATGGGGGGCAGCAGAGGGAAGACTCCTCTTTGATGTGTGTTTCCTAATATTCCTTAGTCCCTTTCAGTTACTGGATTGATGGATGAACGGATGATGGATGGATGAACAGATGACAGAAGGATGGATGGACTGATGATGAATGGATGGTTTGAGGGGGCATACGGAGGAAGGAGAGCTTTGTTTGTGCTGAAACCAATAAACAAGATAATTGTTGTTTTATCTATAAGTTGTCACAGCAATAGAAACTGATTTAATGTAGAATATGGACAGAAAAGCCTGAGATGAAGTGGAGTCAGTCGACGAATCGTCCAAACCAAAGAGCGGAGTCTGTGCGACCTCTCCGTCGACACGGATGGGAAGACTCAGAGCAAGACGCCGTATGTTTCCATGCTGAAATCTCGTGTGGAGCAGCTTCCAGCTCGGATCTCAGGACCAATGAGCACCGCACACAGTTTCCCAAGAGTGTATTTTTATCTCTGTCCCATGACATCGCTCCTACACAGTGAACATAGAAACATTCGTGCTGAGAGTCTCTCTGGCGTTTGACCGCGCACCACAATGACCCAACTGCTGTAAAACCCAAGCTCTAATAAACCGGAATTTTCCTTTACGACCATTTGATGATCGTTTAATTTAAGCCTATCCCACCAGAATTTTCAAATCCTTCATTTTTAATCCAAATACAAATGATCCGTGACTCGCAGCATTTTTTCAGCACAGCTTTCTGCCAGTTTTCCATTAGATTTATAATGGCACTTTTTGGACCCCCCCCCCCCCCCGCCACACACACACACTGAATCAATGAACCAATCAGAGATCTGGAACCAGAATAGCTGCAGACCGGACCATGTCTTTGCTGATCTGAACGCGCTCTCTGGGCTGTACATGGTTCACTTCCCAAGAAGGTTCCTGCTATAACTTCCTCAGGCCTCGTCTGTGGCCACGGGAGCAAGGAAGAGGAAGAGAGAGAGTGTTATCTCATCACATTCCACATGTTGTTCTAATTAGAGATACCGGTCCCCATTTCTCAGGCAGAACTCAGGTCCAGATCAAGCATATTGTCCTTAATGAGAACTCGTAAATTCTGAGGCATAGCTGGCTCATTTCTAAACAATAAACCTGCTGGTTTAATTTATGCTCGTGGCCTCAAAGCTTCTTTCTCTGCCTCCCTCTGCAATTATTTCCGACCTGAGATTTCTCTCTTTTTTAACAGGATTCATTGCTCGTATGAAAATCCAAACACAAAGCTAACCTTTCACTCAACCCCTCGTTGTTTACTGGCCACAAGGCGTCAAGTGCCTGAGTGAAATAAACTCTCATCACACTCACTGGGTAATCCGTTAATTCAAAGGCAGGTTGAAAGGATGGAGGGTGGAGGGGGGGCTTGCGGGGGGGCAGAGGACTGACAGACTTCAATCCATCTCAGTACAACACCTGAGGCCGTTGAGACGAGCCCCAACCACGGAGCAGTAATCCGATAACTCGCGGCACAGGCGGCGGCACCTCCCCATCAGGCATTGAGAACAAAAGACGAAGCGTGCAGCGAGACCTTCATGCAGCAGCAACGCATCTGTCCTGCATTACCGCTGTCTGAGGAGCCAAATTAGCTTCTGACAGCTCAGAACCTCTTGCTGATCTCAGCCATCATGTTCCTGGAACTGTTCACCGAACCTCCGGGACAGGAAAAAATCCGGAGAACAATTCAAACGGCCGGATGGATGGAGCAGAAGTGTAGCGTCAGGCCAAACACGCACTGTTTGTTGACATTGGATCTCTGCGTTTATATGGGAATTCATCAGTTTCCACTTTGGATCTGTCACAGGCTTAAGATCACAGCCTGTGTGATGAAAAAAGGGATTTCTCTCTGATTCTCTGTGTAAGTTTGATTAAATGGTTACAACAACAACAGTGTTTGTATCCTGCACATTTTTCATCCTGACGCTGAAATGTCCCCAATGTTTGTTTGGGGAATGAAAAAAAAAGGTAAAAATGAGGAGAAAACATTTCCAGACCAAAGCAACAGAGCTGGATTTCTACTCTTTAAAGGGTTTTGCCACAGCAATAGTGGCGACAGAGATACGCTCTGAGGACTTCAGAAGACTTCAGGGTCTGTGATCGGTCAGCTGGCATCTTCTCCTGCATGTTCCCGCTGCCGGAGCAAAGCGCTGTCAGTGGAGAACAAAGCGTTCACACTGGGGAACCCTCCGTTCTCCACAGTCGCCACGGAGCACGAGACTGCGAGGGAGCTGAGGAAGCCGAGGAAGCCGAGGAAGCAGAGGGGAGTAATGTGCAGAAAGCGGCTGAGTGGTTGTTTGGAGGAACAAGAGAAAGGGAGGAGGGCATCTCGTTATCTTTGATTTTTACCCACAGTGCACCAGTCAGTGCTGCAGCGGATAAGACAGCAGGCCATTAAGAGCCATTGACCTGTGGCCGTTTATCTCCGGCCGCCCGCCCGTTTACTGGCCAGATCCGTGGAAACGGCGGATGAGAGCCGCAGTTCCAGACCACAAACATTCCAAAGAGAGTCTTTAAATCTGAGGACAGGGGATAGACGAGGACACGACAAGACAGACCAGGACTGAGGCCTCTGCATGTTTTTGTTCGATTAACCACAACCACTTCACATTCACAGCCACTTTTCCAAATCCTCCATCAGCTCTCTGACTACTTTCCTTCCTTCTGGATGTCATCTGGTTCTAAATCATTTCTGTGGCAATAAACTTCAAGGACTTGAAATTTGCTGCAGAAAGAAAATCTATCACAATGAAAAATCTTTTTTTTTTGGTGGTGATCCATTCAAGGACACAATAATGCCAGATAATTGATAGTAGGGGGTTTCACAGTTTAGCACAACATTTTTTTTCCATTCAATACCAGGGCCAGAATGCAGATAGTGCCCAGAACGTGATCTAATGGGAAAAATGTATTTTATCTTTAGGTATTGGTCCGCACCTCGTCTAACTAAAAAAAAAAAATAAAAAAGAACGCTGACATTGGAGAATTCTGCAAAACCTCAGAAAACTTCAATGCCAACTTTTTAATATGCATTTACAATAAAGATACACAGAAACTAACATATGGTCACTGCTTGGACACAATTATTACAGCCATAAGACATCAACACCATACATGTACACACACACACACACACACACACACACACACACACACAAGCACACACACACACACACACACACACATCTTCCATCTGTAGGAGTTGGCAATATAACCATGAACTGTTTTTCAATGAATTTACAAAACACATCTCTTAAGCCATCATGAACTGGTTGTATGTCAAACTACATGTCAATACGGAGCATGAAGGTTTATCATGTGTGTATTTACCCCCTTATTATCTCTAACTGTGTTAAAAGCACCATACACAGTCTGGGACCATCCCGGGGGGGTGTTACCAGGGGGGCTTAGGAGAGGCTTTTCTCAGATCTGGCTCTCTGCCACTGGATGGTTATCTGATGTAAGCAGCAGAGGGCCAATCACGAGTAATGTCTTTGTCTTTGTTGGAGTCCTGCAAATGCTGAAACCTGTCGACCTCTGACCTCTGACCCCTGACCCCTGTAAGGCATCGTCTCCTGTATATTTTACATTATATGTATTTATTCCCCAACCCCTCAGTGCTTTTTTGTACCGTTTCCACAGTGCGTTAGTTTCACATTTCCACAAAAAATGTCAGGCTGAATTTCGGGGACATCCTTCTAATATGATGCAAACTGAACCTGAATGAGGTTCAGTGTAAACATCATCATATCAGGAGGAACTGGATTTTAAGTTATGCTTGTGAGAACCTAGGTTCATTGTATTACTTTTCATTTAGTCATCATTTGTCAGCTCTCGTCCTTTAACTAAGGTGTAACAGTTGATCGCCGATAAGCTGATTGCTTGACTCACCAGTCTCTGCAGGATCCTCTTGCTCTTGTCGTCGGTGCAGTAGTCGGACATGATGCTCCTGTGGACCAGGACCAGGCCATTCAGGAACAACCAGGAGCCGAACCAGAGCAGAGCAAACACCAGGGTCCCCCGACGGGACCACAGCCGGAGGCCCAGCCACCGGAGAAGGCACAGCCGGCCGCCGCGACCTCCTCCGCCTGACACCAGTCCCCCAGGAAGCATGGTGGCCTCGGTTGGCAACTGCACAACCTCCACTTGGAACAAAAAGTGTCTGGCGTCTTCTGAATAGCTGCTGAATACTCTGCTGAAAAGTGGTCCAACTAGAGACGGAAGCTGCAGAGCTGCAGATCCGGAAACACGGGGTGTAGAAACAACACTTTGGACTAAACAAAAAAAATAAACGGGAAGCTTCAAGGGAAGTTGAGTTGGACTTTGTTAGAAATGTTTTAAGTTTTCCAGAAAGAAAACGCACGTATGAGCTCACTTTATAACACGGATATTGTTCATTCATTCATTCATTCATTCTCTATGTTTGATTAAAAAATACAGAGGGGTGAGTTTCTTTTAAAAGGTAACGAATTCCACCATCAGAATATCTTGCCGCACAAGTTCGGAACCGGGTTTTCGTTGGGCCGTCGTGCCATCATTTGTCACATGGTCCCCCGCAGTCATTTAAGGTGGAAATAAACAATCACCGATGAAATCCGAGGTCCAAAAATATGTGTTCAATCATGAAAAGTATCCGTGTCATCAAGGCTGTTTCCTCTGTTTCCCTTACACTTTGTGATATTGTCATTTAAAACTCAGTTATTTGGACAATAAGGACTCGGCCGATGACCGTGTCCTCAAAAATCAAGGAAAAGTCCAAATAGTTTAGACAGAAGAGGAATCATCCAATCAGAGAGACCCGTTCCAGACCCCAAGAGTCGGCGGGTCTGACCTCGGGCTCGGCTCGGCAGCGTTCCCATGAGAAATATTTGGAAATTTTGTTTTTTTTTCATGCCAAGATTCTGTTTTCATATATTTTGATTTATTTTCCTCAGGGCAAGTCAACAAATGTTGAGCAACAGGAAGAACCTGAGAGGCCACCGAGTCGCCATCGCACCGTGTCGTTGAGGGACTCAGGGCCCGTCCGCAGATCGGCGTGGCATCTGGACACACACACACACACGCAAAGAAACATGAGAATACACACAACTTTAAACACAAACTCTAATAGTTTCTCTAAGTCTGTATTTCCTGGGAAATTTCACACAGCATGCACACACACCTTTACACACTCGCACAGATCTTTGTCCCTGCAGATCCCTCCGATGTCGTCATCCGTCGCGTCACCACCACCGAGCTCAGAGGAAAATCTACAGTCAACAGAGACCCGCTCCTCAAAAGGTCTGACAGAGGAAAGTCTTCCAACAGGAAAAAGGAAGATGGAAATGTCCAAAAACGAATAACCTTCAGAGATTGAGCTCTGTGGCGCTGGAGTCTCTTGACGAGCGTCTTAAAAGAAAAACAGATGCAAGGAAGTTTCCCCTGAAGTCAGAAAATAGAAAAAATACTTTGTTGATGTCAGCTCTGATCTCTAACAAAAAAAAGGAAAAAAATGTCCTTGATGTTCGACCAAGATCTGTGACAAGAGAAAGAGAGCGTCAGTGTTTCAGACCTGCACTGTTTCAGATGGACGTTTCAGCCTTTCACAAACAATCAAAACTGCTTTTATTCATCAGGGATTTTACCTGAAAGAAGAACAACGACTAGAACACAGAGAAACTTTGGTCATCAAAGTTGCTTTCATAAACTTTCCAAACTCTTTTTTTTCAAATTTTTTTAACATCAACTCAAGCTTTAAAATTTTGTAAATCATATTTTTTCTTTTTCCCTGCGGAGCTGTGGGGAACAACGACATCTGACTCTTACTGTTTTCTCTCAGAAAGCGTCTCCACAGACAGACTTCAGTTTTGTGGAGTTTCACAATTAATAAAACCCTTTTTTCCCTAAAGTTCATGAAGGGTTCAGGTGAGAGGAGCTGCTCCGAAAGCTGAAACCCGTTTCCTCCTCCGACGTGTTTGTTGAAAAAAGCTAATTATCTTTTCCTCTCACAGGGTCATTGGAAGGTTTCTCAAATTGGGATCTAAGCTTGTAGACTTTAAAAGGAATCTGGTCAATCAGGCGTCTCGGTTTCATCTGTTTCCTGTTCTAATTATCTGAGAAAAAAACACCTTCGCTCTCAGAACAAAGGAGATGTTTTAGTCTTTTCAGTCCCGGTTTTCTATCCGGCAGCAGCTTCGGGAAACTTTTGCTGAGCCATTCAAAAACTCTGCCATCCAATTATTTAGCCCTTGTTACCATTCCCTGATGCGGTCGGGGTTCCTCTCGCTTGAGCCTCCAGACCATGAGCTGAGAAAAAAAAGAAAACCACAGCTACCGCAACAGATGCTTGCCGGAAATCAGCAGACCTCGACGTTATCTCCTGGAGCGCAGGCGATGTTCCGTCGTCGAGGGGAAAGCAGGAGATGGTCGGTCATCACCCGATTCCTAAGATATCAGTGTTTGTTCCTCGTTGATGGGAATGAGGGTGGCGAAGAGGCGACAGCTGCTAAAGCTGTTTTCTAACTGCCCCCGCGAGAAAAACCCAGATATTAGCTGCTATTGATAATGATCTTATAGGTTTGGTCCCTACAGTATGTGAAGTCTGCACGTGACCAAATGTACAGAAGTGTAAGACCACGAGCGGGTCTGCAGTTGGCCCCTTTGCTGAGTAGAAAATTCATTCGGTTCGTTCCTTTGTAGTCAGGTACGTTTTTTCATAACAGATGAAGTTGCTGCAGGGCAAAAGCAAGAAGGAGCAAAAATCCAAATTATGCTTCAACTGCTGATGAGTATAAATCTGAATTTACTCCTCCTCCTGCAGGAAATCACCGGGATTAGAATCAGATCAAACAGAAGCTAATCTCAGTCCCCCAGACGCAAAGTGTGCCGAACTCCAAAATCCCCAAACGACCCCCCCAGGATCTCCTCCTACTGAGGAAGAGCACCGGGCAGCTTGCTTCACTCACCGAGTCTGTTAAGTGGCTCCTGAGGAAACTGAGGCCAAATACTGCAGTCGGCTCCTCGATGTCCTCTCTTACCTTCTCACAGATTTACAGCCGAGAGTCCTCAGGGTCCTTGAGCCGCAGCTTAGAGCCGCTGTGCATCTCTTAATAAGCAAAGACGGGCCGGCAGAGTCCAGCGAGCCGCCACAGTCGATTCCCCCCAGTCTTAGGGGGGATTGAGCAGTTAGTTTCAGGGGCCTCGTGGGATGCTGGAGGGACGGAGATCCAAAGGCTTAAAGAAGTAAAAACCAGAAGTTTTGTAATCCAGTCGACGGGTCCGACGGGGGTCTGTTAAAGTCCTCGATCCTCTTCTGAAACAGAAACAAACATTAAAAAACCCCAACAGTCGAATGAACTCTCCACCAGCCAGAGGATTAGCGTACTGCTTCCGTCTAATGTGAAAAAAGTAAAAAAAGTAAAAATCTAAAGGGACTTTGTGATCCTATACCCATCAGGTTCTTCAAGGTTCTGGATGCAGTTAAGGAAAGATGTGACAAAATGGGAAATTTCCCTGCTTCCATGTGTCGGTGGAACCTTTCTCTTGGATCATAAAATCGAAACGTCTTTAAATGGATGTCCTAAAACTCCAAACCCAGGATTTACTCAAACTTGTGGCTCTGCATGAAATAATCTGAGATTGCTCTTGGCAGCATGAATTCAGACTTCTGACTCCACAAACACAACTGAGACAGTTTAGCAGGTTGTCGGGACTAAAGTTCAGATGGTAAAACAGTTTGTAGTCCTGCTGCTTGTGGGTACTTTGGTTAATAAGGGAATTTTTCCTCGAAACCCACCTCTTTTTCCTTGAGGTGATGATTAACTCCAAAACCGGGATTTAACTCAGCGGCAGTTACCGAAATAAAGTGTATGCAAAGGCTGACGGGACTAAATTGTCTCTCTCCTTCGAGGTGGCGAACAACTCAGAATGAAATCACTCAAAGGATTTTTGACAGGTTCTCCACAAAGTCCAGATTTCTAAACTTGTCTTCATCCGCTGTGGATTAAAAAAAAAAAAAGGTAAAACTGTTTGTGGTCCTTCGGATCATGGGTCCTTTGGGTGCCAGGAACAATCAGACATATAACAGGGTCAAACCTTCCCTGAATGAACTGAGGGATGAAAACTGAACTTCTCCGTTTGTGACGAATCAAGCTTCGGACCGTGTGGGATCCCGTCGCCTGCCGGTCCTTCAGGATTCTGCTGTGATCAAAAGTCCAAACACCCTGGAACCTGACGCCGTTGGCGGCCGGAGCAGCAGGTCTCAGTCCGTTGAGATGCTCCGGAGGAGAAACTGTGAGACTTTTCCACGGGCTGAGGATCAGAGCTGCCGCCGACCCTGCTGTGAGCCCTGAGTCTGGACTGTCAGGCGGCCCCGGCGGCTCCGGCAGGCGTCTGGTGTTTCAGCGGCTCTGGTGTGTCCTCACACTTCTGCGGCTGCTGCCTCGCTCGCTCTCCCTCTCCCTCCCTCGCTCTCTCTCTCTCTCTCTCTCCGTCTGACGCTCCACACCGCCTGGCTGGAACAGAGCGAGCGTGTGTGTGTGTGTTTATGTGTGTGAAAGAGTGTGTGTTGCGCTGAGCCTGGTTCGCTCAGCCCAGCTCCTCTTCCTTCCTCCCTTCACTCTGCTGCACTCCCGGCTTTTTCCTTTCTCTTTCCTTACTTACCCACTCTGTGTGAGAGTGTGTGAGTGTGTGTGTGTCCGTGTGAGTGTGTGTGTGTGTTTTTCTCCTTGGGGGAAAACGGAGGCGGCTCCTCTGGCGTCCCTCCTCTAAAGCTTGAGAGAACCCCCCCCACCGCCACCACCCTCCTCCCCTTTACCCTCTCCTCACCCCTCTCCTATATCTACATGCTACTGTACCTCTCTCGCTCTCTCACTCTCACTCTCTGTCGCCACCCCCCCCACTCCTCCCCCTTCTCCCCCCTCTTTACCCCGTTACCACGGCAGCAAGTCTCTGCTAAGGTTCAATCCCCACATGCAGCTTCACTGAGCCTCACCAAATTAAAGCCCCCCATTTATCTCACTTTCCAATTCTTCCCTCTTTCCCTGCTTCCTCTACCCCCCCACCTCACTTACTCCAGTGAAAACAGCTCAGAGGCCAGTGGCATGTTGGTAACTGCCCTATCTGTAAAAATGCCAATAAAGTTCTGCAAACATAGAGAAAGAGCAGGATCTGTGGGGGCTGCTCGATGTGGAGTTTGGTGTCCTAGGGGCTGAGTGAAGACACCGAGGACACTGAGGACACGCTGCTAATTAACGTGCTTGATGCAATAATTAAAGCTGTATTTAAAGATTTGTGGCCACTAGAGGGCAGAAGAACATTGTGACAAAGTGAAAACGTAACCTCAGACTTTTGGGCCAGAAGGAGGAAAATGTTTAATTCGACCTCCCACCGACGTTTGCGACGGTGAAGATACGGGAATATCCAGGCTCAGGACAGAGAACGTCAGTGTTTCACTTCACACGCTTGGACCAGGACGTTTCCTGTGTTCAGACAAACTGTCCTGAGTTAAACAGAGCTTTGACGGCTGGTTCAGACATGAGTGTAAAACCCAGGCTGTCAGGAGGCCGAGGTCACCGCTAATCAGTTGGAGAAACGGACTTTAGAACAGAGAGCTGGTGAGTTTTATGAGGAATAAGTCAAGCAAGGATGATGTGATTTACTGTGCTGCTATGCTCGCAAACTTAAATGTGACTTGTAGTGTTTGTGTAACAGCAAAATAATGTTGTTTGTATTGTTTATTTTTTACCATTTTCTTACAATAGTGAAGTCAATTCGTGTCAGAAAAAACAAGACTCACCGCCCACCGCAGATCTGGTCTCTGAGTCCACCTGATGGATCCAAGTCAGGTGCTGCCTCTTCTTATAGCTCTGGTTTCGGTCTCCGCCGGCTTCCTGCCATCTGCAGGGAGGGGTGACCCCCCTCCCACCGTGGCTGGATGGGTGAAGACATCAGTAACACATCCAGGGACTGGCTCACAAACTGGATCCTCAGTTTACTTTCTCTGAGCAGCAGTAAAACCCTCAGCTTAGTAAAAATGATATAAAATGAAGAAAAACTGGATTGTTTGCCAATTTTTTAAAGGCGCAACCATCAAATGTTTGGTATTTGTCTTGATCTTTACTTAAAACTTTTGGACATTAAATCTCTACCTGAAGAAAATGCTTTCTCCAGAGATTTCAACCAAGTCTAGCAGACATCTTCAGTGGATGAAACTACAGTGGGAATTCAGACCCATCCAGCCGGTTACAAGAGAAATGAGACCTCCTCTGAATGCACTTTAATTAATTTGAAGTCTCTCGTGTCTCGACACATGGAAAACAGAATCCAGTCCAGTTCTTCTGAAGGTTGCACAGTGGCTCAAGTTATTCTTTTAATCTTCGTTGAGTAAACACAGGAAACTCGGCGTTGAGCAAAGTCTTTAATCAGCTGTTATGGTCCCGGTAGCGATGGATTAAAGCCGGTACAGGCCCAGGGCTTAGCCAGCGTCCCATGGCAAATACAGCAGCCTCCCCCAGAGTGTGTGTGACCCTTGTATGGGAGCACTCCGTCTGCTTGGTGCTGTGGTCCTGTGGCCTCCCCAAACTAAATAGGAAAATGAAATTAAAGTTGGTCACAAAAAAAAGAACAACACAAGGGGTTGGCAGATGATTGATGGAAAGGATGACAGAAAGGATGAACAAGAAAAGCTTGTTTGCAACACAAAGTAAAATATGTGAGGGAGACTTTTCTTTGTAGTTTTTCTTGTGAGACACCGGATAGTTTCGCCTTTTCTGGAACTAGAAATGGTTCAAGTGATGCACTTGGAATTTTTGTTGGATCTGCTCGCAGCCACTCGTAGACGCAAACCAAAAATGTCAGGAAGCCGACGACGGAGAGGGGCCGAGTCATACGATCCTCGCCTCCACGCTCCTCATTCTTCAGTCTCGACCGCACATGGTTCGACTTGAAGTAAATACACTCCTCTCCAGGGAAGGTACAACGCCATCCAAAATACACGTGGGATAAAGCCAGGTGCAGAAACCTGAGCGGCAAGAAAACCCGTGTGTGAGGCCAAGACCGATCAAAACTGCCGGACGGAGGAGAGAACCCTTAAGAACTCTCTTAAAAAACCACCGGCGGTTCTCCTGCCCCAGGGCCCAACGGCCTCCCTGTATATTCACGCCTCCTCCTTGTCCCTGTAGCTGCCAATTAAAGCGCCTGTCGCGCGGTGAACTCGTCCCCTTAACATTATCCTCTCATCGGAGCCCATGCGCTCTGGCCGACCACTTATCACAGCCTCCTCGTTAGCCGCCGCCAATTATCTGAGGTCGCTCCTTAGGGGCAGCTACTTATCTCACAGGTATTTTAATTGACTAAAACACTTTCTCCAAAGTTGCTGGCTTAGCAGATGTCTCCCGGATTTTCACCTTCATGTTTCCCTAAGTTTAGTTCGAGGTGAATTTGTTTTGCTGGAGAGATGAAACCAGGAGCTGCTTGTGCTGCATATATCAGGGGGGAGGTGGAATTACTTGTCGGAACACAAGCGTGCATTTGCATTGGAGGTAGCTGCACACACACTCACACACACACACACTTCACCTCCTCCTCCTTGAGGCGTCGGCTGAATGCACCAGTACGTAAAAGTCTGAGTAGTTTTTGTGCAGAGTTGAGTTACCTGCAGTGAAATGTCTGATCAGTCAGTTAACTTCACTGGAGACACACAGCTGTGTTGCAGCGCCCCCTAGTGGCCGTACATGACACTTCATGAAACCATGACATCAGGAGAGGATGAGGAAGGTGTGGGCGAAGACCAGGTTTATAAATCAAGGGAAACACTCAGGTTTATTTTATGGATTTTATTTGTATCTGCAGTCGACTCGTGGTAGTGATTCGAATGCTTTGGTTTTGTGGTGTGTGATTTCAGTTGCACATGGAGTTTTTTACTGAGAGCGTCCAGGATTCGCAGGAGACTAATCTTAAAAAGAGATGGGGCCAAAATATCCTGATTATTAATCACTAACAAAACTGTAACCCCCGATGTGTAAAACAGGCATTTGTTATAAATCAGAGAAAACCCTGATTGTTTCAGTGTGATGTAACTTCATTTTAGTTTGAGATTTATGTGACGTATCTCAGATTGATGACTAAACATGGTTTACTCACCTCCATCTGTAATATCCCCTTTGAAATATAATTTCTTCTCCTTAAAGAAAAATCACACCCTTGAAAAACTGCAGCATGAAAACACCATAATATCGGTTAGATTTGAATGCATTTATTATAATCAAATACTGTAAATGGCTGTAACTACTGAAGTGGCTCCGGTGTTTCCAGCTTTGACCATCAGAGGTCATGATGACTCAATGTTCTCCAGCAGCAATGAGCTTTAACACTTTAATGAGCTTTGAAGAGCTTTAACGAGCTTTAATACGCCTTAATGAGCCTCAACGAGCCTTAACGAGCTTTAGCAAGCCTTAACGAGCATTGGCGAGTCTTTTTATTTGTCGGTTGGTTCCCATTCTGAGCGAGAAACATTAAAAAAACGACACACACCACTCAGTTTTCACATCCATGCGGACAACACTCCTCCTTCACTGATCCCAAAGCAGGACTCTCTGACCGCCTCTAGTACTTATTGTAGAAATATTGAACAGAACCACTGATCCTGGATCAACGCTGCTGCTTTTCACACATCTTCAAAACATTTTCACAAAATCAAAAAACAATAATGTTGTAGGATTTTTTTAGATTTGCTGGTTTTGGTTTTGTTTTGTTTTGTTTTTTCAGCTGTTGACCCGCCTCTGCCTCTAGCTGATTGGGCTGAGGTTGTCTTCCTGCTCTCTGATTGGCTCATCAAACTTCTGCTCTGCATCCCAGGTCCTGTTGGAGAGACGACAGTAAAACATTTAGGTTTAATCTGTCCTGTCAGTCACTCTGTGACTGGACTGTTTGATATTGTTACTGATGAATCAACATGTGAGAACCATTCTATTAGTGTCCGTCCTTTATAAACTGTTATAAACCTTTGATTTTCTAACCCACTCATTCTATGTTCTTCGCAGTATTTAGACCCCTAGAGGGTTTTCACACTTTACAGTGTAGTTGATTTGTATGTAACTGTAGATTATTGCCATTATGCCTAACTGCACTCAATAACCCACAAACGGGTTTTTTAGAAATTTCTGCAAATTTATTAAATAACAAAAACCCCCATAGCACGATTCGGCCATCATGCTCCACCGTCGGGACGGTATCATCCAGGCGATGGCCGGTGCCGGTTTTCACCAGACGTAGTGTTCTGGTTCAGTTTTAGTCTAATCAGACCAGATGCTTTAAATGTGGTTTGATAAAGTCCAGACAGGCTTTCAGCTGCCCCTCTACCACAAAGACCTGACTGACGGAGAACCACTGAGATGGTTTTTCCTTCCAGCAGGTTCTCTGATCTCTGCAGACCTCTGAGGGTCTGTTGGAGGGATCGTTGGGATCTTGATCGCCTATTCTGGTTGTCCAGATGTCCAGCTCCAGGGCGAGTCCTGGTGGTTCCAGATTTCTTCCATCTCACACGGATGGAGGCCGCTGATCTCCTGGGAACACTCAGGGCTTTAGAACTGGTTTTTGACCCTCACCCTGATCTAGACCTCATTACAGTTTAATCTCAGAGGTCCACAGAAACGTCCTTGGACCTCATGTCTCGGTCTTGGTCTTGACAGAGTGAATTGTGGGACCTTATCCACACAGGTGTGTGTCGTTCTAAACTCATTCCAGTCGGTCCGGTTCAGCGCAGGTGGACTCCAGTCCGGTTCTAGACTCATTTCAAGGACAATTAGAGAAAACAGGATCCGCTGACCAGTCCAGAGCCACAGCAAAGCGTCTGAAAACTTTAGTAAACCAAATTTTAGTTTTTGATTTTTGATAAACCGGCAAAAGAATGATAAAATTATTGTAAAATTAAATCTACAACAAAATAGATGTGCAAAAGCTAAAGGGTTCTGAAGACTTTCTGAAGTCACTCTAATTGCACAGGATCAAAAAGTACATTATAAGAAAAACTGGCAAAAAAACAGCAGAAAATGAAAAAACCCAAGTAGAGGATGAGTACTTCAACATTGTACCTGTGTGCTCTACATGAGCAAATGATCTTAGTGACTTTGCACGTTGTTTTACAAAAAAAGATGAAAAACACACACACACACACACACACGTCTGCACAAAAGCCATCGCTGACATAAACCCCTGGTTAACCTCAGACCCCATAAATCTGACCTAGAACCTAGAACCAAGTCTTAACCCTTAAACGGACCCTCAGCGAAGTCAGGACCAGACAAAAACGGTGTCAGATGTATTAAACACAGTACGGATGTTTCGAGGTGTGATGCCCAGTGGATGACCACTACGGGTTGGTCGCCGCACCGCAGTCTGCTGAATACCCAGCACAAAGAGCCCCAGACGGAGAATAGATCCACAGACATCAGCGCCGGCCGGCAGACATGAGCCAAGCGTTTTTGTCTTTGACGGCGACCGCCGCTGCCGCCGCTCCCCTTATAATCCACAACACAAACAGAACTGCTGGGGAATCAACTCTCACACGAGGGAGATTAGCAGGCCATTGACGGGCTGATTCTCTCCCTGTCTGATGTGGTGTTTTGTCAGTGCAGCTGAGTTCACGTCCCGAAAGGGTTCGGCAGCCGCGACCGACTTCTGCTGTTTACAGTTTATTTAAGGCATTCAGCTGACTCTGGACACTTTTTTTTAACACCTGGCTTTGAGGCGTATGAACATTTTATTTACTACAAATCCGCTTATCCTGTTCTAACAAAAGGAATTACACTTTCCTCGACACATTACCCAACTATTTTGTCTCAATACAAAGCAGCTGCATAGTTTTATCATCTAAATAAGACATTTAGACAATAAAATTGTTGTCTAATATAGGAATTCACTGATCAGTTAATAAGAAAAAAGGTTACAATTCTCATCAAACATGAAATACCCACCAACAGCTTTCAACATTTAATATTAAAGATACATTTATTACTGAGATTCAATACCCAGCCCTAAACCAATCCTATTTTTCTCTGTCAAATATGAACAAACTTAAGCAGACTATGTTGAACCAGGCTGCCATCATTTTTTTCAAATACAAGAACAAATCCATGAGCAAAACCTCAAGAGGTCTGTTCACCCAAAGAACCGGAAATTTGATTTTAAATATGTGATAGTTAAAAATACTGTGAGCCTGTAGAAATGAAATAAAAATCACCTCCAGCAAATTCAGGGGAAGACGCTTCAAAATGTCATGGAAAATACAAAAATTAGACCATTAAATCTAAGTTGGACACTATGATTTAAACCTAACCTTTAGATTTTGTAGACCTGATATCAATAGAATATTTAAGCTTTTATCCATTATATACAGTGTGACTTCCATTGTATATACAGTAGCTGCAAAGGGTCTTGATCTTTACACATGAAAACATTTCCTAACATGCGGTTAAGTACTGGACAGATTAAAATATTGACCCGATGATGGCGCTAGATGGGAAGTCAGGGGACCACCAGTCATCGAGCTTCATCCTCTGAGGGTCATGAATGGCCAAGACCGTTCATTTAGTATTTGTAGAGATATTTCAATCTGGACCAAAATGTGGCCCAACGGACCATCAGATCTCTGAACCTGCGATCGTTCTGTCGGACAACTAGCGTGGCTAAAAAAAACTGTTCTGTCACTAAAGTGATGGTTGTAACTTGATAAACCGCCAGGATAATAAAACAGAAAGAAACGCCTGAGCAAAGCGCAAAAGAATTGATGTGTAACAGGAATATACGGCTGCGGGGACACGTCCGGTACTACACAACATACAGCACGGATCAAAAACACAAAGACACAGTAGACATGCAACACCTGAAGGCCTTGAAAGAAGCTTTTATTTGGACCTCTCTTCAGCCACCCACAACGTGCTCACATATACAAAAGTCACAGTCTGCAAACAACAAACACACTCCAACACGGTACAGTACAGAAAGTGCTGGAATCTCGTGGATGATATTTGCGTGTCTGCTGCTGTAGAAAAGACAATCATCTTCAAATATGCATTCATCCGTCCATTTAAAGAATCATCTTCTGGCATATGTCAGTGCATTATTGACACCGCTTCTTTAAAATCATTAGTTAGATATTTGTTTGCCAACTGTGACCTAATATTTTGTGTTTTGGTTAACGCATTGCATCCTTTGCACAATTATACAACTGATACGATCAACAGATGTGATAGCTAAACTACCAAAAAGGTCATTTCTCACTGCCATCAGAAGTGATATGATCTGATTTCCTGATCTGACGCCTCTTTGGTTAAAGTTCGATCACGTTTAGACACAAAGACTATGAGTTTAAGTTGGAGAACGACTGCGGTTGTTGTCAAAAGAAAGAACAAGAGTTGTCTGTTGGTCGGACACAGAGAAAATTAGATTCCCTCATTTCAGAGTTTGCACCCACTCAAATAACAATCGTGTATTGTAGAAGTTTCACGTGAACCTTGAGCAATTTACTTGACAAATAGAAAAAAGAATCTACTGTGGAACATACTGACAATTTCTCAGCAGTGTTTCGGTTTAGAAAAACTTGTCCTGCTTGGATTTAAGGACACAGTTTATAATTATCTATGCTTTGGATTACTCGTTAATGGTTTTCTTCAGTTATTCCAATAGATTTCAGGTCTATGAAATAATAAAATAAAAACCTATTCCCGTTACAAGGATCTAGAGTTGATTTTTTTAAAATCCCTCTGATCAGTGCCCACCAACAAACCAGAACGTATCCTTGTTAAATACTGAATTTTTGCAGCTGTTGCAAAAATGTTTGATATTTATAGTTTTCCAAAAGAATTAATTATTAGAATGAAACTGACTAGTTTACCTTCCAATGACTACCTGGCTTATTGTTTCAGTCCAACTAGACTTGACTGTGTTATTATTCTGACATCCTGTGATCATCCTACCAGTGTTCTCTCAGACCTTTACCGGTCGTGTTCGGGCTCCTTACTCGTTGATCTCGTCCTCCTCGTCCTCAAAGTTCTCCTCGCCGTCGTTGGCGGTGGCCTCCTGGTACTGCTGGTACTCGGACACCAGGTCGTTCATGTTGCTCTCCGCCTCTGTGAACTCCATCTCGTCCATGCCCTCGCCCGTGAACCAGTGAAGGAAGGCCTTGCGGCGGAACATGGCCGAGAACTGCTCGGAGATCCTCTTGAACAGCTCCTGGATGGCCGTGCTGTTGCCGATGAAGGTGGCGGCCATCTTGAGCCCCCGGGGAGCGATGTCGCAGACGGCCACCTTGACGTTGTTGGGGATCCACTCCACGAAGTAGCTGCTATTCTTGTTCTGGACATTCAGCATCTGCTCGTCCACCTCCTTCATGGACATGGGCCCGCGGAAGACGGTGGCGACGGTCAGGTAACGGCCGTGGCGGGGGTCGCAGGCTGCCATCATGTTCCTGGCGTCAAACATCTGCTGGGTGAGCTCGGGAACGGTGAGGGCTCTGTACTGCTGGCTGCCCCTCGCTGTCAGGGGAGCGAACCCCGGCATGAAGAAGTGGAGCCGGGGGAAAGGCACCATGTTGACGGCCAGCTTGCGGAGATCTGCGTTGAGCTGCCCGGGGAAACGAAGCGAAGTCGTCACGCCGCTCATGGTGGCCGACACCAGGTGGTTGAGGTCGCCGTAGGTTGGCGTCGTGAGTTTAAGAGTGCGGAAGCAGATGTCATACAGGGCCTCGTTGTCGATGCAGTAGGTCTCGTCGGTGTTTTCGACCAGCTGGTGCACTGACAGGGTGGCGTTGTAGGGCTCCACGACGGTGTCCGACACCTGAGGGACCAAGAGAAGGTCAGATATGAAGAGATGTTTGAGAGAAAAAGGTGAGACGCGAACAGAGAGAAGAAAGACGAGGAGGAGGAGGGAATAAAGGACTACGGAGTTGAAATACGAGATAATCCTGCATTCAGCACAATGATTGCATGAGTGAAAGAACTGGAGCTCATCCTGTTATTCAGATTCTGGGTCATTCATGAATTGTTCCAAGTTATTTACTCTCATAACTGCACAAGAGAAACCAGACAGACAAAAAGTGTATAGCTCCTTTTAAATGAGGTGAATCATGAATGTCGTGAAGTGATGGTGGCGTTGCAGCCATTTTGGTTGCAGTTCATTGAGTCCTGTTTTTTTGCCACGTGGGAAATATCATAACTTTCAGAATATCTTGAGCTCTAGCTTAAAACCAGGAGTCTGAACACGGCATTAGCCCCAATGAGCCAGACTCCAGGATGGAAGAAGCTATCATGTTAGCTGCTAGCACCAGCTTTTACACCATCCAGTTTTATGTACCTCTGATCTGCTGGAGTAGATGAATAGCTAGACCACAAAAGGTTTGGGTTGTGAGAGAAGGACTTTAAAGAAAACCAGAGGAGGCTCGGACACAACAGACTCAGAGGGTTTCCTCGTCGTACCTTGGGCGAGGGCATGACGCTGAAGGTGTTCATGATACGGTCGGGGTACTCCTCCCGGATCTTGCTGATCAGCAGGGTGCCCATGCCTGAGCCGGTGCCACCCCCCAGCGAGTGGGTCAGCTGGAAACCCTGCGGGTGGAATTTCAGCTAGAAGTTGTTTATTTCTGTCAGTTCACAGCAAACAGTGATCAGAGAGATGAAAGTGAAAGTTATGTAGCTGGACGCCAAAGTTCAACAGTCATTCTTTGTGTTAAGATAGTTGTGGATTGTGTTTGTCCACCAGGCAAAGAGAACACATGGTTCTTTTGATGGCATCATTATGCCTGGAGGCTGACGGACAAACACCACTTCTGCCATGTGACATTATGTTTATGGTAGTTTAATTATTCGGGAATATTCCTCATCCTCATCTAAACACAATAAAAACTGAAATAATAAAGTTTTTTGTTTTTTGTTTTTTTTTTTTACTAGATTTTGACACAGGGTTCCAATACAAGACAGGGACTTGACAACAGGTAACAAAACTAAAAGACTTAGACATTTGATAATTAGCACTAAACACAAAGTCCAGCAGAGGCTGATGGTAAAATCATTAGTTCTGCAGGTATATCACCATAAACCAAAGTAATGGATAAATTAAACTCTTGACCTGATAGTGGCACTAGATTAAAAGCTCAGAGAATCAGCACAGTCATTCCAGTTCTTCCTGAGTGAGAACGTGAACGTCTGAGCCGCATTTCATGACAGTCCGTCCGACAGCTGTTGGGTTATTTCAGTCTGGACCGAGGCGGTGGAGCGACTGATCCATACACGCTGCCGTGGCTAAACATGCAGGACCCGCCCTTATCGCTCTTCGTACCGTGGTTATTGGTGGATGTTCCAAAACAACTTAATGAATAATTATTTTATCAAAACTAATTACCAGGGGAATTGTGGCTTTTGGGGCAACAGAGTGTGAGGGAGTAGTCTTGTTGCCTGGTTGGTAATACATCATTTATGAAAATAATAAAAGGATAGAGTGATACCGACAAATAATCAATTAAATTTCTAAATTAGTAGAGATTGTGATGTGTGAAATTTAAAACATAAAAGAAGAAACAGTTACTTCAGGTCCGCCTACAGTGGATTAACCCAACCATTGAGACCCTTCCTGCCGCCTACAAGCCTCAGACACACAAACGTGCTCTTCACCTGGAGGCAGTCGCAGTGCTCGCACTCCTTCCTCACTACGTCCAGGACCGAGTCCACCAGCTCCGCCCCCTCCGTGTAGTGACCTTTGGCCCAGTTGTTCCCGGCACCTGTCTGACCTGCCGACAACCACACAGCACAGAGACAAATCCATGTGTGATCCATGTAAAGCGATCGCCGCGACACATGGGAACATGCCTGCGACCGGTCCTGACCGGGCCCGACCGGTGACCCATTTTTCGGGGGCGGGAGGACGGAGTGGCTGCCAGCTTTATTTCATGTGTGTGTATAAAACGCACATCTGAGATCTACGAGCTCCCTGCTTCTTCTCCTGCTGAGACATCTGTTTATAAAGCAAACGCTGGACTCCTATCGGTCTGTTTGCTGTTCAGCATTAGTGCTGGAAAGTTTCACGGCTGCTCCAGCTCTAAAACAAACCTTCCTACCACTGGTAAAGCTGCAATAATCCGTTTGTCATATCAGCACGGAAACAAATAGACTTTAGAAACATTGATGGTTGTGCAGCACCTTTCCTGTCCAGTTCATTCTCAGTGTTTTCAGAGGAACATCTGTAAACGGCCTCCGTCCACCACCTGACAGACCCAGTCAGAGACCAGCTGGTGAACATAGTGGAGCATTTAGCAGCTAAAGAGCCAGAGGTTTCCCTCAGGAGCTGGTGGAGACCAAAACAAGAGCTAAAAGAAGAGGGAGTCCTGGACTTACACTCATCAGTTGGATTCAGAGACCAGATCCAGGTGAAGGATCATTATGCTTTGTACCTGCTGGATGTGGAAATAGAACAGTCTTTTTTTTATCAGAACAAATTCCAGCTCACTGTAAAATTAACATAAAGAGTTTAAGTTTTGTTTTACAATCTCAGTCAACCCCTCTTCTTTTTACATTTAATGATATCTAAGTCCCTAAGTTAGCAGAATTATCCATGTTTCAAATTCCCCTTGGGATTCCCCGGTGTTTTCTTACCAAAGATGAAGTTGTCCGGTCTGAAGAGTTGTCCGAAGGCTCCAGAGCGAACGCTGTCCATGGTTCCTGGTTCCAGGTCAACCAGCACCGCCCGGGGGACATATTTATGTGCTGCGCAAACAGAGAAGACCAAAACACTACTTTCAGTCCCGCCTCGCGTAAAACAGGGATGTCGGTCTGTGGGAGCATTAGTAGAGTTCACTGTTTGCATTCCGCAGTGATGGATCTAGAAACTTTTACACAGGGTAGCAAGAAGTTTGTGCTTGCGTTTAGATAAACACACTTAGAGACCAGTGAACAAAAAAGACGCTCCTTACTATTGCAGAACTCGTCTGAGATTTATCACGTTTTTAAGTTTCCATCAGTATCACACTGATCCAGTTATAGTTGTCCGTACATCTGTGGCTACACTGCAGACAGGAGCTACCTGCAGCAAATTCGGCAAACTCAAATTTTCCAAACTGTAGCCAAGAGCATCTCGGATTGGGCTTTTTGTCAGTAAACTCTGGCGACTGGTAACAAAGGGCGTCAACAAATGACAGAATCAGTGTCACTTCCAATAATGTAAAATGAAAAGGATAAAATCACAAGATACCGGAGTAACACACATTTTCAAAAACTTAGACCGTCACCAGTCATTCAGGGGAGGTGTGTGATTCACGGTGACTCACAAACACACACACACACACTGCTATTGTTATCCATTGTACTTACAGGACGCCTCATTGTAGTAGACATTGACCCTGTCCAGCTGAAGAGCTGAGTCACCCACATAGTTTCCGGCGGGGTCGATGCCGTGCTCATCGCTGATCACCTCCCAAAACTGAGCGAGTCGCGATGGCGGCGGCGGCGGCAGAGAAACAGAAGAAGAAAAAAAGAAGGCCTCAGAAAACACCTGACCTGGGGGTTCAGGAAGTCCCCGCCCTCTCTGACATCCGAGGTTTAAACATGAACCAAACATTCTGTCGTTTAAAACTTCTCTCCCTCCAGGTGTTCTGAGATACCTGATAGATATACAGATAGCTATACAGATGCCTATATGACAGACAGACAGATAAGACAGATAAGACAGATAAGACAGATAAGACAGATAAGACAGATTTGCCCCTCGGGCCCCTTCCCCTGTTTGGTCCGGTTTCTTTTCACATGGTGATTAATCCAAGCAAAACAAAGCACATAACTACAGTAAACGCCACATGAGAATGTTTCCTCCTTTTAAGGACTTTAGTTTGGACCGCTCAACCAGATATTTGTGTGAACTGACCCTTTACATAGCTGCTTAAACCTCTGTTTACCCAGATTTAAAGGGTAGTAGCTGTCGCCCTGGACGTGTTTTCTGCAGCTGCTGTCTCAAGGTGAAATATTGGGGTTTTTTCTGCATCATCTGGGAAACATTCAGTCACATATAAGGTCACAGCCTGTGAAAGCCACTAGAATCCAAAGAGGAAGAGCTGAGTGGGTCATGGACCTGCGAGTCGGATCCCATCTTTCAGACACTGTGTGTCACTGCAGAGTTAAAGACTTCACACACACACACACACACACAGTGGCTGGTTACCCAGCAGCCTTCACGCTCACACCGACCTGCTCTCCCTTCATTTCGTTTCTCTTATTTCTCATGTTTCACTCCTTTGACTTTCAGCCCAGAAAACTCGCACTGAAACACTGTATCTATGCGTGCGTGTGTGTGTGTGTGTGTGTGTGTGTGTGTGTGTGTGTGTGTGTGTGTGTGTGTTCACCCAGATTCCTTGAATAGTCTCACAGTGGCTCACACCCCCACTGCCCCCCCCCCCGCCACCGCCCTGGACAGGACCGAGCAGTGGAGGCTCCTTCACGCACACTCAGCCCTAACCGCAGCTGCGGCCTCACACTATCGATTATTGATCAGTTTGTTTCAGATCGGCTCACGCGTCGACAGTCAAACTTGGTGTGTGTGTGCGTGTGTGTGTTTGCGTTACGCTGAGCGAGGGATCATGATTCTCTACTCAACAAAACTCAAACTCGCCGTGTAACTTTGTTAACGTGTTAATGTTTTCATCCGTCATATCTGTAGTTAAGCAGAAAATAAAAGAGACATCGCAGAGTCTGATAATGTGGAAAGACTCGATCTAAGAACCACCAGCACCTATGAACCACTGGAGCAGCAGCGGGACGGTTCCATCACATCTCAACCCTCGGTTCTAAACTCTTCTCGGCCACAAACACACCCGGTCCGTACCTTGGTCCCGATCTGGTTCCCGCACTGCCCCGCCTGGATGTGGACTATTTCCCTCATCGTCTCTTCTCTGCCGGTGGTCTGTCTCTCTCTCTCCGGTTCTGCTCTGCGGGGTTTTTGCGCTCCCTCCTCTGCTGGATGTCGGCTCGCGGTCAGTTAAACGGGGGCGCGCGACCGGCTTCATCTCACGCGCGTGCACGCGACCACGCCCTGAGGGGGGGGGGTCTAAGGGGGGGGGGCACCTGCGGGTTCCCGGGTCCAGTTTGTCCAAGTCAGCATAAAACGACTGAGACTAAAGCAGCTGCTGATGCAAACAGACAGAATCAATAAACATGATCAATAAACATGATCGTTCGAGTTGATCTGGTTCACTGGTCCAAGTTCAGCTATATAAAAATAAATACTCATTCCAAGTAAAAGTAAATCCCACTTATGTAAAACTACAGAATTACACTTTCAAAGTAAAAGACCTCGTTTTGCACCATCAGCACCTTATGTCTTTCTTATTAACTGTTGTCAAAATAATATTCATGAAATTCTTTTGCACAAAAAACACATGGAACCAGGGGTGAACTGTAAAAATGGGGCTGAATCACACAAAACCTGACCAGGTTTTATAGTGACACAGCAAAGAGAAATGCTGTGAACTGCTCATGATGAAGGTGAAGCAGCCTCTCAAGCCTGCTGAAATAAAAGGGAAACGTTCTCCACATTCGCATCATTTTCCATTGTGAATGATGAATAAATAGAGGCCTGTTAAAATCATACGACCCCTAATCGAGTTGACTCCGGTGAAAGGACTGAGGTGGTTAAATGTCAAATGTAAAACCTCACAAACACAGCACCAGCAGCTGTTCCAGAGAAAAAATGCAGCTGTTACACTCTGATTCTGCAGGGGGCAGCAGGCAGGACTGTCTTTGGCCCCTGGCTGCAGAACTCCATTCAGAATCCTGCTGTTTTTCAGTCTCCTTCCGTGTCGCAGTGATCAGTGACAGCTGTCTGTACATCCATGGCTACGCTATAAACATAAGCTGATCTCAGCTGATTCGGCTGCTTTTAACGGGACAGTTTGACGTTTTATAAAAAAAAATACAAGCTTTGAAAAGGGTTCAGGTTGTAGTCCACAGCCTGACTCCGTTACAAAACTTAAAACGATTAACCCACAGAGGACACAGGATGAAACCCAAATGTTGCATCAGTAATATTTTGGATATGACTTTCTCAATCAACATTGCTCTTATATTTATGGGTCAGTGACACTGTTCTATTGTCACTGAGTGACTCTGCACAGCAGCGAACAGAGAAATGAGGAAGGCGACGAAGCATGGGTCAGCTGCTGCTGAGGCCGGCAGCAGAGTCGGTTTACACGGCACCGTGAGCTATGAAACAGGAATTCATCACCGATACCGTCCATCTGCTCAGCTCCCTCGACACCGATTCAGCTCCTGTGGGAACATTAAGGTTCGTCCTCATCGGCCGAGCGGAGGTTCGATCCTTAGACCGAAATCTGGATAATCTGCCGTCAAAGAAATCCCCTCAATCTCTTTGTTTGGAGATCTTCAGGTTTACAGATACAGAAACTTAGAGAAACAACAAACAATCTTTATTTTTGATTTACAGCCAAATTTCAATCAGTTTTACAGCTTCAGAGTTAAAACATCCAGAACATTCAGACGGTGCAAAGAGTAAAAAGTAAAACCACGGTGCCGAGTGTCCAGACAGACAGGAAGAGCATTCAGGTCAGATAAAACCAGTGTGAACGGAGGAAAAGGGATAAAGATGAGGAATCTCCATCCGATTCTGTCTCACGCATGCGCACGAACACACGCACGCATGTGCACGCACACACACATGCGCTCACACACAAAAAACACACGCACACAAATGCGCACACACACGTGCACACACACGGGGGGGGGGGGTTCCTCTACCGGCCGGAGCGTTGAAGGACTAATCTTTCAGGCCATCGTCCTCGCCGGTGAACTGCAGCAGGGAGGAGGACATGTAGAGCAGCAGCCGACCCCCCAGTCGGGTCGGGCAGGTGAGGCAGCGCAGCGCCGACCTGACGGGGGGGACACAAACCGTCCAATCAGCATCAGAGAGAGCCGAGAGGAACGCCGCAGAGACCCAGAGGCTACAGGGGCTGAGAGGCTGCAGCCACGGGCACCACGGGAAGATCACAGGATACGATCGAAAGCTCTGGAAGCCTTTACTGAGTGGACCTTCTGGGGTGATCATTTGGTCAACTCACCTGAGGGCGCTTCTCACGGCGGCGCACCTGAAGTCGTAGGAGAGCGTGTACACCTCGTACAGCGTGGCCCTGAGGCCGAGGCAGCACAGGAGGTCCTTAGGGTGCAGCTTGTAGAGGTCAAAGGTCAGCTTGGCGATCCCGTTCCTCTTCGGCTGCCGGAAGCTCGGCAAGACCTGAAAAGTACAAAAAAAAATCTGGACCAACCTGCTGAAACGTTGAATCCTCTGAACACAGACGTGGTTTTTGTTCTACATGAGGACACCAAGCTCAGAGCCCCCCCCCCATCACCCCAGCTAACATGGGAGTCTGCTGCCATCTCGTGGTAGAACTGAAGAAATTCACATTGCTTTCACATATAAATCAGACTTTGTCAGACTGGAAGCACCAGCTGCTGGAGAGACAAAGGGATCAGATTTACTATTTACTTCTTTTTCTTTTTTTAGAGTGAGAGAATTTCAAAGTTTTTTAGAATCTCATACTCACCCGCAGTAGGATCACAACACGGATTCAGATTTAATTCCCAGGTTTCAAAAAATGTAAGTATTTAGAGCAGAACCATGATAAAGTTTTAAACTTTGAAAGTGTTCAGGCGTCCGATCGTCCCAGATTCGACCTGCAGCAGGAAAACGAGTCCAAACACACAACCAGAGACATAAAGACCTGTCTACAGAGACCACCAGAACCAGGAGTCCAGCAGCAGGTGGTCCGGACCCAATGGAGACCTGGTCTTGCTCCAGCCAATAAAAACAAGTCTCAGCTTTATTTTGAAAGCACAAACTACTCTTAGCGCCTAAAACTTTTAATGCAAAGCCTTTGAGTTTCATTTATTAAAGGTCCTGCACCAGTTTCCTTCCTCTCGGGCCCATGTCATTTATTTTTTTGGGGGGGGCGTTCACGTTCCTGCGTCCCCTCTCGGCTGCAGTGGACTCTCACCTCGCTCCGCGTCCACACCTCTCCTTCCTCCAGCACCATCAGCGGCCTGTTGCTGGCCAGGGACTGGAAGAACTCATCCGAGTCCACCGCAGTCCCGTCCTCCTCCAGGACCAGAGTCAGAGAGCGGCAGGGCAACTCGAACACCCTGGCAGCCTGACGGGAGCAGGGAAGGAAACCAAATCACCGACTGGATCCGATCCGACCCAGTCCCGACCAGAAACCTCCATCTGGCCCGCTATGAGCCGGCCCTAAAGCTGTGTGGGCAGGACCCGATGCCGCTCCGGGTCGCTCCGCTGCTCACCTGCTCCAGCAGCTCGTCCAGGGAGGAGGCCACCAAGCTCCGCCGCCGCCTCCGGCCTTGGGTGCAGACGCTGAGGCAGCGAGGCCGAGCCGAGGGCAGGAGGTGCCGACAGATGGTGGTCTGGACCGTCGCCGCCGACCTGCCGGGGCATTACAGAGAGACGCGTTAATTCATGCGCGGAGCCGAACCTTGAAGCGCGTCTCCGGGCGGACTCGGAGCCGAGACACCGAACCAGGTCCACCCACCTCACCAGGGTCTCCGGCAGCAGAGCGCTGGCGTAGTTGACCCCGGAACGGATGGACAGCGGCGCCATCTCGATGCTGGAGGAGAGACCGGGTCCAGAACCCGAACGGACCGGCTGGCCGAGAACCGCTCGGGAACGCTTTATGAAGCACGGCGGCCCGTGATAGGCCACCGCTCAGAGCAGAGAACCAATGGGAGAGCTGCTTCATTCATAGAGAACGTGTTCGATTCAAAGAGGGAAAAACACCACCACGAGGAAATGAAAAAGGAAAAACAGGAAATAAAACTTGATAATGAGATAATATTAGAGATTAATATTAAACGTAGGACAACTAAAGTCATTAAAGTCATTGGAGGGATCAGTGTCTTACCACTTACATGAGCTGATATTATGTTTTCGTAGAAATATCATAATTCTGCACCGAAAAGAAGTTATCACATTTTATCAGCTCAGAGCGAAATGACAAAATAAAACCATAAAAAACATGTTGACTTCAAGTGCTCTCTCACACAGGAAGTAAAAACATCTCTACAGGTTGTATCCGACCGTTAACGGCCAGTTAAACAACGGCCCTTGTCACAGAGAAGGGGGCTGAAAAGGAAGGGTCGTTTTATGACACTTGTTCTTTTCCTGTATTCACCAGGAATAAAAATCAGTGGTGGAAGTAAAACTCAGATCTTTTAGAGCAACTTCCTGTTACGGGTAAAAATCCTGCCTCCACTTAAGTAGAAGCATTAACAGCAAAATGCACTAAAAGTGTAAAAGGCAAAAGGGCTTTTTCTGCAGGACAAAAACTCTGACAGCAAGAAGTTTCCTGTGACATGTGGCTGGTGTCATCTTATACGGTGAATATGTGATGAGTTCCAGTTGCTGTATACACATACAGTGACTAAAAAGAACCGTTTTCCCTCTGAAGTGTTAAATCAGCTCCCTCTCCACTCGATGTGGGGCTTTTTGGGTCCAGGTTGCTCTGGTGCCGCAGAACGAAAATCTGTAAACTGACCCTGTTCCAGCTATTTAAGGAGCTTATGGAGGAATCCAGCTGGTTTCCTTTTGGTTCAGGCCGAGTGAGCCTGGAGATTAGAGAGAACATTTTAATTTGCTGAGCAAGTAATAATCGAGCCTTTATTTGTTACACCCTGCAGAAGAGAAATGGACCTTCACACAGGGAAAGGTCGCCCAGGAAACCTGGGTTTGGGTTTGATGCTTCTCTCACACACAAGACCTTTATCAGTGTAGGTATTTCATTTTCCTTTCTATTGAGGCAGTGGGATGGGGCCTGGAGCCTTCATGATTTTTTATTCAGTATCCGGTTGTGTTTTTTTCACCAATAAGGGGGGGGACTTGTAACAAGTTCAAATTTATGTTAATTATGATGGTATTTATTTTACAACTGGTATTTATTTCACAGTTCAACTGTAGTTGCTCGAAACCTTGAAAGTTGCTCTGACATCGGCCTTTATGTGTAAATTCCTGACTTTTTATGGATAAACAGGCACCAAACCAGGCCTGTGGATAAAGAATACATGTGAAACGAGTCTTTTCTTTATAATAGGAACAATAAACGTAGACTGCTTCTCACATGCGAAGGCAGAAATGTGGTGTAACTCGCCTTTAACCTGTCAGCGGGAACGGTCGACGCCGCCCGTTGTTTCCGACGGACCTCGGACGCGGACGGACAAAACAGACGCGGCGCGTTTCAAAAAATATTCCGCCGGAACCGAAGCCGAAGCCGAAACCGAAGCGGGGGAGCCGAACCTCTCACCGACTCCCGAGCTCAGCTCACCGCCGCAGGTCCAGATGAAGTTCCGAGGGAAAATCATAGACTTCGCCTGCCTCAACCACTTCACCCGTGAGTCGCCTCGGCCGTTAGTCGGACTGGCCCCTGTCGGACGATGCTAACCCGTTAGCTTCCACCAAATGCCTCAGGAACGCGTTGTGTCTGTGCGGGAAAATATTACAAACCGCAGGTGATTTAAAACGCAGCGGTTCGTCCAGTATTTACGTTTTTTTTAAATTACATCTTAGAAGCGGTCTGTAGCTCTGCTTATTCCTATTGCCCAGTTGCTCGTTCGGTTCCTTAAAATTGCCGTTGATGTTCACGGATTTGAAAGATCTAAAAACATCCAATTAGTTAATGAAATGTGGTCTACGACGTCAGCTAACCTAAGACATCCAGACTGGATTTTCGTGTCAGTTTTCCACCACAGTTTGGAGAAAGTCGCCCTCAGACGAGTTGCTTTGTCCAAGACCCAGAGATTCCGTTTAAAATGACAGAAAACGGCGAAGAGCAGCCGATCCTCATATGAGAAACCGCAACGAGAAATGTTCCTCCAGGCTCCTACTCCTGTGCAGATTTGTTTTATAATCTATCAGGTCTGCAAGTTGTGCGCCTTTAATTCACTGAATAATAAGTCGCTAGCTCTCGACATCCAGTTTAATTCACAATTACCTCGTGGTGAAATGACTAGTTGATTAATTGAGTGGCTGGCTGACAAAATTATTTGACCACAGTTCAGATTAGCTGTTAAGATTTCTTGTGAAACAAAGACGACAGACCGACGACAGACCGAGGTTATACCCGTCGAACAACCTTGTCCTTCCTCGTCCTCACCAGGAGTCATCACCACCATCTCAAAGATGACGAAGATGTGCGTCCTGCGACTGACTCCGGACAACCTGTTCTTCGTTCTGTCCGGTAAAGTGGCCAACGGAGGGGTCAGCATGTGGTGTGAACTGTCTCAGGTAGGAGCGGGTCCGGTTCGAGCTTTAGTGCTTCTCCTGGTGGAAAAATAAGACACAGGCAGCGTGGAGACAGGAGGGAGAGATGAACTGACGGGGAAATTATGACTGAGCAGCACTTCCTTGTTTGGTCCAACCAACAGTCTGAAACTTAAGTGTTCAATTTCCTCTCATATATAGAAAAGAAAACGGCAAAATTGTGGAATCTGAGAAGCTGGAAATCAGAAATTATTTTAGCTCACAAAACAAAACAGAAAATGTTTTAGCTTAAAAAAACAAAACAAAGTGATTAATTTAACCATTTATAAAAAATATGTTTGTGTCAATTTTCAAAAGAAAAAGGTGCAAATCCCCACACAACTCAGTATCAGCTGGTTATTTTATTGTGATTTGGGTGAAGTGAGCCTTTATTCTCTCAGCTCATCCCTTCGCTGCATCCTTCCTTTCCAGGCCAACTTCTTTGATGAATACCAGATGGAGGGTGTGACCTCTGAGGATAATGAGATTTGTCTGGAGGTGAGTCCGGAGAACCTGTCCAGAGCCCTGAAGACGATCCAGAACGCCAAGGCCGTCAAAGTCAAACTGACCAAGAAGCACTGTCCCTGCCTCACCGTCACGGCAGAGCTGGTGAGACACTAACAACAACAACAACAACAACAACAACAACAACAACAACAACAACAGCATGTGAGCGGTGGTATGCACAAGACCCCAAAAAATTGGACTGGGGGAGACAAAAGAAAGTAATTATCTTGCAGGACAGGATTGTCCTGCTACATCGGCACCAGCCCTCAGATTTCTTTATTTTATTAAATTTAAAAAAAGTTAAATGTATACGTGTTTGTTTTTGCACAAATGAACTTGGTAATATCCTTATTATGTTTATTCTTTTTATGTCCCTTTACTTAAATCTGAAATAACAGATTTTTTTGTAGTTTGGCCCCTTGAGTGAAGCTGAAACAAACTTAAAAAACACGATTTTGAGGAACCACCTCTAAAGTTGAAATGGTAAAATGAAAGTATACAGGAGCCTGTGGTGGTGATGAGCCCACAGAGAATTATCAGCTGAGTCTGCAGCCTCCCTTGGGCATGTTGCTCGGACATGGCTGGATGTGGACATAAGAAGCTTGTTGCCCTCCCTTTGCTCTGTCCAGCCCACGCTGTCCAGTGTCAGTCGAGTCGTCACTCACGACATCCCGGTCGACGTCATCCCCCGGAAACTGTGGCATGAATTCAAAGAACCAAGCATGCCGGACTTTGATGTAAGTCACGTCACGGAAGTGCAATGCATGTCCAAATACTCAACCAATCAGTGGAGAAATTGTCCTTTCAGACACTTGTAATTTTTTAGAGACTAATTTCAGACGATATTATCCCTCTGAAATCCGTCTTCTGTTAGGAGTGCAGGCGACTTCTAAATTTTTCTTTGCCGATTAGATGTTTGTCACACGTCCTTGCAGGTCAGTATCTACCTGCCTCCTCTGAAGACCATGAAGAATGTTGTGGACAGAATGAAGAACCTTTCCAACTTCCTGGTAGGATCACAGTCTTTTCAACCTCCTCTTAAGTCTAAGGGCTGGTACACTTCAAGGCGTTCAACGTAGTTTAAAATTCAGATAAAGAATTAGCATCATCTTAAATACAGTCTTTTAACACCATTTTTTATATTTGTGTATGTGCTACTCATTGATTTTATTCCCATCCAAGGCATAAATTTGGATCCTTTTTCTGAAGTGATGTGTGTTTGTGTGTGTGTGTGTGTGTGTGTGTAGGATAAATTTAGGTGTCAGTTTGCTCGGTGTAAATTAATATGTGTGTTTTTGTGTGTGTGTGTGTGTGTGTGTGTGTGTGTATCAGGTAATCGAGGCCAACCTGAACGGAGAGATGAACCTGAAGATCGAGACTGACCTGGTTTCCGTCACCACTCACTTCAAAGACCTGGGGAATCCTCCGTGGGGTGAAAACTGTTTTGTAGTGTCAGACCAAGATATCCCAAAAGCTATCAGACAAATTGAGATTAAATTCAATCTGGACATTCATGTCCCTCAGAGGATGAATCCTACTGACTCCAGAGATCCTCTGAGCTTTCACGGAATTTTTCAGTTTTGCCCATTACTTTGTGTGCTAGAAATGCTAAATTTGCTAGAAAAACCTTATCCCGCCTTGTGGACGATCTCATGGCGGTTCCGGTTCTGGTTCCATGACTGGGTTCAGCCCCTCGTTGGGGAACATGTTTCACACATCTCTATTCCTCCTCTGCTTACGTCCCTCCAGGTGATGACGCCTCGCAGGGCAGCGGTGCGTCTCAGAGCCGGGACCTGGGGGACATGGCTGAGGCCAGGGTGGACATCAGGAGGCTGCAACAGTTCCTCATGGGCCAGCAGGTCAACCCCAGCAAGGCCATGTGCAGTAAGGAGAAAACAACGGGATACATTAAAAACACCACATGGATTTGATGCAGGAAAATATCTCCCATTATAATTGATGAACTGAATCAATATGAGCTGTGCAGTGGAAACCCTGGAAAAAACCTCCTCAGATCACTGGAACATCTGCTCTCATTTATGAATGTCCCATTTCTCCTCAGATATCGTCCATCAGAGGGTGGTCCACCTGATTCTGCTGCATGAAGACGTGTCGCTCCAGTATTTTATCCCTGCTGTGGCGTAGTCGGTCTGCGGACCTCACGAGTTAAGACTGCTCGCTGTGAGTTTGGGGAAATGGAAAATCGGCTTTCACACCCGTCAAAGGAATCCTCTTTCACATGGAACCTGGAAAGAGACAAAACTCCCAGTGTCTGGGACATTTTCCCATGTTTTAAATGAGACTCAGCTTGGTTTTAGTCCTCAGTGTGGACCCAGGGAGGACTTTACCCACTGACCTCTGGTGGCGGTAAGGACACGCTGGTAAATACACGTTTATGAAGGACAAAGGTGCAAAAAATGTGGCATTTACGGAGAAAAACAGCGCTAACTTTGCACAGGAATTGTTTGGGAAGTACAGATTGTTGTGTTTTTCATTAAAATTGTTTAAAAGTGAAACATTTGGATTTGAATTCTTTTAAAGAAACCTAAATCAATCAGACACTTAGTGGCATTTAGTTTGGTTTTATTTATTTTATTTTTATTTATTTATTCCAACTCTCACAATGTGTGGATCCATTTTCATTAGTGGTGCCCACAGCCTCCAGCACTGAAATTTAAAGAAAAACCCAAACTGTTGTGACTCTTGTGCAAACTCTTCCAAGTTTTTACTTGACTTTGCACAGAATAACTGGTCCCTGTGGAGCCTTTTGCTGGTGAGGTTTGTCCACAGTTTTGCATCAGATTCATACTATGTGCATGATTAAATGCTACTGGCTGTATGTGAATGCGATTTGGGTGAACTGACCCTTTAATGCACTGGAAAAGAAACGATGACAAACTCGACGGGAATCGGGCCTGGGTGTTCGTCTTTTTATGACTCGTCACAGCAGGAAAAGCACGGGTGTAAACAGGCAACAAATGATGGCCGGATCCCATTCAGCTGCTGATAGCGTACATGTTGTCTCACTGTCACACTGTCATGTCTTAGTGAGACACAGCCAGTGTTCTAACCGACACCCCTACTATGACAAGAAAAAATGTCTGAAGTCGGACGCCCTCGTTCAAATGACAAATTAGCATTTTTATGACAAAGTAAATGCCACATGATCTGGCTCCATTGCTCTTTTAACAGAATTGAGCATCTTTTCTGTATATTTCATCATGTGTAGGTATGGATGGCCCATTATTATGCAAGTTACACTGTCACGTGATGAAGACGTGGCCCAGGTGATCAGAGTATCTGAAAACAGGGAGGGAACAATAAACCAATACACCTGGAAGAGTTCAGTTGCCCATTTCAGAGTCCACTGAGTAATGGCAGTAATAATAATATAACTTTATTCCTGTGGCGATTTTCAATGCAATAAATAGGAAAGTTAAAAGAATACGGAGCTTTATTTCAGACAGATCAAAGAGAAATAACAAAAATAATAGGAAATAAAATTAAAACTAAAGGTGTAGTTGAAGTTAAAATCTAACTCAAGTGTCGAGGTAAAAGGAACTTTGAAAAGTTGTAAGTACGATGCATGCTCTCCACAGGGAGGTGTCACCACGCTGCTTTAGTACAGGACCGACTGATGTGCTCCAGGTGAAGGGTTGTGTTGCTCTTTACAGCTGGATGTGGAGATAAACAGCTGTTCAACATGCCAACAATAGATGATGTGTTGGTGTTTCCTTCACAATTTGTTTTGTGCTGCCCCCAAGTGGACAAAAAACAAACAAACAAACAAACAAACAAACATTAATTTCAGGTTTAAGTGTAATTATTATTTTTCATTTTTATTTCTTATTTTCTGTGAAGTTTATTTTTAAAGGAGTGTAGTCGAACATGATAAATGTCAATCAACACTAATGGAAAAATGTGAGCCAAGTGGAAACTGATGGCGTTTTGTGTTCATTTTAAACGCCGAGCGTTGTGAATGATCATTTCCTTCAGTCGAAGATGAAACATGGTGAGTTTAATTATTTCGTCTGTCTATAAAGTAGTTCGAGTTAATATGTCTATTTTTAAACGAGTTAGCTAACTTTTTGTTGTTAGCAAAGGGATTAAACTAACTTTCTGTTTGCTCCACCGTCAATTCATTTAGATTTAGATGGAATGGAGGGATAGTATTTCTTAGACCAAAGGTTTAGACTGGGCTTCTTTCAGGTGGAATCTACGTGATTGTCCAGTTGTGTATTTCTCCGCTGAGGGTCACAGGGAAATGTAGTTGAACTACACTTTGCTGTACAGCCCACATGACCAGACCAGTCTGGGTTAGCTTTTTCAGCCCAGCATGGTAACGACCCAGTTCACCAGGTCAGCAGCATTACACACACATCCCACCACAAATAATAATTCACAGTACCCACGTCAACAAACATGCTGCATTTACTGCAGGGCTTTATTCAAGTATGTTTTAATGTCCCAGTATCCCCAGTTTGTGTCTAACAATCAGATGTTCTGAAAAATAAATACCTTACATTTCCGGAAAAACCAAGAAAGTCATTCAACACTTATAGATGATCTGAGGGTCTTTCCAAAGCCCTTTAAAACTCTTCTTTACGTTTCCAAACCTTTCTCAAAAGGACAAACATTTCCTCTTTCTAAAAGAAAAAAAAAATCATGTAGACAGAACCCGAACTCTGACCCTGAACCCTGAGGCGACTAATCCTGAAATGGGAACCTGAGAGTTTTTGGTTCCCTAACAGCTAAATAGAGCTGTAAAATAAAATTTAAAAAGTTACCCTAAATAGAGCTGTGATCACCACATGAAGTTACATCTGAATTTAAAAAAGTAACAGTGTAAAGTTTTAAAACAGCATTTAATGTCTTTGGCTTCATCTTCTGCCTTTAAAACTGTCTTTTAAAAAAACCCAACCAGGTTAAGTTTCACTTTGTATAATCCACATGAAAAATCCATTTCTGAAAAACATTAAAACTGTCTCCACCCTAGTTTGGGTTGAAAAGAGGCGGAGCTGCTTCAGAGAGGACAACTGTATAAATATTCACGGATAAGTATCGATATGTTCATGAAGGTCATAAGTAGGGGGAGGTTTCACCGACTAAGAGACATCAACATAAACATCAAGTTCAGCCACAAGACAGGAAGCTCTGGCATTTTATCAACTCCTCTGATCCAGTTTCCCCTTAAACAGCTTTGAGGCTGAAAATTGCTGCAGCTGCAACAGATTCAGTGTTGAAGTAAAACACCAAAGCATCATCTTTGTTTCCTTTATTTCCCTCAGAGGCTTTTCATGGTCACAACCTTTTTCCGTCATGGGTCTTAAAACACAGGGAAAAATATTCAAACTTCACTGCGTAATAGAATACGAAATACTGGAAGAAACATTAACGTAAAGTAATATGAAGGATAATACATATCTGTGTGACAAGATAACACACACACACACACACACACTCATGTAGACAAACCCATGTGATTTCTTGTAAATGAGAGAGGGAGGAGCAAGGGAAAGTGAAAGTGTTCAGTCTGCTCAGGCTCCATTTTGACTACGACGGAGAAGGAGGAGGAAAAGTGAAGGTTGAGGAAGGTGAGTGTTGATACAACATCATTATTATTTGACTGTCAGAGTCTCTGAGCCAGTTTTCTGCCTGTGGACTGTAAAGGGAAGAAGAGTCAGGACGAACTTGTGTCCACACAGAGACGCTGAAGGAAAAGCAGCAGATTAAACAGTTGTCAGTGGTATTTCCTGTGTGTGTGAGCTCACAGTCAGTTTGCTGGTTTCTCTCTCAGACCGACTGGAGTCCAGAAGATGAGTGATGGTGTGGAGGAAGAGGAGGACAGACCAGGGTCTCCAGGATCCAGTTCTCTGTCTATGAAGAGTGACTGGTCCAAAGGACATCCTCCAATCTTCAGTACTGAACCTGGACCCTCAGACCCACAGTAAGAGCCCTGCTACAACCTGTGAGCCTCCAGACTGAGGCTGTAACAGTGTTTAGTGTGTTGAGGTCCTGAACATTAGTTCCTCCTGGTTCTTCTGGCATCAGTGTATTAATACTGACGGCTGACGTTGCTGGTTTCTAGTGAAATGATCTGAACTGAGAACAATTTCACTTTTCCCTGGTTCCATATTATTACTGCAGCTGATAAACATGACAGAGGTTTGAAGATGTCAGTGATTAAAGGGCCGTGGTGGAGGAGAGAACCAGCCCCAGAAGTAGAGAACAAGGTTCTGGTGGATCTTGATAATCTGGGATCTAACAGAACAGAAGGCTTTTACTGTGAAGTAGCTGCAGGAAGTCTTGAGTTTGTATTAAGAGCTTAAATAAAAGAAATAATCACTTTCATTACAGATTTAATTCTGAAGTGAAACAGAAAAGTAGCTACACTTTTACTGTTCTTTGACCATCTGAGCTTCTAGACAGTGTTTGACACATCAGGATGGTTTTCAATCAACATTCAACAAACCATTTTAGTTATAAAGGAATGTCTTCACAGAGAGAGGAAGAGGAGTCATGTTTCTATGGAGCAGCAGCTGTCCAACTGTGCTCTGTGTCAGGACGTCCTGAAGGATCCAGTCTCTACCAGCTGTGGACACTGGTTCTGCAGACGGTGCATCACCTCATACTGGGACCAGTCTGGTTCATCAGGAGACTCCTCCTGTCCCCAGTGTGGACAAAGATCCAGAAGGAGACCTGGACTGCAGACAGACAGTCAGACAAGCACTGTACAAAGTAAGACAGTACATCTGTCTGTTGATGTCATCATCTCTGAAAACAGGACTCTTTGTTTTCTACAGTGTCATTTGTTGTATCATACAGCGTTGGCAGTTAAGATGATTATAAATAAAACTAAAGAAAAACCTTTTTTTGCTCGTCTTTAGATTTTCTGTAGATGATGAAAATGATCATCAGATTCTAAGATTCTCTTCCTTCAGTCTGACGTTTCTTCTCTTTCAGCAGATCTTGGTCTGAAGAAGGTTTTAGATGAACATAAGATCAGTCTGAGGAGAAGATGTGAACGTGTGACTGAAGGAATTGATGGAACAGGAAGTAGAACCCTCCTCAACAGGATCTACACTGAGCTCTACATCACAGAGGGACAGAGTGAAGAGGTTAATACCCAACATGAGGTGAGGCAGCTTGAGACAGCTTCCAAGACGAAGACCCTCCATGAAGCTCCCATCAAGTGCCGCGACATCTTTAAAGCCTTGTCTGAGCAACAGAGACGCATCAGAGTGGTTCTGACGAACGGCGTCGCTGGCGTTGGAAAAACCTCCTTGGTGCAGAAGTTCACTCTGGACTGGGCAGAGGGCCTGGAAAACCAAGACGTCCATCTGCTGGTTCTGCTTCCGTTCAGGGAGCTGAACCTGATCCGACATGAGCAGTACAGTCTCCTCACGCTGCTCCATGTTTTCCATCCAACGTTACAGAAGGTCACAGCACAGGAGCTGGCTGTCTGTAAAGTTCTGTTCATCTTTGACGGCCTGGATGAAAGCAGACTGTCACTGGATTTCAACAACATGGAGGTCGTGTCTGACGTGACTCAGAAGTCGTCGGTCGACCTGCTGTTGACAAACCTCATCCAGGGGAATCTGCTTCCCTCGGCTCTCGTCTGGATAACTTCCCGACCGGCGGCGGCCAATCAGATCCCTCCTACCTGCGTTGACAGGGCGACAGAAGTACGAGGCTTCACCGACGCCCAGAAGGAGGAGTACGTCAGGAGGAGATACAGTGATGAAGAGCTGTCCAGCAGAATCATCTCACACATCAAGACATCCAGGAGCCTCCACATCATGTGTCAGATCCCAGTCTTCTGCTGGATCAGTGCTACAGTTCTGGAGCACATGTTGACTACAGACCAGAGAGGAGAGCTGCCCAAGACCCTGACTGACCTGTACTCACACTTCCTGCTGGTTCAGACAAAGAGGAAGAAGAACAAGTACGATGAGGAACATGAGAGACGAGTCCACGGGAGCTGACGGAGGCTGACAGGGACGTTCTTCTGAAGCTGGGGAGGCTGGCATTTGAACATCTGGAGAAAGGAAACATCATGTTCTACCAAGAAGACCTGGAGCAGTGTGGTCTTGATGTCTCAGAGGCCTTGGTGCACTCAGGAGTCTGTACAGAGATCTTCAAAAGAGAGAGTGTGATCTTCCAGAAATCAGTCTACTGCTTTGTTCATCTGAGCGTTCAGGAGTTTCTGGCTGCAGTCTACATGTTCCACTGTTACACAAAGACAAAGGTTCTGGTTGACTTCCTGGGACCATACTTCAAATATGAAGACCACAGTGGCACATCGCTGGACGTCTTCCTTCGGGGAGCCATGGAGAAATCCCTTGAAAGTAAAAATGGCCACCTGGACCTGTTTGTTCGCTTCCTTCATGGCCTCTCTCTGGAGTCCAACCAGAGAGTCTTAGGAGGCCTGCTGGGTCAGACAGAGAACAGTCCAGAAACCATCCAGAGGGTCATCGACAACCTGAAGAAGATGGATATATACAACAGGTCACCTGACAGAAGCATCAACATCTTCCACTGTCTGATGGAGATGAACGACCTCTCAGTACATCAGGAGATCCAAGAGTTCCTGAAGTCAGAGAAGAGATCAGAGAAGAGACTCTCTGAGACCCACTGCTCAGCTCTGGCCTACATGCTGCAGATGTCAGAGGAGGTTCTGGATGAGTTGGACCTGGAGAAGTACAACACATCAGCGGAGGGACGACGGAGACTGATCCCAGCTGTGAGGAACTGCAGAAAAGCTCGGTGAGTCCAGACATGATCATTAACATCATCAATCAGTACAGATGAGTCATTCAGTTATACACAATTTTAAATTATTCAGATTTTTATTACATGAACATCATGAAAAATATTTCTTTCATTTGATTGTGATTATTGCTGTTAAGTTAATGAAAAAGGTTTTTCTTTTTATTTCTAAATAATTGTTAATTCAACATTTATTTATTATACTTCTATTCATGTTTTTTGAATATTTGTGGGTCAATGGAGTCAGAAAGTGATCAAAGTGAGACTCCACTGATCTTCCACCTCAGTGTGTCTCCAGGTGTTGGGGAGTACAACTGCAGATGAGAAAACACTGGAGAAATGACTAGTATGAAACCTTTTGTCGGGGGGTGAAGTCTGATGAATGTCCTCAGGTGATGTCACTTGAGTCAGTGTTGGTTGGGTCTGAGGACCACAAGTTTGAAAAGTAAAAAGACGTTTGGTTGCGTAGTTGGAGAGAAGTGAACTTTCCCTCAGACTTGTGAAGCCTCCATTTGATGACAGCAGACAACCGGATTTTACAGTGAACAGTGAAAACAGTAAAGATATGATGAGCAGGTTCTACAAGGTAGTTTTCTGTCTCTGAAAATACACAGCTTCAGCCATGAAGAGAGGTCTGAATGTATTAGATCAGAATGGGAGAATTCAGTCTTCTGATACACACCAAAGGTCAATGTCAGGTTTTTCTAACAAACGATGTGAAAACAGTGGAACTGCATGTGTGTTTTTTTATTCTATTTATTGAAAAAGTCACTGAATTTTTCCTTTACATGGACGTGAACAGTAGCATCTGACAGTAGCAGGTAGCTAGCAGAGAGAAATCACCTTTAATTGTTCAGTGAGTTGAATTCGCTGGAAATAATAATCATAATAAAGAGTAAAAGTGTTTTTGTAAATGAGGAGGCTTCATTCTGACTCTGGGGATCGAATCACAGACTGTCGACATGATGGAGCCTACATGTAAAATCATTTTCCCTCCCTTCAACTGCAGGATTAAAAGTAGACAAAGGTTCACATTAACAATCTGCAGGTATGAGAGAGATAGATCCGAATTATTGTCTCATGTCCAACACAATCAGATAAGTTTAGCTGAAGCATGAATGTGAAGAGGAAATGTTAATCAATTTATGACTTGACAGTCTGTTTTTCCCTCATATGATCTGCATCTGTATTTTATTTATTTATTTGGCAGATTGTCTTTTTTTTATAATAAAAGATTATACTCCTTTCTCCAATCACAGATTCACTGGTTGTGGACTCTCAGAGACTCACTGTGAAGTTGTGGCCTCAGCTCTGAAGTCCAACCCCTCCCACCTGAGAGAACTGGACCTGAGTGACAACGACCTGGAGGATTCAGGAGTGAAGCTGCTGTCTGCTGGACTGAAGAGTCCAAACTGTCGACTGGAGACTCTGAGGTCAGTTCAGTGAATAGAGCTGATATGATTTTTCTACATTAATTCCATTTAAATCTTGACTGAAGTTTTAAATTCTTGCCTGAGCACAAATGTGAAATAAGATCTTTGTTTTCTAATGTTCTTTGTTTCCAAATGACTGAACAGTCGGTTTCCTTATCGCTTCTAATGTAACTTAAAGGCTGAAGTGTGGTTTATTTACAGGCTGACAGAGGTAGAGTCATGACAGGGAAACGTTTGACAGGACAGTTGTTCAGCTTCCACAGGTTCATGTTGTGGTCCATCAGTCAGTGAAGATGAACTCAGGATCGATGAGGCTGTAGAGTGTGTGAGGGCCACGAAGGTTGTTGAAGATCTGATGATGTTCATGGCATCAGAAGCAGATGTGGCTGGTACAGAGACAACACACACAGCAGCTGTGGTGTGTGTTAAACCAGAGTAATAATCAGCAGCCTAACACAGGCCAAGACGTCACAGCAAAGCAGGATTCAGGTGCGTGTGAGGATTTTAAAATGAGCTGGAAGAGAAGAGTAAAAATATCAGAGACTTAAAGAAGAAGAAGAGAAAAATAACTGTTGAGAGGTCGAGGAATGAGGAAGGAGCCTCGTCTGTCTGAAGAATGTGTCGCTGGCTGATGATGACGATGATGATGTGTTGTGTTGTTATTTATTTTGTTTGTGTGTTTTCTCTCTGGGAGTGATGGAACATGCCGGATTGGCACCTCCACGTTGATTATGTTTGTATAAAGAGGATGAACATAGAGGTAATTATTTAAGCTGTGTATGATGGACACTGGGTGAAAGATGGAATATTCCTGATTGACATTAAGTTCATTGATTAAAGAAAAGGTGTCGGACCAGATAAGTGTTTCACTTCCGGTTCTGTTCTGTTCTATTCTATTCTATGTATAATTAGTATTTTCAATTTCTGCTACTAGATCCACTAAATCGTACAGACTGAACCTTTAATACAAAAACGAGAACTTCTCCTTTAACATAGTTTAATCTCACAAACCTGCTCAGCGACCAAACACAGGAAGAAGAGGATCATGTGAGAACTGAAACACTGAACAGGATTTTAGTCCAACATGTGTGATGTGATGTTGATGGTGTAATGACAGACTTGACTGAGGTCAGCAGCAGGTGATGAATCAGTGTTGACATGAACAGGTGTATGAATGTTGTGGTGACATGTGGATGACGTGTGTAGAAGGCGACATTATGATGATCCACAATCAGAGAAGGACAAAGTGGCTCCACTCATTTTAGAGAAAAGCTCACGGATTAATACAAACTGGATCTGACTGGTTTCCTCCCACAGTCCAAACACATGCAGGTTAATGGGCGACTCTGAGTTTCCACATAGGTGTGAATGTGACCAGCAGTGGTTTTCTGTCTCTATGAGTCAGACCTGGTGACCTGTCCAGGGTGGACCCCCCCTCTCAGCCAGTGTCAGCTGGGATGGTCTTCAGCCCCCACGACCCTCAAGGATAAGTGGGTATAGCTGATGGATGGATGACTGGATTATTAATGATTTCATCTACATCTTTTATTCTTTATTCAGATTGAACAACTGCAGGTTGTCAGAGATGAGCTGTGATTCTCTGGTCTCAGCTCTGAAGTCCAACCCCTCCCACCTGAGAGAACTGGACCTGAGTGACAACGAGAACCTGAAGGATTCAGCAGTGAAGGATCTGTGTGGTTTTCTGGAGAGTCCAGACTGTCGACTGGAGACTCTGAGGTCAGTTCACTGTCTGTTATTTTTGAAAATCTTATATCTTCAATCCACAACTGAATCTGATTGATTTTTATACATAAAATGAATCAATTTACTTTGACTCAGTTAACAACATCTTAAATTCTCGATTTTTTCGGCCTCTCTGATCTATGACTAATAATAATTCCTTCAGTTTGAGCTAATTTCAGTCAGTTGTCCTGAATCATGTCTGTTGACTTCAATGAAACTTTCAGAACTTTCACACTAGTTTTTGTCCCAGTCAGGGACCAATGTTTTCTACATCATCATCATCATCACTTGCAGAAGAAAAAAACCTTCCCTTATTTTAGGTTCATTTCGATAACGTTTCCTGACTAATATCAGTTCAATGAAGTTTTTATGTTTAAGTTTTGATCTTTAACAGTGGTGTGAAAATTGTTGTATTTTTTGTTTCAGTCCATTAACTACAGATTGTTTTTATTTGACATTTCTGTTGAGCATTTTCCAACGGTTTCCCTTAAATCCATATGTAATTTGGAATTAAAATAGTTTTGGTTCAGTTTGTGTTGAGTTGTGGATCTGTAGCAGATGTGCAGGACAGAGACCAGTACAAAGTCAGACCTGAGTTACTGGATCAGGACTGGATGTTTAAAGTCCGATCACTTCAGTCCTGAAAATAAGACCTGTAGTGAGTTTCTAGTCCTGTAGTGAGTTTCTAGTTTCTAGACAAAGTGGCTCTACTCATTTTAGAGAAAAGCTCACGGATTAATACAAACTGGATCTGACTGGTTTCCTCCCACAGTCCAAACACATGCAGGTTAATGGGCGACTCTGAGTTTCCACATAGGTGTGAATGTGACCAGCAGTGGTTTTCTGTCTCTATGAGTCAGACCTGGTGACCTGTCCAGGGTGGACCCCCCCTCTCAGCCAGTGTCAGCTGGGATGGTCTTCAGCCCCCACGACCCTCAAGGATAAGTGGGTATAGCTGATGGATGGATGACTGGATTATTAATGATTTCATCTACATCTTTTATTCTTTATTCAGGTTGAGTTGGTGCAGTTTGTCAGAGATGAGCTGTGATTCTCTGGGCTCAGCTCTGAAGTCCAACCCCTCCCACCTGAGAGAACTGGAGCTGAGCTACAATGAGAACCTGCAGGATTCAACAGTGAAGGATCTGTGTGGTTTTCTGGAGAGTCCAGACTGTCGACTGGAGACTCTGAGGTCAGTTCACTGTCTGTTACTGTTGAAAATCTTATATCTTCAATCCACGACTGAATCTAATTTATCTTCATACATAATGTTAATATATTCATTTTGAATGAATTAATGAAATGTTAAATTGTTGTTGTTTCCTATTTTCACCTTTTCTTATCTTAGAGTCAGATCATTCCCTCAGTTTCAGCTAATTTCTCTCAGTTGTCCTGAATCATGTCTGTTGACTTCAATGAAACCTTCAGAAGTCACACACTGGTATTTGTCCCAGTCAGGGACCAATGTTTTCTACATCATCTGTAGAAAATGTCCAGTGTTAGTTGTTACAAGTAAATTAATTTTCATCACAACAATATACAGAAGATCCTCAGAATGAAGATTTGAACAAATGAATTAAAACTCACTTTTTGAAGAAAAAAAAGCTCTTTTATTTAATGAATGTTGTGGTGACATGTGGATGACGTGTGTAGAAGGCGACATTATGATGATCCACAATCAGAGAAGGACAAAGTGGCTCCACTCATTTTAGAGAAAAGCTCACAGATTAATACAAACTGGATCTGACTGGTTTCCTCCCACAGTCCAAACACATGCAGGTTAATGGGCGACTCTGAGTTTCCACATAGGTGTGAATGTGACCAGCAGTGGTTTTCTGTCTCTATGAGTCAGACCTGGTGACCTGTCCAGGGTGGACCCCCCCTCTCAGCCAGTGTCAGCTGGGATGGTCTTCAGCCCCCACGACCCTCAAGGATAAGTGGGTATAGCTGATGGATGGATGACTGGATTATTAATGATTTCATCTACATCTTTTATTCTTTATTCAGGTTGAGGAACTGCAGGTTGTCAGAGATGAGCTGTGATTCTCTGGTCTCAGCTCTGAAGTCCAACCCCTCCCACCTGAGACACCTGGACCTGAGTAAACACAACCTTCAGGATTCAGAAGTGAAGGGTCTGTCTGATCTAGTGAAGAGTCCAGACTGTCGACTGGAGACTCTGAGGTCAGTTCACTGTCTCTTACTGTTGTAGATCTTAAAACTTAAAATGAGTCTGACATAGTTTTATTTCATCCCTGGAGTTAAATGCAGAGAAGAAAAAAATTGGTAAATGTATTTTTGCATCAATGAGAAAAAAAACATTTTCTCAGTCATACATGACATTTAGAGGAAACAGAAAATATACAACAGCTGAATAACATATTAGATGATGCACTGTGTAATGTTACGTTACCATAACAACAGTGGTGCATTAATAACTTGTTCCTCTGGATAATAATTATCATATACAAGCTTTTCTAACCTTCTACTTTCTAAACCTTCTTCAGCTCTGAACAGACGATGAAACACTGAACAGTTTCAAGCAGGAACTTTGTCTCTAACATCACATGTTTTATTCTTTATTCAGGTTGAGTTGGTGCAGTTTGTCAGAGATGAGCTGTGATTCTCTGGTCTCAGCTCTGAAGTCCAACCCCTCCCACCTGAGAGAACTGGACCTGAGCTACAACGAGAACCTGAAGGATTCAGCAGTGAAGGGTCTGTGTGGTTTTCTGGAGAGTCCAGACTGTCGACTGGAGACTCTGAGGTCAGACACCGTGTTTTAGTCCTGTGCTGAGATTAACATGATGTGAAAGTTGTGCTGACACTAAACTGCAGACAGGTTCATATTCATGAGATTAAATCTCCTTCAGATCTGTGATTTTGCAGCCGAGAAACAGGATTGAAACATATGAACGTTACATTCACAGTGTCGGCAGTTTAAGTTACTGAGTCAGTTCGGCTTCGTTTATTCAGAAAGTCTCGCTGACATCAGGATCTGGTTTACAAGAGAGACTGAGAAGTAATGACAAATGTAGAACATCACAACAAGACAATGCAGTCACACAAAGCAGTCATCACACACACACTGATGGAAACAGTCACACACAGGGTCAGAAATATCATCAGTAGAACTTTATAGTCCCTCAGAGGAAAGAGTTTCTCTGACTTGACGTTGTTTTCCAGTCTGTTCCAGTAGTGAGGTGCATAGTAGCAGAAACCAGTCTCCCCCAGTTCAGAGCTGGAAAGAGGAACTTTGAAATCAAAGCTTTCCTGTGATCTGGTGTCATGGTCGGTCACTGTGAACTCAGCTAAGACGTTAAACGTGTCTGTAACTTAGTCAGCGTGGCCTGATACAGGACAACACGGGTCTGCTGGTGTCTTCTAGACGTCAGTGACCAGCATCCGACCGAGTGTGTGAACTCTGCTCTCAGACATTCAACACACTGCTCCCAGAGACTGGAGGACGTCCATTAGATTATTTACCAGGTTTATTTCAGCTGTAGTTTGTATTGACACATACGAGGCTGGTGATGGAGACATTAGTGAGGACGAAACCAAAGTGATGCTGAGGAAGAAAACTCTTTCATTCTGAGGTTTCACATGAAGACAGTTTTATATAGGTTATGTTTCTTTCTCTATTCAGATTGAAAAACTGCAGTTTGTCAGAGATGAGCTGTGATTCTCTGGTCTCAGCTCTGAAGTCCAACCCCTCCCACCTGAGACACCTGGACCTCAGCTACAACAAGCTGAGGGATTCAGATGTGAAGGATCTGCTTGATCTAGTGAAGAGTCCAGACTGTCGACTGGAGACTCTGAGGTCAGTAGAGCGTTGGAGTCCGTCCATGCTGCTTCCAGCTGTATTGTACTAAACACGGTTGGTATCAAAGTGGAGACGAGTGTCGTTGTTGTGTTGATGTCTACAGGAAATAAAGCTGGATCACAGCTGACAGCCTGAGAAGATGAACAGAGACAGTGGTTCTCATTCATCAGACTGTCGTAGCATCAGATCTGATCTGAAACTGTTCATCTGTGCTTTGTTTCATTCGGACATTTTCAGTGAAGCCTCCATCTGTCGTCTGTCTCCTCTCTACAGGTGGGAGTGGTGATGATCTTCATGAAGGCGTGTGTGTGTGTTTGTTTGTGTGTTTTTCGTGTGTGTGTCTCTGCATGTGTGTGTGTGTGTGTGTGTGTGTGTGTGTGTGTGTGTGTGTGTGTGTGTGTGTGTGTGTGTGCTGAGAGAGGACGAGCTGTGTCCTGATGATCCACAGAGGTTGAAGCAGCAGCAGCAGCTTGTGTGTAGAGAGGCTGTGACTGGGCCATGTTACTGGGAGGTAGAGTGGAGAGGAGAGCTTCATCCAGCAGAGACTGACGGAGGAACCAGAAGAAGTGGAGCTGACTCTCAGTGCTGCAGTCTGAACTGATCTGAGATCAGCTCCACTGTCAGACACAGAGTCCAGTCCACCATCATCCCTGTGTCCTCTGGACCTGACGGAGCATCATCAGTGTATCCGG